>CALYLW010000266.1:0-12424 GCA_944989445.1 Ampullaceana balthica | reverse complement strand
CATGTAGTTATAGCAGTGTTGTCCAACCGGTGTGCCGCGAGAAAATTTTAGTGTGCAGTGAAAGATTTCAAAAATACCATAAATTGCTAGGCTTTTCGAACCTTCAAGTTTTTAAGAAAAAATATCCTTAACCGAAAAAAAATTGAATAAAAACGTTTCATGTTTGTATTGTTCTGGTTGTGAGAATCTCTTGAAAGCTACAAAATTTCCTCTTCTCCATTGGGAATAAATATCTTTTGTAAGTAAATCAAAACCCGTTCCTGCTGTTCACTTTTTTAAAAACTTTTTATCTTATCTTATCTGTTTACAGACGCTCCTTCTATACAGAAGATTATTGCGTCCTACGCTTATCTATGGTTTGTGTTTAGTCCTGCATTTTTATTAGAGATTTAAATGTTGATAAAGTGTTGGTTTTCCTGGATTCTTCAGGCAACCCATTACGCCCGAATTCCGGACGGGAAGAATGAAAAGTTGTCTGTGTTTGTTCTTGCATACGGAATAAGAAAGGTGTTTTTATCCTTATGTCTATCTGAGGGTTGTATTAAGTTATCTTTGTGTTTTATTTCTAAATTAGAATTAATTGCTTTATGTATGATTATTACTTTGCTCTTGGTTCTTCTATCCTCTAGTGTTTCGAGGTTTAATGATTTAACTAATGGTGTTATTCTTGTCAGTTTTGAATATTCTCCAGTAATGAATCTGGCAGCTCTTTTTTGAATTTGTTCTAGTTTATCAATGCTTTCTTTGGTGGATGGGTCCCATACAGAAGATGCATATTCTAGTACAGGTCTCACCAACGTGAGGTAGCATTTTAGTTTTATATCTCTATTACATTTGTTAAAGTTTCTTTTTATAAAGCTATGGATAATTTTTTGAAGAGAATTCAGAAGGATTCCAACGAGCATCAAAATGGAGAGAGAGCTGCGAAATCCAAGAAGAATGTTACCAAACGGAAATATCATGAGGAATATCTTGAGTATGGTTTCATACAATGTGCAAATAAATGATCCTTCTCTTCCGTTTTGTCTTAATTGTGACATGGCATTGTCCAACGAGTCCATGAACCCCAGTAAACTGAAGCGGCATCTGAACTCAAATCATCCAGGATTGAAAGACAAGCCGAAAAGTTATTTTGCATCCATTCGGTCCAACTTAGAGCAGCAATAAAAAAATAATGAAGACATTTTCCTCAATTCCTGTCAAAGCTCAGTTAGCAAGCTATAAAATTGCGAATATTTTGGTCAAACAAAAGAAATCTCATTTGGACGCTGAGGCAATCATATTGCCGTCTTTAACAATCGTAGTTGAGACTATAGAGTTGGGACACGACGCTGTTGAAAAAATAAATAAGATTCCACTTTCTCACCAGATGGTGGGACGTCGGATTGCTGAATTTTCGACAGATTTGGACAATCAAATCAAATTAAAGAGCATTTTGCGGAAGCCGACGACATCCAAAAGCTCTGGGCAATGCAAATCGATGAAAGTACTGACATCAGCGGAAAGGCGAAACTGCTCGCATACGTCAAACGTGAAAGACTGCAGATGATAGTCAGAGAAATGAGAGTTTGCTTATCCAGCAATGAGCCGCGTTTTGAGCACATCTGCTCTAAAGAAAACGCTGAAGTATCTCATTAATTATGAAACATCTTTTGAATAAACACTGATTTTTTTTGTTTTTTTTGTGAGGTGTGCCGCGCAAAATTTTTACCAGTTTAGTGTGCCGTGAACGATTTTCGGTTGGACAACACTGAGTTATAGGAACTGCTTGAAACGTTATCCCTGACCTTGTCAGTACCATTTACCTCTGTGATCCCAAAGTCGGCCTTTTTATCCATCTACCGAAGAAAACATTTAGAAATTAGAACACTTTCAAAAAATAAAACTAAAATTTAAAAAAAAAGATTCAATTTTGGTGAATAATTCCACTTAACAAGAAAAACTCAGCTAGTAGCTTTTATTAGAAACGTAGAAACACTGGTATAAAGGACAGAATAACAAAGAGCAAATTATTAATAAGAGGCCGTCACGGGCCATCCCTAAATGACGTCACGCTCTTAGGGGGGGAGGGGGTCACGCATTTTTGACGATGTGTAACGAGGGGAGAGTGGTGTTAAAGAAATGTGGCGTCACATCAAAAACGCGCAACTTTAAATAAAAGTTTCACTTTAATATTTCATTTCTCTAAATTTATTTCATGTCGTTTTCAATGGCTTCACACTTGTGCTAATTTACAATCAGAAAATACGGCTTTTAGGGGATGGGGGTTCAAAGTTTTGTGACATCATATTGGAGGGGGGTCTAAGTTTTTGTTACGAGGGGGGGGGGTAAAAATTGGCCAAAATTGAGTGACGTCATTTATGGATGGCCCCTAAGGCATTTAAGTCTAACTTGGAAATACAACGAAACAATCTGAAACAAACACTCACAGGCAGAGGCGTAACTAGGTTTTTGGCGCCCTTGGCTTTTTTATTTTTGTCGCCCTTGATAAATTTACAAGTTTCAGCTTTGCGATTTTTTCATTTGTTAGAAAAAATAATTGAATTTCTCTTATTTTATTTATGATAATAATTACGTAGTCTGACAGTGACGGTCATACAATGTGAATATAAAAAATGCATAAGACAGGAACAATACTAATTTGCAGTATATTATTTATTAAATAATACCAAATAAATTGGTGGATAAAACAGTGCAGTTACGTTAATACAGAACACCGCAAAACTTGAAGTAACGTGTATTATAAATAAAAAAACAATAGTGTCAATGTGTCCTACTCATTATCTCATACATAATGATAGAAACTGACAATTAAAAGTAAATTTAAGTAACACTCCACCGACTACAGCACATCACTTCCGTTAGCTGGCGCATTGGCGTGTTGCCAATACAGTCGGACCTCTGTCAGTCGAACTCAAGGGGGAAAAAATTCGGCTTACGGAATTTTCGAGTTAGTGAAACTGGCGTAATAGGCGCAGATTAATCAAGGACAATCTTGATATTGAGAGTGAGAGGGGGCAGCTATAGCGGCTGGAAGGCTTGACAGGAAAGAGTGGCGGTGATGTTTCATATGAAAGAAACCAACTTGCTTTGACATAACGACACAAGCCCGTGGGAGGAGATACCTCCCCCCCCACTTTACTCCCGGATTTGTTCCCGGGGCCTAGGGCGTCCCTGAGTCACCCAGCTCCGAATGGGTACCTAACACTAGTTAGGCGGCTGGGTAATGCATGGAACCCACAATAGCCGTGTCCTGTGAACGCTGCATCACTTGCCAACAGATCGATCATCTGTCATGGTCTGTGGACGCAATTATCTTCTGCATAGAAGGAGCGTCTGTATAGATAAGATAAGATAAGATAAGATAAGAAGATAAGAGGCTGGTCCAGGGTGGTCTCACGTCTCTTACAGTATCCAGTTCACCACCCCAGTTCTCCCAGCTAGAGTGACAGAACGGTCAGCTTGACACTTAATTACTACTAATAGTTTTTAAAAATGATAAATGTCACAACTTTTTTATGAAATTAAATTAAGAAGACTCTTAATGTATTCAGTAGTGGTATGTTCTCAATCATTATTTAATTTTATTTATCATTTTTATAATATATTTGTTGAAAAGAGAATGAGATTAACAATGATTAATTTAATGCCATTAAATTCTGGGATCATTATGGCTTATAGTCTAAAATGAAGATCTACAAAGTATTTTCACCAATGAAAATAATAAAGACGATGATAATTGCATTACCATACTAAAATAAAATTGTTCCAAACGATACTTAAAGATAATTTTAAAAAAATTAAATATTCGAATTATTAAAATTTTCATGTTGCAAATCTAAGTTTCGGCATTTAAAGTATATTCTCAAAGATGGCTGCGCCCATATATCGTAAGAAAAGCAATGCTTATAATTATTTAAGGATAACTTACTACCTATTTATTAGTATTTATTCATGCATTATTTACTATTTTAAAGTCTATATTTTTATTATTGTTATACCCCCATCATAAATGTAAGGGTAAATTTACTTTTATACTACATGTAATATAATTTAAAATTGGCTAGCGTTATTATTTATTATATTCACACAACACTCGGCACAGCTGTCAGCTGTGTGTGGGCTGTGACTGTGGGAAATGGAATATTATATTGTCGAGCGTTATTCAACTCCCACAGCTGTGGGAATATTGCCTAGCGTTATTCGGACAGCCGAAAAAATGTTACAGTTATACTGAGTTTGGCTAAAGCAAAGAGAACGGTGCGCTCAACTATTTACATGTACATTCAAGTTAGGCCTACATTGTTGTTATGGCAGAATGAAATGTATTTTTACACTTGAAAAGGGAATAAGTCACACGTGCAAATATTTAAATTTTATCCATAAACGTAAATATGGTTGTAGTTTTAGTTTTAGGGCATGGGTTAGGTTTAGTTGTCTATTTTTAAAAATTAAAATAGAAAAAAAAACAAATATAGCAGCCAAAAATATCATATATGGAGTATTATGGAGCACACCGTTATCTTTGCTTTTACTTTTACCCTGACTTTAAATTAGAAGCATACTAATCTATAGGCCAACGGTGGCCAAACCGTGGCTCGCGAGCCGCATGCGGCCCTTCTGTGTTAACTTTGAGGCTCACGTACTATTTATGAGCTTATTTTTGTAGGGCTTCCGTGGGCTCTCTTCCCATCATTAAGCTCACTATAGAAGAGCCTCTCTTGGGAGCCGATGGTCTGGCATGCGCACGGCGTGCCCCACCCAGCGTAGTTGGTACTGCATGAGGCTTGTGTAGATACTGGGGAATCCTGCCCTGAAAAGTACTTCAGTGTCTTACTTTTCCTGCCATTTTATGTTGATAATTTTCCTCAGGCTTTGGGTGTGAAAGTGTTTCAGCAACCTCACTGGGCGTCCATGTTTTGCATGCGTGTAGTAAAGCACTACAGCTCTGTATACTTTTAGTTTGGTTTGGATGCTGATGTCCTTACTATTCATTCAACCTCATTTAAACTCCTACTAGCACTTGGAATATTACTACTACTACTACTACTACTATGGCATCCGTTCATCATCATGGGATGATGGCGTTTCCTCCTGCTCCTCTACCCCTTCCCCTTTCTCCTGGCCCGTTTCTCCACGCTCCTGGTTGTAAGGGAAGCTTCTGCGACTTGAATGCCCTCACGCACTTTTGCCCGCCAGGAGGTGCGATCCACAGCAATGGTCTCCCACGTTTTATGGTCAATCTGCGCCAGAGTCATGTCTTTCTTGCAGACATCTTTGAAGCGCAAGCAGGGGCGTCCTCTCTTCCGCATACCAGATGCCAGCTCGCCGTAAAGCAAGGCTCTTGGAATGCGCTCGGTCTCATCCTGCGGACATGTCACAACCACCGCAGGCGCCTCTCACTCAGGATTGAGTGCATGCTCAGCATATGACTCCTTCTGAGTACCTCGACATTCGTGATCTTATCCTGCCACTTGATGTGCAGAATCCTGCGCAAGCATCGTAAGTGGAAGCTGTTGAGTTGCTTTGTTTGTTTGGCATAGGTCGTCCAGCACTCGCTGCCATAGAGGAGTGTGCTGAGCACACAGGCCTGGTACACAGTGATTTTCGTCCTATCAGTAAGCTGTGCATTGTTCCACACTCTTTGATTCAGCCTAGCCATTAATGATGCAGCCTTGGAATATTAAGAAAGTGATTTTATGTCACCATCACTCACGTGTGCGTATCATATGATGCCCTGCATCTTACCCGCAACACAACATTAAAAAAACAACAACTCCAGGTAGTAAGCTAATATGGACTATTGAAGTAATGTTTAACCGGTCCTGATTAAGCTAGCTTCTTTCCACCAATTTTTTCCTCAACCTTGAATATTTCTGGTTAGACCTTCTTGTTTTCAAGCAGTGGCTTTCACAGGACAAATTTGTACACTGCATATTGTACAGTTAGTAATAAATCTATCAATATCTGAAAAATGAGGAGGTCAACTCATATCCCACATAAAATGGAAGAAACATGTTGATAAGACTTAACATAGGTCAACTAAATTTTTTTGTGAAAAGTAATGCTGATGATATTGCTGCAAAGATTACATGGGTGTTGATGTTCATATGCCTTGCATTGCATTAAAAATTATTTTTTTTATTATGCAATGTAATGTTAATGTGAGTCAAGACATTTGTGACTGAAATATGTTGTATTTCTATTGCTAATTTAAATTTTGCTATTATATACATATATAATATCTATAATAAAAATTTGTTATGAAATAAGTAATTTCTATGTTAAAAATAAATTCTGCAACATCGGGGTTTTCAGTCTTGAATTTTCCTTTTCCAGTCTTGAAATAGTTTTGAAAAGGTCTTGAATTTTTTTGTGTGAAAAAAAGTGGGAACTCTGTTTGACAGTAGTATAACTTTAAATATATTATTACATGGGATATTAGCTGCACAGAGTAAGTAAATTTTATAGAAACTCTCAGCGTCTCAGTGCAACACTCAAAATGCAATAACTTTTTAACCATTAAAGCTGTAGTAGCCCTCAAATTTTCAGCATAGTTTAATTAAATCTTGGGCTTACACAAACAAATAAAAACAATATAGAAATGATTCACTTAGCAGCAAAGTAATATCCTAGGTAAATGCAAGAGGAAAGTATAAAGTTTCTAAACTCGCCTTTGCTGTGATAATTTTATCCAGTTAATCATTTATTTAAACCTGATGAGTCTATATTAAAACAGTAATCCAGTACATGACTTCAGTTGACAATACATAGTTACATTTCTTTCTGACTCTTTTTGATTCTCTTCATTTTCATGACAAGTGAAAGCTTTCATTATAATTGCTTTCGTCTTTTCTCTTGGTGTATGAAAAGGCATGTTTAAAATTTATTTAACGTTGTTCCAGCTTTTTTTGGATTATTTTCGTATATTTGGAGTTCTTTGGTTAAAGTTAAACGTACCAAAGTAGAGTTTGTTACACCTATCACTTTACTATCATTCTTCATTTTCATACTGATATAAATGGTATCTAACTTAAGTACATCTATTGCATTTAATTTTTAACAGTCAGAGGCGCTAATGGTGTCTGGACAATCGATGGAGCAAAGTTCATTGCTGAACCTACAAAAACAATGTAAGCTAATTATTCATATGTGAACCGATTTTATTTTACATCCACATATGTAATGTTGCGGTTTTTAAAACTGTACATTCAGGCTGTACATAACATTTCACCAGACTTAAACTTTAGTGTGTAGCTTTACATTAGGCAACATAGATAGTTTGTAACCAAGCAAATAACTATAAAATTATTTAAATAAGCCTCATTTCTCTTAGTAAAAGGTATGTTTATTATTTTAGTTTTTACTAAGTATTCATTCCTTGTTGCATTCTGTAGATGATACTTTATTCTAGTATACTTCAATTTTTTCATTTGATTTTCAGTGACAAAAGCAATGCTTGCAAATGTATGGTCTTTTCAGAGGATGGATCATTGTTTGCATGGTGTAATATGGAAAGGTAATTAAAACTTTTTTTTACAGAAAACGATTAAGGGCTATCATTATTTATGTTCTTAGTGAATGGATTATAAAAAAAATGATGTTCATATTTTTTCTCTAAGCTTTTTACAAGAAATTGAGATAAATCAACTACACAGTGAACATGAAAACTAATGATGAGGTCATTGCGTTTAAAAAAAATAAATTATGAATTTTGTGACATTGATACTACTTTATCTCTTTAAAAAAAATAAAAACAATGCTGGCAATTAATTTTGCTGGCTACCGTTATTTAACAATAAATTTCCCTTGATATAAAAAAAATTATCAGAAAAATAGATTTGCAATAAGCCTATAAATTACTTTATTTTTCTAGACTTCATTTTAATTTTGTTTAAATTTAAATACACAGTTTT
Source organism: Ampullaceana balthica (assembly GCA_944989445.1). NCBI lineage: Eukaryota > Metazoa > Mollusca > Gastropoda > Lymnaeidae > Ampullaceana > Ampullaceana balthica. The sequence goes on along the minus strand of CALYLW010000266.1, from coordinate 4,508 downwards.
CTACAGGTTTTTAATATATTTATATTTATTTGAAGTGTTTACATCATGGAAACTAAAACAAAAGAAATTATTCAAGACCTTGGACTTCCAAAAGTCATGGATTTGAAGTTTTCGCCCAATGGCTCTATTCTAGCATGTTGGAGTAACTACTTGGGTAACTTTTATTTTTTTAAACATGCATTTAATTAACTTAACAGGAAATTAATTTTAAGACCTGATGGAAAATATATCTGATAAATAAACTTTAAAAGGCCAGTCCTACTAATTAGAGAGAAAATTCCTAAACATCTTTAATCTCAAGCACTTTAGCAAAAATAATCCACTACATGTGAAGAAGAATTCTAGTTTTTAAAAAATCAACAAATAAAGGGAATTGCCACATGCGTGATTCCTGCATGTAGATAGATTGTTATCCCTATCACATTTAAACATTTCTGAATGAAAAATTCTGCCCAGAAAACTGGTATGGTATGGCATCTGTCCGTCTACGAAAGACGATAGATTTATCTTTATTATTTGCAGCTCTTGGTGTGGCTGATGAGACCAATCCTTGAGTGGCAGTCTTTTCTGCATGACACACACACGAAAGCAGTGGGGCAGTGTTGCCTGGCCTTTCTCCTCGCCCTTTTCCCGACTGCTTCTGCCCTAGTTTGCTCCTCTGCTCTTAGTGATCCTTCTTTCACTATAGCCCGCCACGTGGACCTATCCTCTGCCAGGTTTTCCCAGTTTTGTATATCAATGTTGGCTACTTTCATGTCTCTCTTGCATATGTCCACGTATCTGAGACATGGCCGACCAACCGACCTTTTCCCTGTCGCCAGCTCGCTGTAAAGCACATCCTTGGGTATGCGACCACTTTGCATCCTCTTGACGTGTCCAAGCCAACGGAGGCGTCTTTGGCTTAATATTGCTGCAATACTACTCATGCTTGCTTGAGCCAGGACCTCTGTGTTGGGGACTTTCTCTTGCCATTTGATGTCTAGGATGCGGCGCAGGCATCTGAGGTGGAAGCTATTGAGCCTTCTTTCATGCCTGGTATAGGTGGTCCATGACTCGCATCCATAGAGGAGTGTGCTCAGTACGCAGGCCTGGTATACCTGCAGCTTAGTCCTTGCTGTGAGTTTGGCATTGGACCAGACTCTTTTGAACAGTCTAGCCATAACAGTTGCTGCCTTCCCTATCCTACTACTTATCTCATCTTCCAGTGAGAGGGTGCTCGAGATGTTTGATCCCAGATAAGTAAAACTGTCAACAGCATCCAGGTTGCAGTCGTCAATGGTGATAGTCGGGAGAGAGGCAGCATCCTGTGCCATAATGTTGGTTTTCTTTATACTTATGGTCAGGCCAAACTCTTTGCAGGCAGCGGAGAAGTTGGATACCAGGTTCTGCAGGCCGTCTGCTGTGTGGGATATTAAGGCGGCATCGTCTGCAAATAAGAGCTCGCGCAGCAAAATCTTCCTTATTTTGGTCTTGGCTTTAAGTCGGGCAATATTGAATAATCTCCCGTCAGCTCTGGTGTGTATGTATATCCCCTCGCTGTTGTTCTTGAAGGCATACTGGAGTAAGATGGAAAAGAATATTGCGAATAGAGTAGGTGCCAACACGCAGCCTTGCTTTACTCCACTACTTACTGGGAAAGCCTCTGAGGTGGCACCGTTATAGCACACTGTGCCCTGCATGTTTTCGTGGAATTGCTTGATGATGTTAAGCAGATGTGTAGGGCAGCCTATTTTTACTAAGATCTGGAAAAGGCCGCTTCTGCTGACAAGATCAAAAGCTTTAGTTAGGTCGACGAACGCGATGTATAGAGGCATATGTTGCTCCCTGCATTTCTCCTGCAGCTGGCGCAGAGAGAAGATCATGTCTATGGTTGATCTTCCGGCTCGAAAACCGCACTGCGATTCTGGGAGTACACGCGATGCTAGGGTCTGCAGGCGTGTCAATGCAACTCGGGCGAAGGCCTTTCCAACTATACTGAGGAGAGAGATTCCACGATAGTTGTTGCAGTCACTCTTGTCTCCTTTATTTTTGTACAGTGTAACGATGTTGGCATCTTTTAACTCCTGTGGTATCTGCCCCTGTTCCCAGCACAGAGTGAGGAGGTCATGCAAAGGCTGTAAAAGTATTTCTTTTCCACATTTGAGAGCTTCTGGTGGGATTCCATCATTACCAGGGGCTTTCCCGCAGGCTAGGCAATCTATGGCTCTACTTAGCTCGACCATTGTGGGTAGGCTATCGAGCTCTTCCATGACCGGCAGGTCTGGGATATCGTCCAGGGCAGCAGTTGAGACATGGTTTATAGTTGCGTACAATTCAAGGTAGTGCTCGATCCACCGTTTGAGTTGCTTGTCCCGATCAGTGATAATTTCCCCTGTTTTTGACATTAAGGGTGCTGTCTTGGAGGTCACAGGGCCTGTTGCTTGTTTTATATTCTCGTACATAGCCTTTGTATCGCCTCTATCAGCAGCTGACTGTATGCTGGAACTTAGATTGAGCCAATACGTGTTAGCGTAGTGGCGAGCTGCCTGCTGGGCATTTTTCTTGGCGCTCTTAAGGGAATGTAGAGTTTCTGGGCAAGGCCTGTCTTTATAGGCTAAAAGAGCCTTTCTTTTTGCATCGGTGACATGCTTCATTTCCTCCCAATGGGCCTCAAACCAGTCTGCACTTTTGCGTTCTCTCTTGCCGAATGCCGCAATAGCTGAGCCATATATGGTGTCCCGCAGATGTGACCACTTGGACTCAATAGTGTCTACTGGTGGCATTTGTACAAGAGCTTCTTGTAGTCTCTGGGTGTATTCTGCTGTTCTCTCTGGATTCTTGGTGGAGCAGATGCCTATGCGAGGTTTCCCTTGTTTTTGTTGCGGTACAATTTCTTTGGCAGTAACCTTACCTTGCTAACCACTAAGGAATGATCTGTGTCGCAGTCTGCACTGTGGTAACTGCGTGTGAGGAGGACACTGGCCAGTTGTGTGCGTCTTGTGATGATGAGATCTAGTTGGTGCCAGTGTTTAGAGCGGGGATGCCTCCATGACACTTGGTGGATTGCTTTGCAGTTGAAGAAAGTATTTGTGACACATAGTCCATGTAAGCAGCACATCTCTAGTAATCTCTGCCCATTTTCATTTAGCCTGCCTCTTCCAAAATAACCGAGGCAAGTTGGCCAGGCCATGTGATCACTTCCAACTCTTGCATTGAAGTCACCAAGGAGGTAGATTGCTTCATTGGTGGGTATGCTGGCTAGTATTTGATTGAGATCATCATAAAACTGATCTTTCGCTTCTGAGCTCGAGAGTAAGGTTGGAGCATAAGCACTGATGATGTTGGCTAATCCTGAGGATGTAGATAGTCGTATTGTTAGTATTCTGTTAGTGCCCTTTGTTGGGGGTTCTATGGAGGAGCAGAGTCCATTTTTTATGGCAAAACCAACCCCATGTTGCCTTGGTGTGTCCATTGGTCCACCCTGCCAGAAGAAAGTGTAGTTGCATTCTTTTATGGTACCACTTTCTGGGAGTCTAGTCTCCTGAAGGCAGGCAATGTCGATGTTTAGTCTGGTAAGCTCCCTGTCAATGATGGCTGTCTTCCTGGCATCATCAATAAGCTGCAGGTCGGCAGTAATGCCTGGACACATAGTCCTAACGTTCCAGCTTGCTAGGCGAAGAGCTGGAGTCTTCTTATCTTTTGTTTTTTTTATTTCTAGGTGCAGGATTTACTGGCCTACTTGTTGAGAAGTTCCTCTGAGCTCCACGCACCCAGTGGAGCAGGTAGGCCATGGCGGGATAGCACCTTATTGGCTGGGGGCTGCCCAGCTTGAGGCGGGCGGTAGCGATCCATTGAGACATGGTGATCTCTCCCACCGTCAGAAGCAACCCCTGGCGCCTAGCTCTACGCCAATTGAGCTATGGCTTATAACCGGTAAACTGCTGCTTCCCGTGTTGTGTTCACACCTTGCGGCGATGCTGGAGTGTCCTCTCCAGTAAAGATAAAGCCTGGGCGTGTTACTATGGAGAACCAGCTGCTGCCCAAACAGCAGATCCCCCCTCTCCACGCCAATGGTGGATCCAATGGAACGACTAATGTCGATACGGCTTGGCACCATTCGCGTCGCAGGAGCTGCCGGAATGCAATTTGTTTCAGTAGCAGACCGCCTTAGGAGCTCCATTTCCTGATTTTCTGTCGGGGTTTACTCCCCTAGCCTTTCCCATGAGGGTTTAGCCGCAAGGCAGCGGAGGTTTAGAATAAGAGTTTCCCTCTCCTAGATGAGCTACCGACCATGGTTAACGAGTCTCATCTACCCGAAGCTACTGGTTTTGAGGCGCCAGTTGACCGCCTTCATCCCTTCTCCTGTTAGTAGAAACATGGTCCGCCGGGCTTTTGTGTGAGCCACGCGAGAAGGCCAGGAGCTGGATTTTGGTTGACAGAGGCATTAAGAGACGCAAGCCTTTTAGGGCATTTCTAGAGGGGTGGATGCTTATCTTCCACCCCCGCCCTGGCAATGACAACCTTGGACC
>CALYLW010000265.1:177500-686518 GCA_944989445.1 Ampullaceana balthica | reverse complement strand
TTGCGTCTAGTGGCTCTGTGGACACGGCCTAGGGTGCGGTTTTTTTTTGACACTTAATGGGGTCGGTGTTGGGTCGGGTGTTATTTAGTGTGAGGGGGCATGGTATGGGAGTGGGGTATTTAAGGGCAGGTCGGTTGTTTCTAAGGGAGTCGGGGGAGGGGTTAGGTGCGGGTTTCTGTTGTTGTAATTGTGTCAGATTACTCTTTTGTATAATTTTCACGTGGAAATGCTATGTAATGTCATTTGTTTTGGTCTCAGAACGTAGCCCACGTCGACGGGTGACGTCGCTATTGCGGGACTCTGTGGTTCCGTTTGCTCAAAATTGTCGCTGGCTCTACCCGTATATTGTGTGGTATTGAATTTATGTACGTTGATTGCAGGATGGTGGCGGAGGCGTATGGTGGGGGTTTTTTTCCGCTATTATTTTGGCACACCGTTTTGTGTCGCGGGTTTATTTCTAAGGATAAATAGATAATGTTCCAAATTATCGAACATTTAGATAAAGCCAGCTAAGATTTTTATAAACACTTTTCTTCAGTCACACTTGTTCAATTCAGACAAACTGCGTAGAGATGGGACTGGACAATTGCAGTGATGTCCTGAAGTAGAGTCGAGCAAATATAAAATGGCCGTGGCTTGGGCACTGATGGTACTGTGAGTTAACCGCTAGGTTATTTGGAGTGGGATGGTTATTGGACTGTGCGGGTGTAGCTATACTTTTTTTTATATTTCATTACCGTAATATACTCTGTTTTTTTCAGGCCCGTTCGTTCATTAAACCGACCCAACACCTCACACATATAGATTTCGTCCTAGATTGGTCATATCTGCTCGGTTATGCTTTAGGTTCGCTGTTTATACTGCAAATTCGAACGTCTTATTGGATTCATCCTACTTTATCATTATACAGATATCGTCTTCGCTTGCGGCTTTTATAAACACACACACACACACACAACACACACACACACACACACAACACCATACACACAAAAGACAAAAAGTTTAAATGTTGATTTCATACTCTGCTTTGCACCTAGAAGTTTTATGGATATAGCGTAGTGTGAACGACACTTTTATCTCATTCTGTGGTGCTAGCGAGCAGGCAGGGTTTTTCTGAACGTTGTGTCAACCGTTATGGGCTTGAATTATCTTGCGAATTGGTTCGATAAAATCATACACTGCTTTACCAGCTGGTGTAGTCCGTAACGGAGTGTTTTGAGATATCATCTACGATAAAGATTCCTAGTCTGGAGTAGTGGTGTGTCTTAACTCAGGGTAGGGATTTCTATATTATCATCAAAGTTTCGTGTTTCCCCGGCCCGCCCCGCAGGCGATCAATTACCTCAATACTGCTTATAAAATGGCAGTATAGTATGCGGTTTCACTTTGTATGGGCCGTATTCTTTCTTCTAATATTTACTGTATCTAAATTCAAATTCTCTAAAAATGTTACTTTTCAATCTTTCAACAACATTTTCTGATAACGACAAACTAGGAATTATGTTGCTTCCGTTCGGTCATTTATGGGGTTTGTCAGGACTAGCAAAATTGCTCTTTGTTTGCACGTGATCCTTATGCACGGGGGGTTGTTAATTTGTTTATCGTTTTTAGCGCCCCTGGAGCCCAGTGTCATTCATGGGGTATCTTGCGCTATTTATATTATCCAATTTTATCATTATATTTACATAATTTTGCAATCTGTCACGACAAGGTTTAGTCTGTCTGTCCGTGACGCTACCCTAATCTTTAGACAGCAGGCGCACCAAATTTACTGCATCCAATGAATAAAAAAGGTGTTTCCTAATTAAAGATGCGCTGTCAAAAAAATATTATATTGACCGTAATTGGTTTTAGCTCTGATTTTTCTATTTTTGGAAAAAAGGGAAACAATTGTTTTTTTTCGTGCGTTGTGTTGATGTTAGTTGCATAATAGTTTTTTCCTTTTGGGGCGCCATCGAGCGAATGAAAAGCTATCAAAGATAGCGTTTTGTACGATGGGGTGGAGGATGGGGCTTGTTTGGTGTTTGTGGTGAGTGTTTGGGTGCAAACTTGGCTATACACAACGGTGAGGTTGGGCGGGGGCATTAACATTATGAAGGGGCCGCCAGCCGTGCGCGACACACGCTATTGTGGGACTGTTGGCGTTATTTGTCTTGTGTAGGGATGCGCATTCTTTAGGCAAGGAGTGGGGGTTGGGGGTATGTTCGCGCTGGCGGGGTGGTGTGCGGATTTTCATCAATCTCACTTGTAAACGCCAATGCTTGGTTATACCGAACGAGTGGTTGGGGTTGGGCTTTGGGGGTTGTTGGCGTGGGACATATCGATCGAGCGGAGAAGAACAGACGAACGAACAGAACAGAGGAGCAGACGATCGCAGGAAAGACGAGAGATCAAAGAGAAGAGAGAGAGACGAGAAGACGAGAATGCGAGCAGAAGGCGAGAAGCATGAGAGGGACACGTGAAGAGGATTGGATGTGCGAGGACACTAGGAGGCTTGAAGATGTTTACTTCAGGGCTGGTGTTAGTGAAGAAAAATGACCCCGACAGCTAGAAACGACGAGTACGTAGGGACGACGAGAAGAGACAACTGATGTACGAGAAGAGAGAAAAGGGAAGAAGGGTTCATCAGAGTTGGAAGAAGTAGAGCGAAGGCGAGCAAAGGCCTGAGAGTGGGAGGAAAGCAAGGAAGAAGCGAAGGTGGAGCGAGTAAGAGATGACGAGAAGAGGAAAGGTACATCTTAGTGAGAGGAGAAGCTAACGAGAAAGACAGGGCAGGGGATTATGGCGAGCGAAGGGAGAATTTCGTGAGAGGAGAGAGGTTACGCGGAGAAGGGGGGACGAAAAAAGAGAGAGGGAGAGGAGATTATATATTGTAGGAAATGGGGTGGCAGAGAGAACAAGAGCGGCAGGGTAGAAGGGTTAATATTGAGGGACGGGGATAGAGAGAGTGCGCAGGCGTATTTAGAGAGGTGCGCCCGGCGTCAGAAGGCGGGAGAAGGGTTTATAGAGCTAATGGGGCACAATGAGCGGTCGCACACCCTCGTTGTTGATAAAGAACGGATCTGACCAAGAGGCGGCCCGCGAGAGCCACCTTAGTATCTTATCCCCTCTACCCCCTCATCTTCCTCCTCTCCAATCTCTCTCTCTCATTCCAGCTTTATGACTTATGTCTGAAAATCCCTAAAGTAACGTCAAAACCCACACCATTTAGGTGGTGCCCCATGTTTTCTTTTGGGGTGGTGGGTGAGAGAGATGACTGATCGTCACTTTTTCTCCCGCAATTGTTCACCCTACGCGGAAACTACACTGAACTATATCTGATATTCATTGCATCAAAAGAATAGTAAATGTTAGTCAAATGTCAACTGTGCTCTAGTGCGGGACCAAAATATGTGGGACTATTGACAGCTAACGTACTGCTATACCACCCCCGACCGAATATTCATCCGATTTTAAACGCTGTGTCTGTATTTGGGATTTTTAGCGTTTCTCGGATTCGCGCTCACAGGTGTGCAGTCTTGATGAACGAGGGTAGTTCCTCCTGTATAATATTGACCATATTCCGTATGCCATTGTCGATAGCCATCTTTCAACTCAATTATTCTATACTCTGGTGATTATTGCATCTTTATTACTACACGATGTTTTACTTGCTCCCAAAACCAAACCTACGAGTCTATTGAGCGCTATCATAATGTGTCATGTTCCTTGTTACGTATTAAGTCTTGAATTAACACTATGCTAACTCCAAATGAAGCAGAAATTCGATTACCGCAAAATTAGTGGCTAAATGCTGAGGAATTTAGACGATGTTCAACAATTGATTTCTTGAAAGTTTTAAACGTCCATGTCTGTAATGCCCACCACCTCTTTCGCTTATCCTTATAAAAATGTTAAACAGCTGAATCATCTGTCGATGCACACTTTTTCGAAACCTTGGGACTCTGTTATGGGCGGATACAATGATTCATCTTGTCAGGACACAATGTGGTCAAATGGTCATTGACTGTGAAATCTGTCTGATACTCTCTCTATAAGGTTCGAGTGTATTCATTCCAAGAGTGTATTACTCCTGCTTAAAGTGACCATGACCTCAACTTTACTTTAAGGACGCACAAAAACACACTCCCCAATTGAAGATCTGACATTACTGCAATGACCTATAAACAAAAGTCAGGGACCAGACATTAGATCTCACTCGTGGGGCAATTTATTTGACCAATTCCCCACGGGTATCTGATTTGTTGCTGTGTGTCTCTTGTAACATAGTGTTCGAGTAAGGATATAAATACTTCCAACGGAAAAGAAAATTCAATAAACAGTGATTTGTGGTTGAAAGTTGTTTTCCTTTATCATTCATAATAAAGAAACAACCCGTAATAAACCTACATAAAACTCAGTTTTTTGACTTTTAATTCCTTTATGTACGAAGAAGTAACTAAAAGGATTTGTTCATTTAAATCACTATACGCAGCGCCATAGGACCATCCAGTAAATACTAAATTGTAGTGGTGTTACGGGTATTTATTGGTTTGATTTTTGAGCAGCTCAGTGAAGGTTGTGGCGTGGTGTGATTGGGTGGGTACATTTAAAATACGCACACTTATTGCGTCGTCAGAATTGTTTGTTCAATTTTTGTACGCAACGCGTGACGCTCATATCGCTAACTATTAGCCTTGTTACATTGGTTGTTTATTTATTTTATGCAGTTTATTGACTTTGTATGGGTAGGATCGGTACATCGATCGTGATCTGAAATTTTGATACATTCGTTTTTATCACTGGATACCGAAAAATGCCTGCAAAAATGCTCAGCTCGCATCTCTTGCGAGACGGGTGTTTATATTCGACTCAAAAAAGTTTTGGCGACAAGCCAAGCAAGCAAGCATCAGCCAACGGTTACGCCGGCAGAACCTAAATCTCCGAGTTTTATTTATAATGGTTTTTTATAATAACAACACCCGTAAAAAACCACAGTTTTTGACTATAAAATCCTTTATGTTCGGAGGAAAGTATTAAAAGGTATGTTACATTTTTATATACGCTGCGCCAGTCCATCCAGAATTACAAATTTGCAGTTGTGTCGAAAAACGTAGTTTATAATTTAATCTGCGCAACACGACTACGATTGTAAGATATACTCGTTGTATAAATAAAAGAGCGAGTCAAATATAAAATTACGCACGCCTTTTTGCTATTTAGCGACTAAGAAAAGAGGTTATTTTCAAATTATAAATTTACGAGGTACTAGTTCAACCGCGTAATTAAAGGGCTTTACTATGCACTCATATAACATTACTTATGAACAATATTTGAAATCATTAATAGTTGCAGATTAACATCGTTATCTTATGAATATTACTTTTATAATTAGTTACTTTTTTATCATAGTATTTTTAACTCAGAACCGGTACATGCGTTACGATCGGAAAATTTTGATTACACATTTGTCTTTTAATCAAGTCTGTGTTCGATACTTAGACTGACAAATTTTTCAGCTCACGCTATTCTTGCGACGCAAAGTAGGGTATAAAATCGATCAAAAAGGGTTTATTACTCTTATATTAGCCAAGCAGGATTTGGTCGGCTAGTCTATGCACAAGCAACGCAAGCATGCATGTCAATGACAAGCAAGGTACCGCCGCCCAGACAACCACGAGTTATTATAAAAGGACATTTTTTTTAAATAAAAGGATCTCCAAAGCAGCCCTTTCTATGATGAATTTGTTTGAAAAAAATATGATTGTTGTTTATAACTGATGCAACTATGTTTGCCATTTCATCACATAGACAATATAATTAAACTATAATATTTTTTGAGGATGACATGGTTGATATTCACTGATGAATGTAAGCCATAAAGACCGTATATAGGGTAGGTCTGGAGATTTTTATCAGAAGCTTTAACTATTGTGTGTGGGAGTTAGGGATATACAGTAGGATTAAGGCGGTGGGTGGGTTGGCGTAGCTGTGGGGACACTGGTTGAGTGATAGTTCTTATTTGTGATTGATCTTGTAGGCTAGCTTAGGTGATAGCTGAGGAAATACGGGGGATGGGCGGGCGGGGGTATGTTTGTGTTAATGTGGTGTAGAGGTTTATAGGAGGTCAAGGAGTTGCGGAAGAGTGGAGTGCTTTACTAATGAGTGAGGGGTAATTGGTTCTCCTGACTGCACGGTTTTGGGGCTGGGGTTGGAAGGTTTTACTTTATCTGGTTCGATTCTACAAGTGTGTTTACATTCTTACCTGGGTTTTTTTCTCGCATATATTTATGCAAAATTTAGTTACTTTCACTTTTGTATTATTTTTGATATTAATGCAACGTATAGGGTATTCTTCCCATAGTGTGCTTCGACATTTCCATGGGGGGTGATCGGGAGATTGCCAGTAAGTGCAGGGGTTAACTGGTAGGCTAGGTGTTTAACATCCAGTTTGTGTGGTTTACGTTGGGGTGGCATGGATATGGTGTTCAAAAGTCTGATGACGCCTGTATTTGGGATTAACGTGCACAAGTTGAAGTGTTGTTGGCTGAGTGTCGCTAATTACGACACACGTATTGCTACTTTTCTGATGGGTGGTCTACATGTACTGTGTTTGTGCTAGAATATGATTTTGTTTTACATTTTCAATAGATGTGATATTTGTTCATTACTATTTGCATATATTATTTTTGAGTTTTGCTTGCAATCGTTGTAGACTACTCGTCCTTATTTGAATTTAAGTTTAATTTAACATTTATATTTTAAAGGAATTCATATTTGCGTGTGCATGTGTGAGGTGTTTGTGTGTGTGTGTGGCGTGTGTGTTGGTGTGTGTTTGCGTGTTGTGTGTGTGTGAATTGTGCGTGTGTGTGTGTGTGTGCATGTGTGTTGTGTGCATGGGCGGGTGGGTGTGTGTGTGCATGGGTGTGTCGTGCATTGTGGAGTGATGTTTGTGTGTGTGGCGGGTATTTTGTAGTTGGGTGTTTTCTCGTTGCCTACTCTCTTTTCATAGACAAGGCAGTTAAGGGGTGCGTTGTTGATGTGTCTGTTCGTGTTTATGTATTCTTGATTTTATGAGGAGGGTTTTATACTCTAAAATAATAATCTCTTAGACATCTTGCTACTCTCACAATCTCCCTTGCTAACACCATCTCATAATTATTAGATCTTGCATATCTATAATCATGTATCTCTCATCATCATCTCCGATAATGCACTCTCACTATATCATCACTCAGATTTCAACTCTCTATCAACAAGTACTCTCTACTCCTATCGTAACTAAATACTATATGGATATTAAGCTTATTTTGTGAGTTTGGAGAAGGGGGTTTATTGGAGGTTTGGTATTTTATAGCTAATTATGGGGGTGGTGTTGTCGTCTAATATTGTTGCTTGAATGTTCAAATTATGTTGGTGTTTTTTAGAGATACTTAGGCCTCACGCATTTGAATTGTTGTTAGCAGTTTAATGTATTGACGCGTTTTTATTGATGGTTGGGGCACACTTATTGTAGTTTTTATTTTGGCGCTTGGCGAGGGGGGTTAGCTATGGAATTGTGGATATCGGAATAAAATAGGTGGATGGGAAGCGGAATATGTCTTTTTGGAAAAATGAACAAAAAAAAAACCATATATCATGCCTCAAAGAGATACCATCACAAATGGTTTTGTTTTTAAACATATGATAAAGTCATTGTTTAATAAAAATAATAATAACTTTCCGCATTGCTCAGTGAGTTCAATTCCATATATTGCTTTGGAAGTTGTTTTGTCGTTGATCTCTGGGTTGTGTTCGGTGAGGGGACGGATGTGTGTGTTGATTGTTTTATTATACTTTGTTTGTCATTTTGGTTTGGTGAAGATTGTGGCAATTTTAGACGATTATAGTTCCAGGGGTATTATATGTTTACTCAATTTTGAATCTGTCCCATTTAATGTTTGAAGGTAAAAGGTATATTATTTACCTGAAAAACAATATCCTGTCTATGTCCGTGTTAAATCTTGCTCGATCTTGCATTGTTGAAATACGAAATTTCTCAGGTACGCAATATTTACCAATTAATCTTTTTTAACAAAATAGACTAACACGTGGCCAGCTGGCTTGTTGACGTTGTTTGTGCTAGTATGTTGATAATTAAGTTTGACATGGCATAAAAGCGTATACATTAATTATATGTTATTAAATACATCATTTCAGTTTGTCGTTCCGTTACTTATTTTATTGTCCATTCTCATGGGGGGCCATTTTGCGAAATAGAAAAAGTCTCCTAATGTTGTGGGTTTTAGTTGTCTATTTATCATTACTCTTGCTTGTTGCATAACTTAGGGGCTGGTTAGTGAGGCGGGGGGGAGTCCTTGGTGGTTTTTGACATTATATAATTTAACGATCGTGGTTGTCTGCGGCGGGGGACCTTGCTTTTGGACTTGCTTTGATTGCTTTAGATTGATTGTCGCCAATAACTTTTGATCTCGATTTTTTAACCCACCAATCTTGTCTCGCACATGGTTAGCGTGCTGATTATGGTGGGGCTTGGATGGGGCAGTAACGTGAGTTTATTTCTCCTCTTTGGTGACCATTATTACTTTCTGTTCGTACGCTTGGGACTACACAGTAATTTTAAATTATTGATTTTTTAGTATTATTTTTTTTTTTTCCTATGTATTCATGCATTATTTTTTGAGGGAGAAGTAGCACGTTCCGCGGTGAGTTGTGTGTGCGTTTTAATTATTGATCTTTACCCATTTACGGTCGACGCATTGTTGGGTGAGGGTTCGTGTGGGTCATGCGGGGGGTGTATTAATGTCGGAATGTGCAGGTGGCGAATTTTATTATTTTATACAAGCCGGGGTGATTTTCGTCTACTTCGGAAACATAGGTGGGTGTTGTCAGTGGTGTCGTGGGCGTTGAGTTCAGGGATAATGAGAGAATGGTTGGTGTTGGTTTTTATAGGCGGGGTTGAGTAGGCAGGGTATTGTTTTATGGTGTGAGTGGATATTGGCCATGTCTATTTTAGGGGGGGGGTTCGGGGGGTTTTTGGTTTTATAGAACTGGATACATTATTAACTCGTAGGTGTCATCTGCGGCGGACCTTGCTTGCTTGCTGGGTGCTTGCTTGTCGCCAAAACTTTTGATCGATATATTCTTAACCCACTTGCTACGCAAGGATTAGCGAAGCTGATTAAATTGGCTTGGGCAGTTTAGTTTCCGTGGTTTATATTTAAATGGGTGTTAGTGCATACTATTTGATGTGAGTAGAGCTGAGGATACGGTTGGTTTGGATGGGTGGGGTTTAGCATTTTTTTTTTTTATTCCTAGGTATCTTGCTTTTTTTTGGAGATATTGGAGCCACCACACCACCCGTCGCGGTTAAGGTTTATGCTGGACGTTTAGGGCAGTTCGTTGTTGGTTCTTCTATCAGGTTCTGGTTCGACGCCAATATCGGTGCGTATATTTTTATTGATCAATACAACTTTTTATTCTAATTATTACCCTGATTCGTGTGAGCGCATTTTATTAAAAACATGTTTATTTTACGATACCGCTTATAAAGATACGTGGTTTTTAATGCGTTCTACTTCTATTTATTTTATTCTTTTTAGTCTAAGTGTATGCTATGGTGAGTTTTGAAGTATTGATTATGTTCAAATATAATACGCATTGCCCGACAAACATTTACAGACTGGAAATGACTGATCTCCCCCTGATGTTGAACATGGTTGATGTGGTAGGGGTTGGTGTGAACTCGGCACGTGAATGTAATGTAAACAAGAGCAGACGGATAATACACATGCTTTTATATAGATATAAACTAAAAAGTTCAATAATTTAATAACGGTACATTCGATCGATCTGAAATTTTGATATAATGCATTGTCATCCAAGATCTGTCTGTGGTAAAATTTTGAGATCTTTAGGGCCATCAGAAGTGGTTTAATTTTACGTTGGCAGATTTGAAAAATTAACATAGTCCCCTGCACTGATGTGCTGTAAAGATGTTTTTGAAAAGAGGTTATGTACCGATGTGATCAACTGGTTTGCTATACTGGGGTGTTATAATGAAGTCATTCACAGATGAGCGTTACAGATGTGAGACCTGTTTTGTACATATCTTAAATATTTTTAAAGCGTTAACGTTTTATTGCACTTGCAAACGCTAAAAACACAACACTATAAAAAAATATTTTACAATTATCACCATTGTTATTTTTTTTCCCATACGAAAGTCTATAAAATGACCATCATATGAAAAGTACAATCATGAGTAGGGAACCTTTACAACTACTTATAGATAATTTAAAATACAAAATACACAAACAAATTGTGCAATTAAAACAATAAATTTGAGCTTTATTTTAAACTAAAACGACAATAGACGTTTCGGCTAATGCCTTCATCAGTACAAGAACATAAAATAGGTACTTACATATATTTAAATTCTTAAAACATATTATATCACAAAATAATTTAAAATATTCATGTAAAATAAAATGAATATTGTCTCTATTGTCGTTTTAGTTTAAAATAAAGCTCAAATTTATTGTTTTAATTGCACAATTTGTTTGTGTATTTTGTATTTTATTTAAAAACTTTATCGCAGTCCCATTCTGTATTATAGATAATTTATAATGCCTACTAGACCTATATAACTGAAGTATACAATTTTAAAAGTGAACATGTTAGTGAAGACTTCTTACCTCAGCAACACACAGGGGGAAAACTGTAACAACAGCAGATTTACGCCATTTGAGTCACTAGAGAATATCGCGTTTGTTTCTTTAGACAGAAGAAGAAACAATCCCAGGGAGCACAGGCAGACACTTGGCAACGTCACCTAATTGTAACGTTTCTCTAACTGCACATTGTGTTGGTATTGCAGGCGCAACTGCGGCCTGATATCTTAGGACCCGGTACTGGCACTGGGTCCATTTGTCGAAATTCAAATACAATCACGTGAAGCGTATAGCTGGTCAATAATCAATGACGTGTGTCTGTCTAATAACAGTGTGAATGTCTAATGACAGTGTGTCTGCCTTTTCTTTACATACAAAATGCATTCATTTTTTTTAATTAGTTATTTTTATAATTTAACTATTAAAACTTTTCAACAATTGTATCGAAGAAAAGCGGGGTGGGTGACAAAAATATGATAGCAAACCTTTGTGTTCGATTGGTTGATTAATCCAACTCCAAAATGTGTTCAAAACAATTAATGTATTGACACTGCAACAGCAGCAAAGAATGGGGTCACAAGTGGAGGTGGAGGGGGTGTAGGCGGGCTGAAGGTTGAAGGCTGGCATGGGTTAAGTTGGAAGGTAAGACTGTGCAACTCCTGGTGACTTACTGTAAGCACTCGCTTTCCGAACTCCGTGCAGTTTTATTCAAAACTCACCAGCGGGTTTTAGTTATACTATCCATACGATTATTGATAGTGTGTCAACATTTAACATTGGAATGTAATATAAAAATACCAACAATTTTTAGAATGGGCTGTGTTAAAACTTGTGGCACAAACCGAAGTGTTCGTGTTTGAAAAGTGAGACAAATTAATCTGCACAAGAACTGCTGACGTCAGGAGTAACGTTTTAGCAGGTGCAATGACGTAGGCAAGAGTCGGGGAGGGGATGAGAAGTAGGACAAGAATCTCGATCAACTGACCAAGAAATGTGAGTACAAACATGGTTTAGTTTAGAGGAGCTACAAATTTGTAACATCTATTTCGGAAAGATACATTCTCCCACACCCATTACTGGTTATCTATATATATAAAAATCAAAGTATGTCTGTGTGTGTGTGTGCATGTCCTTTATAGCTGACTAAACCATTCATCCGATAGTCAAGAAATTTTTGGAGACTGTTAAGTACCTACCTGGGATGGTAACTTGCAACATTTTTTTTCTAAATTTAACACTCATGGGGCACCGGGGATGTCACTTTTTGCTTATATGAGCTTTATAAAAATTAGTTTAAGCGCTAGCTACTGTGTAAATTGTTGTATCTTAGCCAAACTTGGTATATGACAACTTGATAGCCAATATTAAAATACTATAGGGCACTGAACTGCAAATATTCATTCCTTTGACTTTGAGGCTGGGGGCCCAAAAATTCACATTTCTTAAACGTTTAAGATTTTATTCACCATTCAGTCATTAACAATCTTGACAAATAATGACACATGTATCCGTTAGTTTTGTTGGAACATTCTCATCCATTATAGTTTTTAGATTTGTTTTTATGTCTTTCCAAATTTCTTCTACTGGGCTATTTGTGTTAAATTTACTTAGGAAAGTTTGTTGGAAGTTAGCCGTTGATTGGTGGAGTTTTATTGAATTACATTTATTCCAAAGATAGATTATTCTTCTAGGTATCTTATTAATTTTAGTTTTTATTGTATTGGTGACCCTAACAATATCATGGTCGGACAGTCCTGGAATTATTTTATTGTCTAACACTAGTCCTGGTCTATTTGTTAGGAATAAATCTAGTGTTTTATTTTTCCTTGTTGCTGTTTTTACTATCTGTTCTAAGTTTATGTTGTTTATAGTGTCTAAAAAGTGTTCATTAATTTCTTTGTTAGTTTGATGGTTATCAATTGTATAATTTTTCCAATTTATATCTGGAAGATTAAAGTCCCCCATAATCCATAGAACTGCATTTTTATTATTCTCTTTTATGAAAGTTAATTGACTACAAAGATTGTTCATGTATTCTAGGTTTGTATTCGGAGGTCTATATATACTGCCTACAATAAGTGGGGATGAGTTTGGTGTAATTATTTTACAATAAATAGACTCTATATTAAAATTTGGCTGTGTAGTAATTTCTTCAGCTATGATATTTGATTTAATTGCAAGTAGCACTCCTCCATAATTGTCTGGTCTGTCTTTCCTAAAAATATTATAATTGGTGTTTAAAATCTCAGAGTTATATATGTTGGGGTTCAACCAAGTTTCAGAACCAGCAATTATGTCTGGTTCTTCTGTTTTTATAAGTAGTTCTTAATCTGGAATTTTATTTTTTAAGCTTTGGAAATTAACTATTAGTGTTTTGAGAATGTTTTGATTATTATTATTATTAGCTTTTTTATGGGTAATTTTATGGGTTTGTGTGGTAGGTTTCATTTTATCTAGTGGTTTATTTATAAAAGGATTAGCCAAAACACTGTAAGAGTTTGTGGTGATAAGGTCCTTATAGTTAAATAAATCTGAACTGATTTGGGGCAACCCACAATGTATGCAGTGCCAAGATGCATATTTATTTCTTAGGCCTATTGCTATGTGCTTTGCTGTGTTAGAATGCAGGCATGCAATGTGGTATCATTCATTGCAGGTGTCAAACTGAATGGTTCCTTTTTTGGTAGTGCATGCCTTAATACAAATTTGACATTTAGATGATACTGGGCCTGGGTTAAGTTCTATGTCGCCTGAGAGGAGCAAAATTAAGACAACTTGATAGCCAATGTTAAAATACTATAGGGCACTAAACTGCTAATATTCATTCCTTTGGGGCTGGGGACCCCAAAATTCACATTTTTTAAACGTTTAAGATTTTATTCACCATTCAGTCATTAACTATCTTGACAAATTATGACACATGTATCAATTATTATACTAATTGAAATGAACAGGTGTTTTGAACTTTATATCTTTATTCACCATTCAGTCATTAACAATCTTGACAAATTATGACACATGTATCAATTATTATACTAATTGAAATGAACAGGTGTTTTGAACTTTATATCTTGCCCAGAATGGGCCCTGGGGCCCTTAATGTCGTTTTTTATCTTATATGAGCTATATAAAAATTAGTTTCTACGTTAGCTACTTAGTAAATGAATAGATCTTCACCAAACTTTGCACACAAAAACTTGGTAGCCTATATTAAAATACTATAGACACTGAACTTCTAATGCCAATATCTTCGGGGCCGGGGCCCCAAATATCTTTTTTCGTATATGTTTAAGATATTTTTCCTATTTACTTTTTAAAGAGCTTGAGAAATATAACCACAATAAAAATGAACTAAAATGAACAGGTTTTTGAAATTGACCTCTTGCACCGAATGGGCCAGGGGCCCCTTAATGTTATTTTCCCCCTATTTTAGGTATATAAAAAGTAGTTTAAGAGTTAGATATTGAGAAAATAACTGGATTTTGACAAAACTTAGAATATAAAATCTTAAGAGCCTATATTACTATAGGGCACTGAACTCTTAATTTCCATTCCTTCGAAGCTGGGGGCCCAAAAGTCTTTTTACTGAACTTTAATCATTGTACTCCCTATTCAATTTTACACGATATTGAGGAATAAAGCTTGAGTACAATGGCAATAAAAAAACTATATTATCACTCATTTTGGGGCCGGGGCCCTTAATATCGTTTCTTCTTTTGTACGCTATTTAATTATCAATTTATTTATCCGTTTGCTATGAAACTTGGAATTTTTTTTTCACACTTCCACGAAGGTTTCTTCAGAATTGTTTTTAAACATACCACTCATTGGTTTCTTTAAATTTATTCCTTTTTACTTTGATCGTTGCAACGCACGACGGGTCTGCTAGTACCATATAAATAAGGTGCAATAAATAAAATAGTTGTACACGTGAAAAGAGTGTTTTTTTAATGGAAAAAAATTTATATACTCAGAAAAGTACTTTCGAAAATATTATCATTATTAAAAATATGCAGATATGTAATACAGGATTAATAGGAACCCCCCCCCAAAAAAAAAGTAAATAAAGTGATGCTTTAGACTCAAAGTTTTTAAATTATACCGTTGCAATTTGTATTTCGTCTTCGAGATTTTAGGGTTTCGTATTGAGGCAGTGGTCGGCTAATTCCGGTCTTTGAGCCAATATCCCAGCCCCTTCAAATCTGTAGTTTCTGTTACACCTCTCATAACTGAACCGTCGGCCTCACATCAAGGTGTGTTTATTGGCGATGTCAATCGCTTGTAAGAAACAGAAACACCTCAACGGGAAGGGAGGATGAATGTTGTGTTGTAAACACGTTCACTCTCTGGTGTCAGTTTCATTCACCACTCTCTGGTGTCAGTTTCATTCACAACTCTCTGGTGTCAGTTTCATCAGAGGCGTCACTAGGGTTGGTGTCACCCGGGGCGGTAGCTCATGGTGTCACCCCTTCACGTCTGAAGGGGCCGTCCATAAATGACGTCACGCGAGGTTGCCGATTTTTACCCCACCCTCCCCCAGCGTCATACTTTGTCACAAAAACTTAGAACCCACCACTTTTTTACGATATGACGTCACAAAGCTTTGACACCCCTCCCCAAGCCGTATTTTCTCAATAAAAATTAGCATGTTGCAAATTATTAAATCCTTTATATTAACTCGTGGTGTCTGCGGCCGCCCGCCCTTGCTTGCTTGCTTGTCGCCAAAACTTTTGATCGATTTTTAAAACCCACTTGCTCGTAAGCTAGCGAGCTGAAATTTTGCAGGCAGTTTCGTACCGATAATAAAAACAATGTAACAAAAATTTCAGATCGATCGCAAGTACCGTAATTAAATTATTGATTTTTTAGATTATTTTATTTATTCCTATGTATCATGCTATTTTTTGAGATAGGGCGTCGCGGTGCGTATTATATTGAACAACCTTTCTGTCGCGCAATAAGGTGCGTATTTTATTGACAACTCTTTTTATAAACATATTCCTGATCGGTGCGCATTATATTAAACATGTTTTACGACACAACTGCAATTTTGTATTTTTGGATGGCCTTGCGCTGCGTATTATAATGAACATTCTTTTAGTTACTTCTCGTACATAAAGGATTTATAGTCAAAAACTTGGTTTTTTACGCGTTTTTTTATTTGTCATTTAAATGTGTATTTATGGTAAGTCTGCACTGTAATATCGTAACACGCGTGAAGTCATTGAAAACGTAATTAAATAAATGGTAAACAATCAAATATTTAAGTGGAACTTTTATTTAAAGTTTCGCGTTTTTGATGTGACGTCACATTTCTTAAACACCCCCTCCTCGTACCACATCGTCACAGATGCGTGGACCCCTATGGCGGATTAAAAGGGGGGGGGGTTCTGAACGGGCTAAAGCCCCCAATAATTTAAGGGCCCCCAAACTTTTTATGAATTATAGTGTATAATAAAGATGCAGGCCATTATGTTTGTACGAATCCCTGAAAATGCCTTGGACAGTCATACGGCAATGCTGCAAATGAGTAGGAAGTATAACGGAAACCAGGCTATTCTTCGTGAGAAGTGCATTGTAGCTCATTATGTGACGTGCACAGCTCATTCCTTTAATTTGGTTGGGAAAAGAGCAGCAGGTTGTCCTACTGCGGTCAGATTTTTTTGTCTTCTGCAAAATCTTTATACCCGATTTGTTGCATCTACTCATCGTTGACAGGTACTTCAAAAACATATGAAATTGATACATGCTAACAAAGCCTTGTCTGACACAAGATGGTCAGCCTGACATTATGCTGTAAGGTCTGTTAATAGCTCATACCATGAGAATATCGCAGCACTGGAAGAATTAGCAACGAATGAAAATCAGCCACGTGACTGCCGACTTGAAGAAGAAGGATTTCTAAAGGAAATTGAACAACTGGAAGTCGCTATTTTACTTGAAATTTTGGAAACAATTTTAGAAAGGAAGTCTCTCATTGAGTTTGTTAAAAAAATAGCATTCTTAATTTTATTCCTATGAAGACAAATGAAAGGAAAAGTCCGTGGTAAAAACAGTGTAAACAATCTTCAATACTATCAAACAAAAAAGAAAGCGTCAGTTTGATAAAGGGACATCAACAAAACAGTATTCTCCTGGAGAAAAAAATTCAAGATTGAGGTATTTCTGGTAATCATTGACAAACTTTCTTAAGCCCTACAACATTGGTTAGGTGCATATAAATACGTCCATGAGAAAATGTGGCTTTCTTACAAACCTAACTGAGCTCAGCAATTTTCGCCACCCGATGGGCAGCAGCCAAGTTAATGGAAGAACATTCAAGTGATTTCGAAGAAGGGGTCGGGTAAATCCGAAGCAACCGTTTCGTCCCCCCTCAATTTACTAGCAACGCCATCGAGCGGTGCCGGTTTAGGGCCAGGAGCGCCAGTACGGATTAGCAAAAAGTGCCGCGAAGAACGCATTGGACGCCAGCTCTGAGGAAACCTTCCAGTGGGGGTTGCACCCTAGGTAGGTCTTTGATGATCCCCCGATCTGCGGCGGTCCTAACCATGGAGACCCGTGTGCTTTGCCGGGATGGCGCCAAAGTGGTAGCGGGTCGTAGTAGGAAATTCCACCACCTCCTTGTGAGGGCAACTTAGTGGGAGGCATCTTCGACTGTATGTCCTGGATGCCCAGGTGGCCGCTTCAGAAGTGACCGCTTTTGGGGGGGTTCCTCAGCTGTTACGTCCCTTTGGTGGCAAGATGGCTAAGGGGGGTCTTCCGGGAAGACCCATAAAAAGCACTAGGCTCGGGGCTTCTGATTTTCTTCCACATGTAGGTTCATGAGTGATTTCGAAGACTGCTTACCTTCAGAATTAGTCCAATTTTCAGAACTATTAAAAAAGTTATTGTCCAGCCCCAGGCTCAGGGTAAGGAAAAGGAATTAGCACAAAGCGAAACTCAAAAAACTTGCACAGAGCTAAAAATTTTGCTGCTTTTGAATGAGCTATATTTCACACAGTCCTTTACAAATGTACACATCGCACTTCGCATCTATCTTTCAATGATGACATCAAACTGCAGCTGAGAGCGATCCTTTTCAAAGTTGAAAAGAATATATAATGAGAATTTGCATGGGACGAAAAAGGCTGAATATGCTCTCTCTAATGAGCATTGAAAAGGAACTTGTAAGCTTACTCAGCTTTATTGACTTGATTGAAAACTTCGCCATTTGAAAAATTCGCAAACGAAAGTTGTAGGTTGAAATAATAATCATACATATTTTTCAATAAGTTTTTTTATTTCAAATAGAGAAAAGAATTCGTTACCTCATGAAATTTTTTTTTAAATACGGAATAACGCGTAATACTATTCTTTACGGGGGCGCGTTCGTAAGCACTAAACAGCGTAAGTCGGGATGGGACCGTCGTAACCGGAGGACTACCTGTATATAAACATGCATATCTATGCTTTCACGCCTTTAATAAATATATATATATATAAATATTAACTCAAAGACACTGAAATCATAATTTTTCTCAAGAAAAACATCAACAAAGAAAAGCCCATCTTTTGATTTTTTTCTTTGGGGGGGGGGTGTGATAAAAATCGTATTCCCCCCACCCCACTGTGGTGGAGGGATTCGTGAGGTGGGAATCGTTCATGCTGTCGGTGTGTCCAAGCCCAAATGGCTTTATATCTTTCAAAAAAGAAGACACTGCCTCTTTCATTCCAGCCTTTTTTAAAGATCTCTCTGCTGCGACTATTTCTTTTCTTTTTTTCCTAATTTGTTTTAATGTTGTTCGTGTTTTGGGACTGTTTTATTATTGCAAGTTAACTGATATTTTTTTAATAAGAATTTTCACGTTGAACGTATTTAATTGTATTTCTTAATTTCTTTCTAGATTAAAAAATGTGTCATCTTTTGTTTTCTGACATAAAATCGTACACAGTAAAATTTTAGGCTCGGGTGTCACCCCCTGATGGGTGTCACCCGGGGCGGTCGCCCCCCCCCGCCCCCCTAATGATGCCACTGAACACGGCACTGACCGTAACAATAACAACATTCTAAGTAAGCTAAAAAACAAAACAAATTACATGGTTAATCAGCACAAACCTAAACATATACCGATTAATTAAATATCCCGGTACTTACGGCGATAAATCTAGATGCATACATATTATCCCATTACATATTCATATCCCGGTTGATATCCTGATATAAATCCCGATACGTATCCCAAAAAAAAATACGCCCCATTACATTTCCAGATAAATATCCCGAAACATGCCCCCATACTTATAACGTGACATAACCTAATATCAAAATTTATTCGTTTAACATGAACACTGCATTGAGCGGTGAACAAGAAAGCTGTATGTCGAAAGCTGTATTGTCGAAAGCTGTATAGTCCAAAGCTGTATAGTCCAAAGCTGTATAGTCCAAAGCTGTATAGTGCAAAGCTGTATAGTCCAAAGCTGTATAGTCAAAAGCTGTATAGCCCAGAGCTTTATAGACGAAAGCTGTATAGTCATTGAGCGTTTCTCAAAGTCTCACTTTTGTTAACGCGATTTCCCATGGGAAAAATTGCGTTTATATATTTGAAATGTCTGTGCTGTCTGTTCGAGCTTGCACAAGTAACTACTCCTGAACCATACCAGATAGATATGTTAAGGCAGTTAAGGAGGTCCAAAGGATGTACAAGGGCCAAAAAAAATAATAACGAAAAGATTTACTGGATTTCCTTGAAAATAAAAAAAATCGACAAAATATCAGTCTTTTGTCAATTTCTCGCCAACCATAACATCTATGGAGTTGAAACAAACGCCAAACGAAAGCTAATAATATTTCGAACAATGTTGGAGAAGGAATTTTTGAAAAATCACTTTTCGATCGACACCTGTAATTTTAGCAGCAATTTGTCTATAGAAAATTGTTTTGTTTACTTTCAGAATTATTGATTTGAAATGACTTTTAATTAGGGCTGCGGAAATTAACGATTAAATTTTTTTAAACGATTAATCGACCCACCACTTATAAATGTAGGCTACTGGAAGTCAAAAAAGTAAAATATTTCGGCCGATAAATATAAAATAATTCCCTGGACGATTGCACGAACATTTTGGTTTTAAACTATTGACTAACGTGAATGTTCAAAATTTTGATAAAGGTTATTGTGTTCATTGAGAGAAATCGTTTGCCTACCATGTAATGTTCCCTCTAAGTCTAAGCTTCGTTGGTCTGTGTGCAAAGTAAAAAAATTAATTCGTGTGCATAGGTCCATTTTCCCCCCAATATTTTACAAAATTTGCTGCGCGGTGATTCTAAATTCCTGCGTGGCGTCGGTCAAACTCAGTTTAAACTTAGCGAATAGCTTTGCCTAACTTGATGAATATCTTTGCATAACTTAGCAAGCACCCTAGTCTTATATTTATAGTCATGGCGAACAACGAGATAATCGATTTCACCTACGAATTAACGTTCCTGTCTCATTTTAAACTTGTACATTTCATAAATTTGGAACTAAAGGTCTCTTCTGACTGTAAATTTTACATTTTAAATTTATGTTCTACTTTTTAGTACATTTTTATAAAATTTTTGTTTTCTACTTTTTAGTGCATTTCTTATTAAAATAAGACTAGTTTTTAAAAAGTGTTTTTATATATTTTTATATTGTCAATAAGACCCGCTCATCACTTGAACCAAATAATGTCAATACACTTGTCTGTCTGCGTTGTTGGTTAAAAGATGTCATATAAAGAAGACATTCCAGTGTTATTTCGATTTTCGACAAGTATTTTAATCAATGTTACTTATGACACCATAATTTTCAATTTTTGGCTTTAATTATCGAAATTAACGATTAATTAATCGTTAATTTTTCAAAAGTTAACGATTAAATTTAAATTAATCGTTAACAGCCCTAATATAAACCTAACAATATTATCCGAAACCAGAGGCGTCACTAGGGTTGGTGTCACCCGGGGCGGTAGCTCATGGTGTCACCCCTTCACGTCCATTAATGACGTCACGCGAGGTTGCCGATTTTTACCCCACCCTCCCCCAGCGTCATACTTTGTCACAAAAACTTAGACCCCACCCCTTTTTACAATATGACGTCACAAAGCTTTGAAACCAAGCCGTACTTTCTCAATAAAAATTAGCATGTTGCAAATTATTTTTTGTCATTTAAATATGTATTTGGGGTAAGTCTGCACTGTAATATCGTAACATGCGCGAAGTCATTGAAAACGTAATTAAATAAATGGTAAACAATCAAATATTTAAGTGGAACTTTTATTTAAAGTTTCGCGTTTTTGATGTGACGTCACATTTCTTAAACACCCCCCTCCTCGTACCACATCGTCACTGATGCGTGGACCCCCCCTATGGCGGATTAAAAAGGGGGGGGGTGCTGAACGGGCTAAAGCCCCCAATAATTTAAGGGCCCCCAAACTTTTTATGAATTATAGTGTATAATAAAGATGCAGGCCATTATGTTTGTACGAATCCCTGAAAATGCCTTGGACAGTCATACGACAATGCTGCAAATGAGTAGGAAGAATAACGGAAACCAGGCTATTCTTCGTGAGAAGTGCATTGTAGCTCATTATGTGCCGTGCACAGCTCATTCCTCTAATTTGGTTGGGAAAAAAGCAGCAGGTTGTCCTACTGCGGTCAGATTTTTTTGTCTTCTGCAAAATCTTTATACCCGACTAGTTGCATCTACTCATCGTTGACAGGTACTTCAAAAACATATGAAACTGATACATGCTAACAAAGACTTGTCTGACACAAGATGGTCAGCCTGACATTATGCTGTAAGGTCTGTTAATAGCTCATACCATGAGAATATCGCAGCACTGGAAGAATTAGCAACGAATGAAAATCAGCCAAGTGACTGCCGACTTGAAGAAGAAGAATTTCTAAAGGAAATTGAACAACTGGAAGTCGCTATTTTACTTGAAATTTGGGTAACAATTTTAGAAAGGAAGTCTCTCATTGAGTTTGTTAAAAAAAAATAGCATTCTTTTTTTTTCCTATGAAGACAAGGGAAAGGAAAAGTCCGTGGTAAAAACAGTGTAAACAATCTTCAATACTATCAAACAAAAAAGAAAGGGTCAGTTTGATAAAGGGACATCAACAAAACAGTATTCTCCTGGAGGAAAAAATTCAAGATTGAGGTCTTTCTGGTAATCATTGACAAACTTTCTTAAGCCCTACAACATTGGTTAGGTGCATATAAATACATCCATGAGAAATTTGGCTTTCTTACAAACCTAACTGAGCTCAGCACTTTCCCGGCCTGATGGGCAGCAGCCATGTTAATGGAAGAACATTCAAGTGATTTCGAAAAAGACCATCCTTCATGGATACGGGATACGAACTAGAAGACTCAGCCCCCATACCCAAGCACAGGGAACGAATGCGACTGGTCCCTGCTCGAGGACCACATGAAAGCTTTGACTTGCCTGAACTACGTTTGGACTGTTTTATTATTGCTAGTTAACTGATATTTTTTTAATAAGAATTTTCGCGTTTAACGTATTTCATTGTATTTCTTAATTTGTTTCTAGATTAAAAAATTTGTCATCTTTTGTTTTCTGACATAAAATCGTACACAGTAAAATTTTAGGCTCGGGTGTCACCCCCTGATAGGTGTCACCCGGGGCGGCCCGCCCCCCCCCCTAGTGACGCCACTGAGTTTCATTCACCACTCACTGGTGTCAGTTTCATTCACCACCTACTGGTGTCAGTTTCATTCACCATTCTCTGGTGTCAGTTTCATTCACCACTCACTGGTGTCAGTTTCATTCACCACTCTCTGGTGTCAGTTTCATTCACCACTCTCTGGTGTCAGTTTCATTCACCACTCTCTGGTGTCAGTTTCATTCACCACTCTCTGGTGTCAGTTTCATTCACCACTCTCTGGTGTCAGTTTCATTCACCACTCTCTGGTGTCAGTTTCATTCACCACTCTCTGGTGTCAGTTTCATTCACCACTCTCTGGTGTCAGTTTCATTCACCACTCTCTGGTGTCAGTTTCATTCACCACTCTCTGGTGTCAGTTTCATTCTCCACTCTCTGGTGTCAGTTTCATTCACCACTCACTGGTGTCAGTTTCATTCACCACTCCCTGGTGTCAGTTTCATTCACCACTCTCTGGTGTCAGTTTCATTCACCACTCTCTGGTGTCAGTTTCATTCACCACTCACTGGTGTCAGTTTCATTCACCACTCACTGGTGTCAGTTTCATTCACCACTCTCTGGTGTCAGTTTCATTCACCACTCACTGGTGTCAGTTTCATTCACCACTCACTGGTGCCAGTTTCATTCACCACTCTCTGGTGTCAGTTTCATTCACCACTCACTGGTGTCAGTTTCATTCACCACTCACTGGTGTCAGTTTCATTCACCACTCTCTGGTGTAAGTTTCATTCACCACTCTCTGGTGTCAGTTTCATTCACCACTCTCTGGTGTCAGTTTCATTCACCACTCTCTGGTGTCAGTTTCATTCACCACTCTCTGGTGTCAGTTTCATTCACCACTCTCTGGTGTCAGTTTCATTCACCACTCTCTGATGTCAGTTTCATTCACCACTCTCTGGTGTCAGTTTCATTCACCACTCTCTGGTGTCAGTTTCATTCACCACTCTCTGGTGTCAGTTTCATTCTCCACTCTCTGGTGTCAGTTTCATTCACCACTCACTGGTGTCAGTTTCATTCACCACTCCCTGGTGTCAGTTTCATTCACCACTCACTGGTGTCAGTTTCATTCACCACTCACTGGTGTCAGTTTCATTCACCACTCTCTGGTGTAAGTTTCATTCACCACTCTCTGGTGTCAGTTTCATTCACCACTCTCTGGTGTCAGTTTCATTCACCACTCTCTGGTGTCAGTTTCATTCACCACTCTCTGGTGTCAGTTTCATTCACCACTCTCTGGTGTCAGTTTCATTCACCACTCTCTGATGTCAGTTTCATTCACCACTCTCTGGTGTCAGTTTCATTCACCACTCTCTGGTGTCAGTTTCATTCACCACTCTCTGGTGTCAGTTTCATTCTCCACTCTCTGGTGTCAGTTTCATTCACCACTCACTGGTGTCAGTTTCATTCACCACTCCCTGGTGTCAGTTTCATTCACCACTCTCTGGTGTCAGTTTCATTCACCACTCTCTGGTGTCAGTTTCATTCACCACTCACTGGTGTCAGTTTCATTCACCACTCACTGGTGTCAGTTTCATTCACCACTCTCTGGTGTCAGTTTCATTCACCACTCACTGGTGTCAGTTTCATTCACCACTCACTGGTGCCAGTTTCATTCACCACTCTCTGGTGTCAGTTTCATTCACCACTCACTGGTGTCAGTTTCATTCACCACTCACTGGTGTCAGTTTCATTCACCACTCTCTGGTGTAAGTTTCATTCACCACTCTCTGGTGTCAGTTTCATTCACCACTCTCTGGTGTCAGTTTCATTCACCACTCTCTGGTGTCAGTTTCATTCACCACTCTCTGGTGTCAGTTTCATTCACCACTCTCTGGTGTCAGTTTCATTCACCACTCTCTGATGTCAGTTTCATTCACCACTCTCTGGTGTCAGTTTCATTCACCACTCACTGGTGTCAGTTTCATTCACCACTCTCTGGTGTCAGTTTCATTCACCACTCTCTGGTGTCAGTTTCATTCACCACTCACTGGTGTCAGTTTCATTCACCACTCACTGGTGTCAGTTTCATTCACCACTCACTGGTGTCAGTTTCATTCACCACTCAATGGTGTCAGTTTCATTCACCACTCACTGGGGTCAGCCAGCGCGTTGTTGGTGTACTCAGTGTACTGTAACGTGCACATCAATATTAAGATCCAGGAATGGGGGGGGGCGGGCGGCCATCGTCCTATTAGAACGATCCGCAATTTTATATCAACGACATCAAGTCCCCCACTCCCACCCACACAGTGACCCGATACCCTACACTTTCTGTAATGCAGAAACATGGCAATGAGCAGATACCTCCGGGTCTCCGGGTGGTTATAACCACGAGCGTCGTGTCTTCAATCTGGAACATGCTGACCAGGGTCGGTCTTAGCAATTGCGGGGCCTGGTGCGGCTTATTATGCGAAACGGATTGCGTGGGGCCCAGTCTGGGCAGGGATAATGGATTAATAAGGATAGTAAGAGAACATTAAGATAGGCGGGGCCCATGACAGTGCGGGGCCCGATGCGGCCGCATAGGTTGCCATGCAGTGGCCTAGGACCGGACCTGAGGCTGACCATGACGCCGTATTTACATTATTGACGCTGAACTCCCCATCGCTAGTTATATCGTATTTGAGGAGTCCACTTGCAAAACCTATTAGGTCGACTTTGGCGGGAAAATGAGTTACTGCCCTTTTCTGGTTTTAAAGGTAAAACTCCAAAGTATCCTTTTGGTTTGGTCATTTAAAACCTACTAAATAAGCTGTATTTTATTGTCAGAAAAATGAAACACTTGTAAAATCTGCAAAGGGCTCAAACATAAAGGTCTTTTTCTAAAAATCTCTTTTAAAAAAGTGACTTAGTAGGTTTTGAGAATGGACTTCTCATATGTCTCGTAAAATATACAGCTCCACTTTTCACGTGATTGTAACGTATGTTCGTATCTACCATTTTTTGGCCACTTTGTTTCGTATGTCCTTGTGCGCCTTCCTGACAACCTGAAATGTCCAAATAGTCTCAAAAGTTTAACGACCTCTGTAATGAGAGTTAAGGGGAAAAAATTAGGGGCGGGGCGTCCTTATATCAGCAGTGCTTATAACACACGAGAGGGCATCCTTATATCAGCAGTGCTTATAATACACGAGAGGGCGTCCTTATATCAGCAGTGCTTATAACACATGAGGGACGTCCTTATATCAGCAGTGCTTATAACACACGAGAGGACGTCCTTATATCAGCAGTGCTTATAACACACGAGAGGGCGTCCTTATATCAGCAGTGCTTATAATACACGAGAGGGCGTCCTTATATCAGCAGTGCTTATAATACACGAGAGAACGTCCTTATATCAGCAGTGCTTATAATACACGAGAGGGCGTCCTTATATCAGCAGTGCTTATAATACACGAGAGAGCGTCCTTATATCAGCAGTGCTTATAATACACTAGGGAACGTCCTTATATCAGCAGTGCTTATAATACAACAGGGGACGTCCTTATATCAGCAGTGCTTATAATACACGAGAGGGCGTCCTTATATCAGCAGTGCTTATAACACATGAGGGACGTCCTTATATCAGCAGTGCTTATAATTCACGAGAGGACGTCCTTATATAAGCGGTGCTAATAACACACGAGAGGGCGTCCTTATATAAGCGGTGCTTATAATACACGAGAGGGCGTCCTTATATAAGCGGTGCTTATAACACATGAGAGGGCATCCTTAAATCAGTGGTGCTTATAACACACGAGAGGGCGTCCTTATATAAGCGGTGCTTATAATATACGAGAGGGCGTCCTTATATAAGCGGTGCTTATAACACACGAGAGGGCGTACTTATATAAGCGGTGCTTATAATACACGAGAGGGCGTCCTTATATAAGCGGTGCTTAAAATACACCAGGGACGTCCTTATATAAGCAGTGCTTATAATACACCAGTGACGTCCTTATATCAGCAGTGCTTATAATACACCAGGGACGTCCTTATATCAGCAGTGCTTATAATACACGAGAGAACGTCCTTATATCAGCAGTGCTTATAATACACAAGGGGACGTCCTTATATCAGCAGTGCTTATAATACAACAGGGACGTCCTTATATCAGCAGTGCTTATAATACACGAGGGGACGTCCTTATATCAGCAGTGCTTATAACACACGAGGGACGTCCTTAAATCAGCAGTGCTTATAATACAAGAGGGGACGTCCTTAAATCAGCAGTGCTTATAATACTCGAGGGGACGTCCTTAAATCAACTGTGCTTATTATACACGAGGGGACGTCCTTAAATCAGCAGTGCTTATAATACACGAGGGACGTCCTTGTATCAGCAGTGCTTATAACACACGACGGACGTCCTTATATCAGCAGTGCTTATAACACACGATAGGACGTCCTAATATCAGCAGTGCTTATAACACACGAGAGGGCGTCCTTATATAAGCGGTGCTTATAACACACGAGAGGGCGTCCTTATATCAGCAGTGCTTATAACACACAAGAGGGCGTCCTTATATAAGCGGTGCTTATAACACATGAGAGGGCGACCTTAAATCAGCGGTGCTTATAACACACGAGAGGGCGTCCTTAAATAAGCGGTGCTTGTAACACACGAGAGGTCGTCCTTATATCAGCAGTGCTTATAACACACGAGAGGGCGTCCTTATATAAGCGGGGCTTATAATACACGAGAGAGCATCCTTATATGAGCAGTGCTTATAACACACGAGAGGGCGTCCTTATATAAGCGGTGCTTATAACACATGAGAGGTCAACCTTATATAAGCAGTGCTTATAATACACCAGGGACGTCCTAATATCAGCGGTGCTTATAATACACGAGGGACGTCCTTATATCAGCAGTGCTTATAATACACGAGAGAGCGTCCTTATATCAGCAGTGCTTATAATACACGAAGGGACGTCCTTATATAAGCAGTGCTTATAATACACCAGTGACGTGCTTATATCAGCAGTGCTTAAAATACACCAGGGACGTCCTTATATCAGCAGTGCTTATAATACACGAACGGACGTCCTGATATAAGCAGTGTTTATAATACACGAGAGGGCGTCCTTATATCAACAGTGCTTATAATACACGAGGTACGTCCTTATATCAGCAGTGCTTATAATAAACAAGAGGGCGTCCTTATATCAGCAGTGCTTATAATACACCAGGGGACGTCCTTATATCAGCAGTGCTTATAATACACCAGGGAACGTCCTTATATCAGCAGTGCTTATAACACACGAGGGACGTCCTTATATCAGCAGTGCTTATAATACACGAGAGGGCGCTCTTATATCAGCAGTGCTTATAATACACGAGGGACGTCCTTATATCAGCAGTGCTTATAATACACAAGAGTGCGTCCTTATATCAGCAGTGCTTATAATACACAAGAGGGCGTCCTTATAATAGCAGTGTTTATAATAGACGAGGGGGCGTCCTTATATCAGCAGTGCTTATAATACACGAGGGACGTCCTTACATCAGCAGTGCTTATAATACATGAGGGACGTCCTTACATCAGTAGTGCTTATAATACACGAGGGACGTCCTTATATCAGCAGTGCTTATAATACATGAGGGACGTCCTTACATCAGTAGTGCTTATAATACACGAGGGACGTCCTTATATCAGCAGTGCTTATAATACACGAGGGACGTCCTTATATCAGCAGTGCTTATAATACACAAGGGGGCGTCCTTATATCAGCATTGCTTATAACACACGAGGGACGTCCTTATGTCAGTGGTTCTTATAATACACCAGCGACGTCCTTATGTCAGCAGTGCTTATAATACACAAGGGGACGTCCTTATATCAGCAGTGCTTATAATACACCAGGGGACGTCCTTATATCAGCAGTGCTTATAACACACGAGGGACGTCCTTATATCAGAAGTGCTTATAATACACGAGAGGGCGTCCTTATATCAGCAGTGCTTATAATACACGAGGGACGTCCTTATATCAGCAGTGCTTATAATTTATAATACATGAGGGACGTCCTTATATCAGCAGTGCTTATAATACACAAGAGGGCGTCCTTATATCAGCAGTGTTTATAATACACGAGGGACGTCCTTATATCAGCAGTGCTTATAACACACGAGGGACGTCCTTAAATCAGCAGTGCTTATAATACACGAGGGACGTCCTTATATCAGCAGTGCTTATAACACACGAGGGACGTCCTTATATCAGCAGTGCTTATAAAACACGAGTGGACGTCCTAATATCAGCAGTGCTTATAACACACGAGAGGGCGTCCTTATATAAGCGGTGCTTATAACACACGAGAGGGCGTCCTTATATCAGCAGTGCTTATAACACACAAGAGGGCGTCCTTATATAAGCGGTGCTTATAACACATGAGAGGGCGACCTTAAATCAGCGGTGCTTATAACACACGAGTGGGCGTCCTTATATCAGCAGTGCTTATAACACACGAGAGGGCGTCCTTATATAAGCGGGGCTTATAATACACGAGAGGGCATCCTTATATGAGCAGTGCTTATAACACACGAGAGGGCGTCCTTATATAAGTGGTGCTTATAACACATGAGAGGTCAACCTTATATAAGCAGTGCTTATAATACACCAGGGACGTCCTAATATCAGCGGTGCTTATAATACACGAGGGACGTCCTTATATAAGCAGTGCTTATAATACACGAAGGGACGTCCTTATATAAGCAGTGCTTATAATACACCAGGGACGTCCTTATATCAGCAGTGCTTAAAATACACCAGGGACGTCCTTATATCAGCAGTGCTTATAATACACGAACGGACGTCCTGATATAAGCAGTGCTTATAATACACGAGAGGGCGTCCTTATATCAACAGTGCTTATAATACACGAGGTACGTCCTTATATCAGCAGTGCTTATAATACACAAGAGGGCATCTTTATATCAGCAGTGCTTATAATACACCAGGGGACGTCCTTATATCAGCAGTGCTTATAATACACCAGGGGACGTCCTTATATCAGCAGTGCTTATAACACACGAGGGACGTCCTTATATCAGCAGTGCTTATAATACACGAGAGGGCGTCCTTATATCAGCAGTGCTTATAATACACGAGGGACGTCCTTATATAAGCAGTGCTTATAACACACAAGAGTGCGTCCTTATATCAGCAGTTCTTATAATACACAAGAGGGCGTCCTTATAATAGCAGTGTTTAGTATACACGAGGGACGTCCTTATATCAGCAGTGCTTATAACACACGAGGGACGTCCTAATATTAGCAGTACTTATAATACACGAGAGGGCGTCCTTATATCAGCAGTGCTTGTAATACACGAGGGACGTCCTTACATCAGCAGTGCTTATAATACACGAGGGACGTCCTTATATCAGCAGTGCTTATAATACACGAGGGACGTCCTTATATCAGCAGTGCTTATAATACACAAGGGGGCGTCCTTATATCAGCATTGCTTATAATACACCAGGGACGTCCTTATGTCAGCGGTGCTTATAATACACGAGGGACGTCCTTATGTCAGTGGTGCTTATACTACACCAGGGGACGTCCTTATATCAGCAGTGCTTATAATACACGAGGGGCGTCCTTATATCAGCAGTGCTTATAATACACAAGGGGGCGTCCTTATATCAGCAGTGCTTATAATACACCAGGGACGTCCTTATGTCAGCAGTGCTTATAATACACAAGGGGACGTCCTTATATCAGCAGTGCTTATAATACAACAGGGACGTCCTTATATCAGCAGTGCTTATAATACACGAGGGACGTCCTTATGTCAGCGGTGCTTATAACACACGAGGGACGTCCTTATGTCAGTGGTGCTTATAATACACCAGGGACGTCCTTATGTCAGCAGTGCTTATAATACACAATGGGGACGT
Source organism: Ampullaceana balthica (assembly GCA_944989445.1). NCBI lineage: Eukaryota > Metazoa > Mollusca > Gastropoda > Lymnaeidae > Ampullaceana > Ampullaceana balthica. The sequence goes on along the minus strand of CALYLW010000265.1, from coordinate 656,288 downwards.
CCTTATGTCAGCGGTGCTTATAACACACGAGGGACGTCCTTATGTCAGTGGTGCTTATAATACACCAGGGACGTCCTTATGTCAGCGGTCCTTATTATTCACAAGGGGACGTCCTTATATCAGCAGTGCTTATAATACACGAGGGACGTCATAATATCAGCAGTGCTTATTATACACGAGGGACGTCCTAATATCAGCAGTGCTTATAATACACGAGAGGGCGTCCTTATATCAGCAGTGCTTATAACACACGAGGGACGTCCTAATATCAGCATTGCTTATAATACACGAGAGGGCGTCCTTATATCAGCAGTGCTTATAATACACCAGGGACGTCCTTATATCAGCATTAGTACTTATAACACACGAATGACGTCCTTATATCAGCAATGCTTATAATACACGAGAGGGCGTCCTTATATCAGCAGTGCTTATAATACACGAGGGACGTCCTTATATCAGCATTGCTTATAATACACTAGGGACGTCCTTATATCAGCAGTGCTTATAATACACGAGGGACGTCCTTATATCAGCAGTGCTTATAACACACGAATGACGTCCTTATATCAGCATTGTTTATAATACACGATGGACGTTCTTATATCAGCAGTGTTTATAACACACGAAGGACGTCCTTATATCAGCAGTGTTTATAATACACGAGGGACGTCCTTATATCAGCAGTGCTTATAATACACAAGGGGGCGTCCTTATATCAGTATTACTTATAATACACCAGGGACGTCCTTATGTCAGCGGTGCTTATATCACACGAGGGACGTCCTTATGTCAGTGGTGCTTATAATACACAAGGGTACGTCCTTATATCAGCAGTGCTTATAATACACCAGGGACGTCCTTATATCAGCAGAGCTTATAATACACGAGAGGGCGTCCTTATATCAACAGTGCGTATAATACACCAGGGACGTCCTTATGTCAGCGGTGCTTATAATACACAAGGGGACGTCCTTATATCAGCAGTGCTTATAATACAACAGGGACGTCCTTATATCAGCAGTGCTTATAATACACGAGGGACGTCCTTATTTCAGCAGTGCTTATAATACACGAGGGGACGTCCTTATATCAGCAGTGCTTATAATACACGAGGGGACGTCCTTATATCAGCAGTGCTTATAATACACGAGGGGACGTCCTTATATCAGCAGTGCTTATAATACACGAGGGGACGTCCTTATATCAGCAGTGCTTATAATACACGAGGGGACGTCCTTATATCAGCAGTGCTTATAATACACGAGGGGACGTCCTTATATCAGCAGTGCTTATAATACACGAGGGGACGTCCTTATATCAGCAGTGCTTATAATACACCAGGGGACGTCCTTATATCAGCAGTACTTATAATACATCAGGGACGTCCTTATATCAGCAGTGCTTATAATACACGAAGGGACGTCCTTATATCAGCAGTGCTTATAATACACAAGGGACGTCCTTATATAAGCAGTGCTTATAATACACGAGGGGATGAAGGGTTTCTCATGAAGCTGGATTATTTTCAATGCTGCTAAGATCTTGCCTTCATCTCTTCATGAACTGACGACAGAGAACAACATTCGACAAACAAACAAATGTTAAAATAGTGTCGGTTTATTAATATCGTCTGGATGCCTACTTCTTTTTTAATTTAAATTTTGATACTTTTCTTCCTATTAAAACTTGTGTCTTTTCCCAGTCGCGTTAGGGATAAGAGGAAGACATATATATATATATATATATATATATATATATATATATATATATATATATATATATATATATATATATATATATATATATATATATATATATATATATATATATATATGTATGTATTGTCAACGTATTTTAGGCTGTATCACGGGATTAGTGGCAAAGATTATCGTGTCTACGGGTCAGTGGCATATTTTGTGTATTTTATGATGACAACGGATTATTGTCATATAATATATCTACCCGATTATTGACAAAGATTATCATGTCTACGGTTCAGTGACATAAGCTTTATGTTTTATATAAAAGATAGAAATCTAATCAAATTTTATGGATTAACTCATAACCTCTACACTCTACACCATTGGAATATTATATTATAGAGATGTTGCCACCTAAGGTCTAATAGTCTAATAACATGGTTTACTAATCTGCGAATAAAATCCTGGATAACATTTTTTTAAAAATAAAACAATGTGCCCGTCCTATCGGCACATATCGATTGTCAACTTGCGTATTGTTAAAAGATTTTAAAAAACGTACTGCCTTCGAGATTATTAAAATGCCTGAGATTAGGCTCTTAAAACATACAGAAACTTCATGCGATGACGCAATTGCTCCCCAGTGACACGATAAAGTTAATATATTCTTTTGTTATTGGTAAATCCATTGAAATGAACGGCCGGGCGGCTTCGCACTCGGTGCATGGCTCCACACGGCATTCTCCCAGTAAATCAATACACGACAATAACTCCCATATGACGTGACACAGACGTACAAAGTCTAAAGCTAAGTGGCATTAATCTTACCTCAGTGTCACGCTGACCACCCGCGAGACAGCCTGTATCGCGACAGAAGTTAACTACCGAATGTTCTTTAGTTCATTGACCTCTGCAACACTGCTCAATCCCAGAATTCCATGCCTGGAACTTCCTACCTGCGGAAACTGTCTCTGTCCACATGCCACATGGGCAGACCAGTGGAGAAACCTCAGGGTCGCGTTTCGGTCACTGTTCAGGAGGACAAGGTGGTGGGGGGGGGGCTTAGTAGTGTTAGATATTCATTTATTCACTTCCAACTTAGGCAGAGGCGTAGCTAGGATATTTTGCGTCTGGGGACAAAAAATAAAATTGGCGCCCCTTTCCCGTTCAATTAAAATCTTACCACTGTTCACTTATTATAATGCGACGTTGTAAGCCTCATTTTGGCGACATGGCGCCGGGCAGATATTTACCCTCTGCACCCCTCGCTACGCCGCTAAACTTGATTCCTTTATTTTCCTTATAATTATAATATTGGGAAAAGTGAAACTTCATGTTTGGGTCTAGAGGACCACTGCACACCAAGACCTTCTTTAGTGGATTGATTTTAAAAATACAAATTGGTTGGAAACATGACACACCACCTATGAAATTTAATTTTGGGAAATGGCAAAAATGTTTTATGTACACAATCACTTGATACGCGTCGATTACCTTAACTACCCAACAAATACCTGAAATATCCATTAAATACCTTGATTAGCTACCAATCAAATACCTTGATTAACTACCCATCAAATACCTTGATTAACTACCCATCAAATACATTGAAAGTCGCTGAATGACAGGCCGGTCAACTCTGTGATATCGTCTTCCCATCTCTTCTTTTGTCTGCCTCTTTTCCTTCGTCCCTGGACTGTGCCTTGCAATATAGTCTTTGCGAGACCTCCAGTTCTTGTCACGTGTCCGTACCATCGTAGTTTCCTCTTCTTAATTGGAAGACGATATCAAAGAGTGGACCGGCCTGTCATTCAGCGACTCTCAAAAGGCAGCACAGGACCGGGACAAATGGCGTGAGATAGTGAGCAGTTCACGATGGTGCCCCAACGACGGTATAGTACAAGTACCCTGATTAATTACCCATCAAATACCCTGATTGACTACCAATCAAATACCTTGATTACCCATCAAATACCCATTCCTGGTACCACTTGTTCCTAAAGTACTCGGCCACCTAGGTTTTCACCCAGAAATAAATCACTGGGTCGTCTGGTTGGGGTTGGGCCGCCCCGGTTTTAGCTAGGGAGTCTGACTTTTCATTGCCATCGACATTTTCGAGAGTCGGGATCCACAGTACTGCTTTCAAGTTTTTAAATCACGTCAACCAACTGGGCGTTACGTTTCTCTTGTTTTAGGACCTCGACGGCTGATCCGAGTCCGAGTACACGACCTAATAACATTAACTACCCATCAAATACCTTATCTTATCTGTTTCAGACGCTCCTTCTATATACAGAAGATTATTGCGTCCTACGCTTATCTATGGTTTGTGTTTAGTCCTGCATTCTTATTAGAGTTTTAAATGTTGATAAAGTGTTGGCTTTCCTGGTTTCTTCAGGCAACCCATTCCACGCCCGAATTCCGGACGGGAAGAACGAAAATTTGTATGAGTTTGTTCTTGCATACGGAATAAGAACGGTGTTTTTATCCTTATGTCTATCTGAGGGTTGTATTAAGTTATCATTTGTGTTGTATTTCTAAATTAGAATTAATTGCTTTATGTATGATTACTACTTTACTCTTGGGTCTTCTATGCTCTAGTGTTTCAAGGTTTAATGATTTAACTAATGGTGTTATTCTTGTCAGTTTTGAATATTCTCCAGTAATGAATCTGGCAGCTCTTTTTTGAATTTGTTCTAGATTATCAATGCTTTCTTTGGTGGATGGGTCCCATACAGAAGATGCATATTCTAGTACAGGTCTCACCAAAGTGAGATAGCATTTAGTTTTATATCTTTATTACCTTGATTAACTACCCATCAAATACCTTGATTAACTACCCATCAAATACCTTGATTAACTACCCATCAAATACCTTGATTAACTACCCATCAAATACCTTGATTAACTACCCATCAAATACCTTGATTAACTACCCATCAAATACCTTGATTAACTACCCATCAAATACCTTGATTAACTACCCATCAAATACCTTGATTAACTACCCATCAAATACCTTGATTAACTACCCATCAAATACCTTGATTAACTACCCATCAAATACCTTGATTAACTACCCATCAAATACCTTGATTAACTACCCATCAAATACCTTGATTAACTACCCATCAAATACCTTGATTAACTACTCATCCAAATAACTCGATTAACCCCAATAAATGCCTTGTTATTTACCTAAAAATTACTTGATTACAGTAAAAACATAAGAAGATAAAAATAAAAAAAATCAGCTGAAATGTCACATCATGTCCTTTTATTGTTATCTATCAAATGTTAGGATGTCTAGTGTTAGACCACCAGCATCAACAACACATAAAATAACGTCCAGTGTGTTTAGTCAACAAGTTTTAACAACAAAATTATTTAATGGAGTACGTATAAGCTTAACATTATTAATTTTTGTGTTAAATGTGAATAACAAAGGTATAATTGTATATTTGACAAAAGCAAATAGAGTTATAAGATAAAGTTATAGGATTTAAAGTGTATTATTGGTGAAGTTTTGTATTAAAAAAACAACAATATAAGACTTAATCTCCAAATTCTCTATGACAGCAGTACATTTTTCTTAAAGTTTGAAATATAAGACCTTTAAAGCAAGCTCATTGTCTGACTGCTTGAAATGTGTAAAATGGATGTTATTATATTTTTAAGTAATATATTTTGTATTGCTGTGTAGATAATAAAACAAAATGAAGGGGAGATAAACGTGGATGGAACCAAGGGAGAGAAAAAAAAACGTAGATGAATAATTATTATGGTTTAAGTCAATTTAAAAATCATGTCAAAAATATTTACATAAACAACGGATTTTAAAAATGAAACTCATGAAAGTAATGCACTTAATAAACAATATTAGACATTGTATGAGGGTGTCAAGTTGAACAAGCTTCAAGTATGAGTTTTCTTTGATTAATAACAAAAGGGTCAGTCGGTCAAACCGCCCCACCTCTAAGAATGCACTGCATGAAATACTAAACAGAGGAGCACATTTGAAGCTAGAAATGTCAAAGACCATGTTAATGTACAAGGATGTCATGATAGGTAAGAGCACAGTTTGTACAAGGATGTCATGATAGGTAAGAGCACAGTTTGTCTAAAGATGTTGGAGGCAATGTGAGTCAAACAGTGAAAGGCCCTTGAGATGCATCCACTAGTCAACACATTCACAATGTCAGATGTAAACAGCAGCAGTTGCAATGATAACAAATGAAGGCCGATTGGCGGGTGTGTAAGGGGAAGAGGGTGGCAATATGGTGGGCACGGGGGGGGGGATGCTGGGCAGCATGAGGGGAAGGGGGATTGGGGAAAGATTAAGCAGCATTATTAAGTTAAGTTGGGGAATCATTATTTTTAAGACCGGGAAGTATAAAGGTGCAATATTCAGATTAGGTATCGGCGGCATTAATATTAAGGGTGGGCAGATTAGGATTATGGATGGGCCAAATTAAGATTAAGGGTGGGCAGATTAGGATTATGGATGGGCCAAATTAAGATTAAGGGTGGGCAGATTAGGATTAAGGAAGGGCGGCATTGAGATTAAGGGTGGCCAGATTAGGATTAAGGAAGGACAGCATTGAGATGAAGGGTGGCCAGATTAGGATTAAGGAAGGGTAGCATTGAGATGAAGGGTGGGCAGAATATGGTTGGGGTGGGGGCGGGTTAGGATGAGGGGTTGGATTATTGGTGAAAGTTTTGGAAGCTGGAGAGAAATTTAGTAAGGCTGAAAGAAGTCATTTATAACACTGTAGCACATTTATTTTATAGACAGCCCCCCCCCATCCATTATAAGAAGTCATTTATAACACTGTAGCATATTTATTTTATAGACAGCCCCCCCCCCATCCATTATAAGAAGTCATTTATAAAACTGTAGCATATTTATTTTATAGACAGCCCCCCCCCAAATCCATTATAAGAAGTCATTTATAACACTGTAGCATATTTATTTTATAGACAGCCCCCCCCCCAATCCATTATAAGAAGTCATTTATAACACTGTAGCATATTTATTTTATAGACAGCCCCCCCCCATCCATTATAAGAAGTCATTTATAACACTGTAGCATATTTATTTTAGACAGCCCCGCTCCATCCATTACAAGAAGTCAATTTCAAATATTTACTCCATGCAATCTCATGATATTTAGATCCCCCAACCCATTGAAGATTTGAACAAATAAAATAGAAGTCAGATCCACACAACAGTTGCCTCGGGGTTTGGTGCTAATCACATCTAATGATGGTAAGAAATTTACAAAAAGGGATCATGAGTGATTGTTAACAGGCTGTCAATGGAACAGATCTATGTTTATAAAAAGTGAAGTTTAAAAAATGAATGCATTAGCCTGGTGAGAAATGTTACGTTTTTCACACTCTGAACTTTTCAAATAAAAATGCAGACCAAAGATACAAGTCTGTGTTAACGAATGTCCCCATAAATAATATTCACACTTAGTCCCCCTGAAACAACTTAACCATGTTACATATTTCTATGTTTGGTGAGTTTTTTAAATCTAAGATATTAAAAAATGTATAACAGTAATTACAACATTGTATTTTAAAAGAAAAACCATTAAATGAAACACTCATTTATAAAATTAACATTAAAAAAGTAAAGACTTTTTTAATCATTTGCAGATTATTCAAAGTCATGAATGGATGCAATCTTCGGGTCAAAGTCTGCAAATCAAATTAATGAAAGCCAAATGAGATAAAGATCGTACATTTGAATTGAAAGATATGGATAATGTAATACTTAAAGAGATAATCAGGCATCTTTCCATGATTACCATGTAACTCAAGTGTCTCATGCATGTGGTGAAGGAAACTCTATATATAGTTTGGTTGTACTTGTGAGGGGGGGGATGAGGTAGGATTATCATGAGCCCTTTAAGTGTCATTAGAATAGAACATATTTATTCACAAAATGCAGGCTGATAAATTATTTTTTCAAGTTCAAAGGACATGAAATGAACAAATTTCGAATGTTATTGTTTTAAGTTCAGTAAGATATTTATGTTATTGTTTTAAGTTCAGTAAGATATTTATGTTATTGTATGAAGTTCAGTAAGATATTTATGTTATTGTATGAAGTTCAGTAAGATATTTATGTTATTGTATGAAGTTCAGTAAGATATTTATGTTATTGTATGAAGTTCAGTAAGATATTTATGTTATTGTATGAAGTTCAGTAAGATATTTATGTTATTGTATGAAGTTCAGTAAGATATTTATGTTATTGTATGAAGTTCAGTAAGATATTTATGTTATTTGCTCAATAAAAATGTTTATTGCTTTGAGGCACAAACTTTTTTCATATTGTGATATAAAAATGTGAAAATATCTTCAGAATGATCAAACATCACTAACTGATGTTAGCATTGATTGAATTTGTTGGGAGCATATATATACACATACATCTGTATCAATTTGTATTTTATATACATACAAAATATATTAATTGTTTTATACTTACACTAATCTACGATAAAAACAGCCAAAAACAATTCATGATATCAAATTTTTGCAAGTTGCAGCTTTGGATGAGTAACAAAGTAACCATGTGTTTACAATTCATTAGATTTAAAATTGTTTAAATTTTGAGATTTAACACCTACTATTATTTACTCATATTGTTATAAAAATAATATAATAACAGGGATCTTTACTTCCTTTAATAGCAAACATTTAGGTAATGTATGCAGCTGTATACAACTTCTGAGAACGTCTGACAAAAAATGAAATCAATGTTCTACAAGCATGAAAGTGGGCCAGGACATTATTATTGAAAGCATGCATAACTTTTAATCTAGTCTAGTAGCTTGCTCCAGAATCTAGTCTAGCAGCTTGCTCCAGAATCTAGTCTAGCAGCTTGCTCCAGAATCTAGTCTAGCAGCTTGCTCCAGAATCTAGTCTAGTAGCTTGCTCCAGGTAGAACAACTGGAGCAAGGTATCACAAGAAAAAAAAATATCACAAAAACTGAATTTTCTAATGTGAGAAGTAGTAAAGAAAATAAAAATGATATTGATATGAATTATTCCCGATACCCCACACATGCTGCTTGAGTGAGATTCAACAGTTCTTTTAAAGGGATAAAGAACTTTATAAAAGGGAATAAAAGCTAGACACTGTAACATATCTCCAACTTTAATTGACTGTAACAGAATGAGGGGGAAAGTTGGGGAAATGATGTACAGAACAAAAGCTTTTGTCAGTTAACATGCGGGGTTGGCAAACAACGACCTTTCAACCCAAGCCATTTTTGTACAAGGCCCATGAAATTATAGATTATACTGGAACATTATTACAAGCTTAAGTGGAATTATGTGGCACTCTAATGGCTTTCCCCTTTCATGAATGAGATGCCAAATTATGTTTAATCAGGTTCTAAATTACAAGTAAAATGACCAATGATTAATTGTCCGATTGACACAGACCTTTCATCTATAACCAATTTTTCTGTTGACTTGTGCTGGTACCTGGTTCATCAGGTCATTCTAAACTAAATGCAACATTCGGGGCTAAGCAATCTGAGATTTCACAGGAATTTTTTTGTAACATCCATACATTGTCTCCCCTCGACTCAATGGACAGGGCCAATAACTTGTCACATCACACAACCTGTCATGATGCTCCACAGACTGAGTGGGTTAGCAACCGCATTTTAGTAAGTAAGTTCGGTCAGCACAAAAACCTTGCAGTTGCAGCCAATATAGGTAAATTTGTTGAGATAAAAATATTAACCCAAAATTTAATTAGCGGTCCCTTATAATCTTATACAACAGGAAGTTTTCAGACCCATGGGTTAAATTAGGAATAGTTGTCGACACTTGATCTTGTAATGAATCCACAGTATGTAACGACAAATGACAAAAAAATATACTTTTTTAAACTGCAATACACATTTCAGTTGCAAAGCCAATGTAAAAAGGAGCAGAGACATAGAACATGATAACACACGTTTCATGAGATGATTGTGGGTTTGTAGTAAAACAACATGTCATAAAAACCCATGTCTGAAAACTTGAGATGATGTCTGATTAATATCATTGTGTCAGTCAAACAAGGACAGAATGTAACAAAGCAGTCGATTGCAGTTTTATCACCTAGACATTTACATTACAAACAGATCCTAAATATCATAGCAACAAGTGAATATATTTGCAATGTTCATTACTTAAAAGCTTATTGACTTTTGGAAAGACACTGTATATACATCAATTAAAACAGGCTTTATATACATAAAAAAACCAAAAGTTTGTATATACATCAACTGAAATCTGTATATATATAAGTGTATGTTTCTATGTACAACAATCATTCAATAGGTACATTTCACAGGAATTGTTATTATTTTTTAAAATTTATATATATGTATAATGAAAACTTTAAAATTAAAAATATGACATATTAGAAATGTTCACACAAAAAAATGGAGGTGGCCACCCCAGTCCATTGAAGTCCAAATCTGTCAACTAATTAAAACATAGTTAAGTGTTAAGTGTTAAAATTCTGTTTTATACACAGTAGCTAGTTGGGTTTGACATCTCGTAGCTCAAAGATCTCTTTAAAAAAAATACTTAACTCACTTTCAACATGTTTGTGTGTGTGTGTGAGAGAGAGACACACTTGGCTGTGCATCACACAGTTTTTAACTTAAACTCATAAATGTAACTAAAGACATTTTTTGTGTGGTTATATTGTGTCAACAGAGCCAGGGAGCAGTATGGACATAGCTCATCAGCTCTAAAAACCATTTCTTCCATATTGTTTCTTTTATAAAAATATCATCAAAATATTTACACCAAGAGATTGATAAAAATACATTGATAAAAAAATAATAGTTTTAAATTCATTTTTGCAACATTATCTGAACAAATGAATAAAAGATGCTTGCAGGACTTGTGACAAAACTTTATGAGGTAATGAAAATGTTTGCTAAAAAGTCACTTAATTCTGAAAATTAATTAACTGATTATTTAAAAGACTAACTTTCATGGTCATGTTGACTCAGATTTGTTGAGACTCTAAATTATAACTGTTGCACTTTTTCCACAAACAAGATCATGGTGTTAGGATGAGTGATTAGGTAATGAAAGACTAAGTGAAAGAAATCATAAAAAAGGCAGTAGTTTTAGATAACCTTACTGCAAGTGATTGCATCCACATGATTAAATCCTATGCATTATTTAGGATTTGGTTAAAACAATTTTTTTCTCTATTAAAACTTTACACAAAATCTTGAATTTGACAAATATTTTTTTTTAAAAAATCCAGCTAGTCATGACATTGCCTTCGTATAGCAGATTCTTAACATCTGCGTCAAGACACTCCAGGATAGAAAGACAGCTCTTTGAATGATGGCTCATAAAATCCAGCCACGTAGAAGAGGTTGGGGCCCAGGGTTTTACCTCTCTTGGTGGCCTCACTCAGACGCTTCTTGAACTGGGCTATGGGCAGAACCAGACATTTGTGTGAGATGGTCTGCACGTCATTCTCATCTTGGTGATGAGACTCAAACAGGGCATTCTGGACAGGGAGAGGCAAGACAGTAAATACTTGTACAAATAAATATCTAATATTTGGTTCGCTAAGACTTTAGGATCATGTATAAAACACAAAAAAAAGGATTAATAATAAACTGTTTATTTCATTAACAAGACCTTATGTTGCACTGCCTGTCGTTGCATGCACCGACGTGTGGAAATAGCATTGGTTTACATTCATTCTATCAAATTAAGTGAGTTTCATTTTCAACCATAATTATTACTCACTGATACTTACCCTTGGGTCTGACAGTTTTATTACTCACTGATACTTACCCTTGGGTCTGACAGTTTTATTACTCACTGATACTTACCCTTGGGTCTGACAGTTTTATTACTCACTGATACTTACCCTTGGGTCTGACAGTTTTATTACTCACTGATACTTACCCTTGGGTCTGACAGTTTTATTACTCACTGATACTTACCCTTGGGTCTGACAGTTTTATTACTCACTGATACTTACCCTTGGGTCTGACAGTTTTATTACTCACTGATACTTACCCTTGGGTCTGACAGTTTTATTACTCACTGATACTTACCCTTGGGTCTGACAGTTTTTTATCCGAGTGAGTTTCTTCCGGATGGTAGTACCACTGGACCTTGACCATCATCTGACCAGCCCAGCCTTCCCAGAGACTCTTGATGTGACCAATGTATGGACAGTTGGCCCGACCGGTGGACACAAACACAGCAGAGTCTCCCACAGTGATGACCTCCTTACCCCTACTAATAGACCTGTAAAATATTTTCTTTGCTTTCCCCTTGAGTCCTGGACGTTTAGTGCTTTTACCAGCCCAGCCCCAGAACTTTTCACTTGTTTGATTTGCTGAAATGATAAGAAATTAGACATTGATAGGCATTGATGCTGTTATCATCATCAGCAGACAGACAAACTTATTGTGTTGATAGGCATTGATGCTGTTATCATCATCAGCAGACAGACAAACTTATTGTGTTGATAGGCATTGGTGCTGTTATCATCATCAGCAGACAGACAAACTTATTTTGGCATCAATACCCAGAACAAAAACAAATAACAAAATACCAACAAGAAACTGTATTAAAAAAAGTTCCATCTATGAGCCTTTAAACTAATGCCTCGAGGTTTTGTTAAATTGACTAAACAAACTACATTTGGGGTCGACTATAGTAATAGTAATATTGTATTTCTACTTCATTCAGCCTGCCAACAAACTGCATGAGAATCTTTATTCATTAATTGCCTTGTTCGGTATGTGTGCAGCAAATAGCAACCCTTTATCTACAGGAGGGTGGTGTAACTAACAAAAGGGTGGAAGTTTCTTAATAACTTAATGCATCCAATATAAGAAAAAAAACATAGAAAGCCATGCACAGCCTATAGAGTCTGTCTACCTGAGCTAGCATCTTTTTCATTTATTTCATCATCATCATCGTCTTCTTCTTCTTCATCATCTACTTCCTCCTCCTCCTCTTCATTCTTGTTTCTCTTGTCATTCCTGCCAGTCTTGGGCGTACGTTTCCTGACATCAGAGGCATCAGAGGTTGTTCTTCGCCTACGTTTTGGGAGATTCTCCAATGGATCAGGTTCATATTCTGGAGGTAGACAGGACAACTCAATAAGTTATTACAACTGCTATGTTTATTTTTATATTTCAGAACCAATAACAGAGTCAAAGAAGAAAGAGACATTTGTATTTTTCAATCGATTTAACATAAAGATTTTAAATTAAACTCAGGATTTATATTTGTCCGCTATAACTTGGGTTATTTTTTAAATTTCAGATAAAGGTTTCATGACCAAAACGGTGGGCAACTGAAATCCAACTTTAATGATTTTCATCCCAATGTATCTCTTCTCTCATCTCTGCCTTACAAGTCTAACAAGTCTATTCCACCCAGCTTCAGGCTGATAACTCAACATTTAAGCATGTATATTCTTAGCTCCAACACTTACCAACAATGGGGAAATCTGATGGCAGTAGACGGATGTGATCTATTGGAATCCTGCCAGAATCACCGTCATCAAAATCAACACTGACAGAGGCAGATGAGTGAGGACCGGGGCTTGCTGGCAGACAAAAGGAGAGATGATATATGTTGACTGTTGGGTGGTACAATAATGTACAACTGCAATAATTGCTATGGGGTAAAAATAGTCGTGTTGACAAATTGGAAATAGTTCAATCTAAAATAATACAAAAATAGTGCAAGTGTCAAAGTGAAAAGTGAGTTGAGCTGTGCTTTTGACAGCTGGTGTCAGGGTACAAAAGTTATGAGGCTCACATTTGACGACTGTCCCAGGGTAAAGACAAGAAAACTGCTGACTCCAAAAGGCACAGATGCGTGTCCCCTCAGGTAGGTATCTCAAACTGCCAGGCCTTACGTCCAGGACCTAGGATAACATGGATCAGGTTACAACATAATTCCATCATCGTATTTTAAGACATAAGTAATACATTGTGGATATTTTGACACTATTATTTTTTGAAAACTGAATGTTGGAAAAGTTGCTGTCAATTTGTCAAAAATGAAGATTGAAGAAATAAAAGTTAATGAGAAATTGTCAAGTCCTAGAAATAACTTCCTAAAGAAAAAATAATAATAAAAGTGACAACCAAATGTGTAATGAATGATAATTCTAGAGCTTACAGCATCTTTGAGAACTTCCTCTTGGCACAGGATATGAGGTCGACTGCCTCTTTGACCTGCGGTCAGCACTCCATAGCTTCAGAAGAAGAAAAAATCAAACAATAAGGTTTATTAAAGGGGTAAGGGATGGGTCAGAAATAGGTTTATGATAAACAAAACAATAAAGTGTGGAAATAAAAAGCATTCTTTATAAGATACGTTTCCACATCTATTTAATACCATTTTGCTGTACAGATGTGTTAACACCAATAGCCATGCCAACTGCGGCCTTTGTACAAAAGACATTTATAAAAGAAAAAATAACTTTTATGCTCATACTTATCATTTAGCCACATTTAGTTGTTGGCCACAATTAACAGCAATATGTAGTTACAATATTTTAATTGAAATTTCACTTGTAGAATATTTTTTGCTACAATTCTTATGGTATTGAAGGTTAGGACATGTCTCCTATTTGTAATGCTTAAAACAGCTAAATCAGAATTATCATAAGAGTGAAGATACATACACATCAGGTGGCTGCAGAGCCTTCACTGTACCCTCATAAAACAAACCATCATTGAGGTACAGGACTTTGAGACCTTCACGTAAGTCTGTGGTTTGTAGCTTACATGAACGTGGTTCTGTTGGTGATAATACATTTAGGTATACATTTCATAGGATGCACAATGCTTAAAGAAACACATAAAATGCATCATGGCATAGAACTTGCCCAGATCTAAAGGGTATTAACATCTCAGTGCATTACATAAACATTTTTCTAGGCTTGTGTCAGATTAGAATTTATGCTAGCAAACTTCACATTCAAAAGGTGGAATATTTCAAGTTGAAAATTGTTTTTAAAAAAAATATTCTCTATTATCTAATACAGTGGTTCCCAACTTTTTTGAGTGGCGATCCCCATGAAACTTAAATAAGTCATTTTCAATAAAAAAAAATTCACAAAATAGAGCAAATTTGCATTATAGTGAATTCTTTTTAGTCGACAGTTGGCGACCCCTTTGGGGTCGCGACCCACAGGTTGGGAACCGCTGGTCTAATACATCATGTTAACATTTAATGGTAGGTGACTGTTAAGGCTCAAATTTTCACTTAACACTGTGATAAAAATCTACATTGGTCAAAAATTGAATGTAAACATTCAAAAGCTTGTGTATTGGTTACAAATGTACTACCTGGAGTTGGCGGTCCATCCCTGAATAAACTCAAGGGCAGATTATCAGTATCACTAGAATCAATAGAAGAATTCCTCTTCTTTCTTCCCTTCTTTACTTTCCCTTTGTTCTGTTAAAAGATTTCAAATATTCAGTCAGCTATTATTACATTTTTTTTAGAAAAGCTAAAACAATGATCTTCTCAGCTGGCACCTGAAGAAAATAGTACACCAAAAAAGGGGAGGGGAATGAAATACTGAAAAAATTGAAATGGAACTAAAATGTGTACTAAAATATAAATGGTTGTTTTAACTAGGATTGCATACACGTATTAATAACAATGTGAACGTTAACGTTTAAATAAATAAAGGTAAAAATGTAAATTTTAAAAAATAAATGTTATATTTTAATTGAAAGTGTAATGATTTTTGAAAAAATACAATTAGTTTGAATTAGAAAAAAAAAGCAACAATTGACATATCATCCATTTCCCTATACAAAGTAGACATTTGTCAAACTGAATGAGTGAATGATGTTTTCAAACTTACCAGGACATTAGGGCAGTGTAGACACAAATGAAAGTGAGAGGAAGAGTTATACCATTGTAATCTCAGCGATGGCTATTTTTCACCACTCATTTTTTTAAAAATTCCGCTTAGTTAGGGTCAGAACATTCAAATTAAAATATTTGTATTTATATTATTGTATTCTATTTTTTTTATTTATTAATTTTTTTTAGAGGGAAGAATTTACATCTCTCAGGGCATTTAAATTTAAACTCCTCCCCATGATAAAATATGTTTCAATAAAAATACAAAATATTTGACAGACGTATTTATAGTTTAAAAAAAAACCAATGACCACATAGTAGAGCTCAATCTACTACATAAATATGGTCATTACTGTACGAAACATTTTGCGCACATCATCCAAGTGATGAATGAAAACTTGTTTCTAAAAGCATATACACTACAGCCCAGCTCTTGTGATTTGATCAATGCCATTAATACAAAAGACATGTCTCACCTGATCATCTTGTTTTTTATTGCTGGCTTTGGAGTATTTCTTCTTGACTCTCTGAGTGAGGTCATGGAGACTTTTAGCCTTCTGAAGCTTGATTTTGGAGTGTTCCTCTGCACGCTTCTCTTTCATAATTAATGGGGGCAGGGGAGAGGAAGGAGGTGATGAATCAGGGATTTCATCTTTTGGTTGAGCTTTTTTCTTAGCTTTGGGTTTATTTGAAGGTTGATTTTCCATTTCCTTGTCTTTATCTGTTTCGGTATCTTTATCAACTTCTTTGGGCTTTTCCTTGTCTATTGATTTTTCAATTTCTTTGTGCTTTTCCTTTTCTTTAGACTTATCTGCTTCTTTGATCTTTTCTTTATCTTTATTAGATTTATCCACTTCTTTGTGCTGTTCCTTATCTTTACATTTATCTGCTTCCTTGTTCTTTTCCTTATCTTTAGATTTATCCGCTTCTTTGCGCTTTTCCTTATCTTTCATTTTATCAGGGTCCCGGTTCTTAGATTGTTTCTTTGTTTTCTGACCTGAAAATGCTGAATGTTCATACTTGGTTTCACCTTCCAGGGACTTGATGACAGAGGGCTCTGACAGCTTTGTAGTGGAAGTCCATGAAAATGCCGACAAAGTGGGCATGGAGATCTCTTTTTCTTCTGTCTTGATTGAAATACTGGATGTAAGGCTAGTTGCCAGAACAGGCGTGGAGGTTGCCATGGGCTTCAGTTGAGCAGGTCCTGGCACTGACGGATTAGGTTCTTTGCCTTTATCAGCTTCTTTTTCATTGTCTTTCAAAGATTTGTTGACATCCAAGACTTTTTTACTCTTTGGCATAAAATTGGAGAGCTTCCAAACAGGTTCTCCTCTGGGAGATGGGGAAAGTGCAGGAGACGGCTGGGGACTTGTCTCACTTAGGAAGATTCTCTCACTGCGTCGTCTGGTCCACTCCTCGTCAAGAAACAAAGGTTTCATGACACTCATGTCCAGCTGTGGGAAACAGATTGAATATTTTAAATCACAAATTATTTATCTCATCTATTACAGTTGCTCCTTCTATGTAAGAGATTATTGCATCCTATGCTGATTCATGGTTAACGTCTTGCATTTATATTACAGTTTGTTCATGCCTTATGTATTATTTCTACTTTACTCTTTGTTCTTCTATCATCTAGTAGTTCCGGGTTTAGTAATTTAACTAATGGTGTTACTCTTGTCAATTTTGAATGCTTTTAACACCAAGCTTAAATCTTGAAAAGCTTCTAAAATATTTCTGTAGCCTATTTATTGATAGCTATTAACTATACAAGCCTTGGGCAACAATGATTCAAAAGCTATTTTACCTTTTTACTTTCTCCTTCTTTTATTCCTACAGAAATCGGTTCAGGAACTTGTAACAATCCAAAGCTGTTGGATTTCTTTGCCCAAATTGTCTCTACAAGTTTAAGGAAAAGGGAGTCAAGGTCATTTACAAACCACTGAGAGTCAATATAAATATTTCAATGCTGTAAGTGTAGGTTCAAAAACACTTATTTGAGAAAACCTTTTTTTCATTTTTTATAGCAGTAAAAAAAAACGAATTAGAAATTTTTTTAATGACCATGGTGATGTTTGAAGAGTTAATCAACTTATAAACTATTATGTCTAAAAAATTGTTTTTTCAAGTTTATATTCATCTTTTTATCTATTTTTAGGCTTTTTTAAAAAACTTTCTAAATTTCCAAATAAAAAATTAAAATAAAAGCAATGGTATTTTAATAAGCTTTAACCATTGAAGTCTTTAACATCTTTAATAATTATAAGTTAAATAATTTTTTTGTGGAGAAGAAAAAAAAATTAAAGTGATTACATTTTTAAATTTATTTTTAACTATTAATTGCAACATTAATTTGTCATTATTTATATCAGTTATTAATTATAACAAATGAATTTTAAACTTTAATTTGAAAATATCTTTTCTCTGTCACACTAACACATAAATATTTAAATGTGCAATACTATAATTAGTAATATTAGTTCAAAAGCAAGCAAAAGTTTTTAACTAAGATTGCTGATTAAACAAATAAAAAAGTAAGTAAATAAATTTAGTTGAGGGTTACTGAACAAATAAAAATTCTTATTAAAAACCCACCTGTGCCACCAGAGGACTTGTCAGGATTAATTTTACGAGGTCTGCCAGGTTTCCTTTTCTTATTTGGGCTGGATTCACTGGCATCTGTGTCTGAGTCTGCAAATGAAAGTCTCACAATTACTGGTAGTCAATTATTTCTGAAAACTTAAAATTCAATTTTAATTTGTAATATTTGCTAAAAACAGATCACTGATTATTTCTTTTGTACTTTTTTTAATAAAAATGTACCTTTTCCCAATATGAGAAAGTCTCTTGTTATGCTAAATGTTGGCCATACTTACCATCATCATGCCTGCGTTTAACAGGGCTGCAGTCACTGGCACAGGGTGTACCACTTGTAGAGTCTTCAATGGACAAGGACAGGTTGCTGCTTAGAGGAGACAGAACTGTCGACTGTCCTGTGTTCCCTGCCAGCTGTGATGACGGACTTGTCAGAGACGTTTGGGAGGACACAGCAGTGACGGCTGTTGAAGATGTCGGCTGAATCACAGGGGAAGCTGCAGCTGTCGTCGGTGCTGGCTGCAGAGCTGTGAGTTTTGTACCACTGAGGCTGGTGGTGCTGAAGCTCATGAGGCTGGAGTGGGGCGAGGACATGAGGCTGCTCCTGGAGCCAAACGTGATAGTCGGGGCGATGCTACTGGTCAGGCCGTAAATATTGCTGTACAGCCCACTGCCATAAATGCTGCTGGAACTGATGTTGGTGTTGAATGAGGTGGTGGATAACTGGGATGACACGGTGGTGGTGTGGAGACCTCCAGACGATGTGGTGGCCAGGGTAGGGGTCAGCAACGGCGACGATGTGGATGAGGGCGACGAAGATAACAAAGTGGTGGATGTGGTCAGGGCAAACTTGGCCAGAAGACCCAGCCCAGATTCTTGAGTGGAATGAAAGCTGGTTGGTTCTGGGGGAGAAATGGAAGCGAAGGTCAAAAACATTCAAACTGAAACATCAACATAATTTCAACAAGCGAGTTTAGAAAGACTAGACCTACAAGCATCGGGTGATGTGAATGATCCTATTTAACTTAATCGATGTTTCAACAAGCGAGTTTAGAAAGACTAGACCTACAAGCATTGGGTGATGTGAATGATCCTATTTAACTTAATCGATGTTTCAACAAGCGAGTTTAGAAAGACTAGACCTACAAGCATTGGGTGATGTGAATGATCCTATTTAACTTAATCACATGACTAAAAAAAACACAAGAGATGGCAAGCCACTAACCTGTTTTGACTGTAAGCATTGAATGGGAAGTCAGTTTGGTGTCCCAACCTTTGGCTGGCCGGCTCCTCCTGTCACTGTACTCTCCACTGTAACTCTCAAAGTTGGAGAAAATGTTTCCTGTATCTGAGATAAAATGTTTACTGTTAATTCAAAGAGAAAACCTAACCCCAAGATGATCTCATGACCAACTGACACAATAATTCCATTCATATTCACACTTATTGACAGAATCGACTTTGATTTCAATGAAATGATTCGTGAACATAGCTCAGGTGAGCTGCCTAGTTCTGGTAGGTTATCTAGCTCAAGTGAGTTATCTTAACAAAGATGTTTTGTGGCTGCTGAATTGTTGCAGTAAATGAGAGTGTTCATGATGTGACAATTGTTGCAGTAAATGAGAGTGTTCATGATGTGACAATTGTTGCAGTAAGTCAGAGTGTTCATGATGTGACAATTGTTGCAGTAAGTCAGAGTGGTCATGATGTGACAATTGTTGCAGTAAGTCAAAGTGCTCATGATGTGACAATTGTTGCAGTAAGTCAGAGTGTTCATGATGTGACAACTCCTCAGTTAAGAGAGGACAACTTTGTTCAAACATTTATTTCAATAAGGTTTAGCTGTAAGAGGCTTTCGGTGGACAGAAAAAAAAATGATCCACATAAAAAAAGATCAATTACATATTAACAAGAACAAATGAAGAAAAAAACCAACAACTTGCATAAAATTAAAGACTGGCAGCAAGGACAAGTTAAAATATTTAAACTCATGTTCTATGTTGACCAAATCTATAAAGACATTAAGGAAACACCCCCAAAAATCCCAGCCAACTGATTAAGTTTTTTAAAAAAAGGTGTTGGTGTGAAAATTTCTACAGATAAACAAACTTCTTTAGTTTACACTACACATTTAACCCAATACAATTAAATTTTTAAAGTAGAAGATTGATATTTTGGTGTCACCATAAATTTAGTTCAAGACATCAACTGACAGCTAGATGGAAATAACAGATGACTTCAGTGAGCAAGTGTGGGTGTGGTGGTACAGTACACTAAACAATGAACCATAGGACTCTGACCAAAACATGGAAGACCATTTTAACTGCACAGAGTTAAAAGACAACTGACCAGTGCAGTGTATGACAACCCACAGTGGACAAGGATGTGTAATGACCAGGATGATGAGCGACAACTGATTATTATTATCAATGACAACTGGTCGTGACTATGAAAGACAACATGAAAATGAATGAGAGATGGCTATAGCGTCACAACTTAACTCATGAAATAAATGTCAACTGACTCTGCATATCTTTAATTAAGAGACAACTGACTATGACTGACTATGGCTGTGCACCAGCTAAACACAATGAATGACTTATTATGTCCATATATAACAACATATGGCAATGAATGACAACTGACCATGGCTATGTTTACTATCCTCACTTTGACTTGAGCTGGACCTGTGTCTGCTCTTGCTTTTGTCTGCAAGGGAGATAAACGATTTGAGAACTGAATTGATCTCTCATTCATGCTAATCTCCTATTACACCCTCTGCAATTGAGCCGTATGTTTCTTGTTAAACATGATCATCTAACACACAGTTGGTTGCCATACCTTTTGTTCTCACCTTCAGGAGGTGCCATTTCAGGGTTGTGGGTGGAATCACATTTGGGATTTCAGCTCTATTAAGTCGACGTTTTTTTTTGGAACCGCCAAATTCTCTCTTTGTCTTAGCCTTTTCTCATCGGTTAATTCGATTTTTTTAAGTCGCCGAAACCTAATACCTCGAGCACAAAAGAGGGCCAAATTTGCAACTAAACGTTAGTTAGCTCGATCCTCGTCTGTTTGCCTAGCAATGCACTTTGGCATTTTTAGTTCAAAACAGTGTTGACATCTCGCTTTCTTCGAGACTTCCGGCTATTGTGTGATTCTACGAGATTTCAATAAAAATTACCGGATGTTTTTACTTTTAATTTGATTCTGTGTGTGAATTAGTTTGAGTATGTATTCACCAGAGGTACTCGCGTTAGTGGTCTTTAATCCATCATTATTTCGCTGTGCATGTTATATTATTATTAAACTTAATTCATTTTCTGATGCATTAATCTTTTTATTTTGTAAGATAAACGAATATCTTTAGAAAAGAAAATAAAGGTTTGTATCAAGAATCGACTGTGGTTTTTATATAATTAAATAAAAAAATTATTATTTTTTTTTAAAGTTTGTTGTTGCTTTGTTACCAGTAAGATACGTGACTGTGACTAACACGCGCGTGACAGTGAAATCAAATCATTTTCTTAGAATATTCAAGTATATATATATATATAATATATACGTCATCACTGTTGCAGGTCGAATTCTGATAAGAAATGATTTTTTTTTAAAAATTCGCTTAGACTTAGTTGCCAGTCGAGGTCTAACACACAGCGTGCTGTGATCAACGGTCAAGGCCGCAATAGTTACTATTTATATTACAAGTTTGATTGACTGAGAAAAATCGAGAGTGGTCTGATAGTGACAGATATCCTGCACGTCAAAAGCATTAAACTTAAAATTACCATATTGATATGTTTATTATTATTTATTTTTAATTCGCTGATTCGACGGGCATTGCAAACGCGAGCGGCTGTGACATGCCCGCCACACGCGCCATGGGGATAAGGCGAGGCGAAAAATTTGACCTTAGTTTTAACGCATGCGCAGACAATTATAAACTGGTAACTTTTAAAAAAATTTTTATTATTAAATGGAATCGAAACATGACCACAGAGACGTAATCAAAGTTCTTCGGCATAAAAATATATATATATAAAAATTCCCAACTAGTCATAACTTTTCCCGACTTTCAACGCCTAAAAATTTTTTTAAACGAATTCCCGACTTTTTCCCATTTTCCTGACTGAGTGCGAACCATGGTTATATTTAAAACGGTCCTTAAAAACGAACGGTCATTACAACCTTAGGAAAGAGTGAAGAAATATTAGGGTCCTGATATTCCAATACGATTCCGATTAATGGTCCCATCACTAATTAACGCACATCATGTACATAAAGAAATTTCAAGCAAATGTTAATATTTTGTCGCCATATTGGTTTTCGTTTAACTCGATCATCGGTTATCTCGACACCATTTTTCATACCCCAACGCCGTCGTCTTAACCGGGTTGGACTGTTTAAGAAAAACCATTAAGCTGCGATTTCTGGAGGTGAAATCGATGACAAAGGATAATATTATAAAATATATAATTAATTTTTAATTTAAAAAACATTTATTTTATAATAAAAAGTTTAATTCAATAAAATATAACAGGTTTTAGTGAGTCTGCGTAAGTACCATTAACAACATTGCTAGTAAATAACAAAACATCCGCACAGAAAATTCAATTATTGGTCGATTTTCAAAATTTAAAAATGCAAAATTAAATTAGACTATTCCCCTGACTTTTTAACATTCTGCCGAGATTGAGGTGAAAGGTCATATCTTTTTTTTTATATATAAATTTCCGTTACTCCTCTATGCGGGAAATACACAAGATCGTGTCGCAGGGAAAACATTCGGCTGATGAAAAAAGACGCACTTGGGCCACAGGGAAAAGATTCGGCTAATGAAAAAGGATGTAACCGGTACAGCATTTATCGTGTTGATAAAATGCATAAATTGAGTTACACATGTACGAGTTGAAATCTGATTTTGGCCTTGAAATTTTGAAGAAAAAACTCAACTTACACTCCAGTATATATGGTATATAAATGAATTTATATTTGACATTTTTTCATTAATACCTTCTATGTGATGAGTCAAAAATTCATTTTCTAGGTCTATTATTCATTTTGCCAATTAATAAATACATAAGCTAGAAGTGTTAAAATTTACCATTGCATTGAAAAGGATCTGAGAATTTGATAAGCAATTCCTTGCCGTTGTGAGACATTGAAGTAATTTTGAAAGGGAAGCAGAGTAAAGAAAGCTAGGGAAACACTGACTAGACTTCATGGAGCTGTTCATATCATCAAGTAATAAACTACCTTCAGAGTTTTCTCCAAATACCTACCACTGACATTTCCAGAAACTTTGACTTTTTCCTGGTGTTTCCTCTCAGAGAAACTTGGCCAGTTGCTTTCATCAAAACCAAACAAATCTGAGGACAAGGAGGTTGGAATAAAACATAGCGTTGATGACTTTTTTTTTGGATTTGAAACTGGGAAAAATAGGATTGAATTCATGAGAGAGGGTCTTTACCTACCTTTATTTTTCTTGACAGAGCTTGAGGCAGATTTTCTTTTGAAGAATGGGCCAGTCTTACTTTTGACATAGTGGATGGATCTGCTGACTTTACTGGTTTTAACCGGAGGCAGCTGTAACATGGGCAAACATTGCTATCATCAGAACAATGTGAGTGGGGTTTGTATATGAATTTTATCAAGAAAAATGTTTGTATGACAATAAATGGGAAAAGCTGTTAGTACTCAACACATGCTCACTGTCAAATCTTTGCTTTCTTCAATTATATTCTAGCTCAAATTTTAGAAGACCTGTTAGTGATTTTATTAAAGGCCTGTAGTTAGTTCTTAGTATTACTTATTATTCCTGCTTATTATGGCAAAGTTGACAAAAATTGCAATTAAAAATACATTTTTTTTAAAAACAACAAGTCTTTGTGGCTGAGTACCTTCCTAAAAACTCTATCCACAAGTTCTTCCGCTGGACGCTTCTTCTTAGGTTGATGGTGCTGGTGGTGGTGTTGATGTTGTTCTTTTGTTTTAGATGAGCTGCTAGAGCTGGGCACACAAGAAAATTAAGAAGAAAACTAGAGAGCAGAAACTCAAACTATCTCATTTTAATATACACAAGAAGAAGGAAGGTTTCATTTTCATACTCTTCCTTCTTCCATGATAAATAACTATGCAACGTCTTAATTGAATTTATCTATTTAGTTTCAGTCTTTAAAAAAAAATGTTTTTCTCTTTTATCGATAGCAGTAGATCTTAACTGTATTTCTCTGTCAGTTTGATAGATAACATCTCAACTGAATTTCTGTCTCTTTAATAGGTAACCATAAGACTAACCTGTGTTTTTATATTTCTTTGAAAGGTAACCATACGCCTAACCTGGGTTTCTCTATTGCTCTTTGAAAATTACTATCCATCTAACCTGTGTTTCTCTATTTCTCTTTTACATGATACCAATGAGTGTTCATGTCTAAAAAATATATAAAATAATAATAATTTTTTTTCTTTCTAATGACGCTATGTTTAGTTAAATGAAAAACTCTAATATCCCTTGTTTACCTGTCATCGTCTGATTTGGAGGACTTCTTCTTGGGTGGCCTTCCAGGTCCCCTCTTATTATTAGAGGACTGCTTCCCCTCACTGAAATAAATGTAGTCAAAATCAACATCATATTTACCAGAAGTAATAAACAAAAAATAGGAAATAGAAACTTCAGGTAGTTAAAAGATAATAATCTATTAAACAATATACAAGTCATATGAGTGGCACGATGCCCCAGATCTTATGTTACTGTAATAATAATAATATGAGAACTTAATATCTTTGTACCTCAGCCAGAAGCTGGGCTCACTGCGCTTTACATTTAAAAAATATCGTGAAATATATACATACAAAAAACATATATACATAGATACATATATATCCTTAAGTCGCGGTCGTTCGGGTCCATATTTATGTAATTGCGGCTTAGGTAAATCGCGATTTATCGTCACTTAGTACAGATTTCAATGTAACTTATTGAGCGATAATAAAGTATGCAAATAAAAACGTGTTTTCTTCCCTATAACATTTATTTAAAATTAAATCAAGTTTATACTTACACATTATATATAAATATATATATCACTATATATCCTGGTACACTTATTTTAATCCAATATATTAAAAGAACTTTAATTACAAAAACTATAGAAAAATAGATATTATATATAACCGATTCTTTGAAGTAGCCGAACGTTAATTATAAGGTTGTTAACGTTTAACCGGTCCTCAGATCAGGACAGGTCCCGTTTTATCAGGAATGGTTAACCGCAACTTCAATTAGCCCATATTAGCTTATTACCCGTAGTTCATTTTTGTTGTGTTATGGTTAAAATGCAGGGCAGCATACCAGACTAACACAAGCGACGGTGACATCAAATCGCTTTTTCGATATTCCGGTATATAAATACAAATATACACGCCATCACTATTAGTTTAGTTGGCCTACGGCTAAGGAGTGATTTTTAAAAATTTTAATTTGCTTAGTTGTGGAGACACTGTACGAGAGATAACACAGTTGCGTTTGATGTGAACAAAAGTCAAGGCCGCGACTGTTACTATTTATATTGCCAGAGTCATTTGATAGACGTAGCAAATATAATGAGCGATTAATCGGTCCTCAAATTCGAGTTCCGTCTTTTAGTGACAGTTTTCCTGCAAGTCAAAGGCATTTGACGTAAGATTACCACATTAATATAACAACTGATATTTTCCTTTTTTTTAAAAATGTATTTGTTATGCGTTGGAAGGGTAGCACGTCGAGTGTAGCTCAAACCCTATTGGAACAGGAAGGATGGGGGGATCGTCGTGTGCCCCGCAAAATTCAATAATTCTGGCGAGTTGACGATTGAAAAATGATATGGTATTTTTAAAAATTTCATTTTATCATCACTGTTTACTCCGTAAGCTTAATAATTTTATTATTATTATTTTTTAATTTGCGATTTGACCGGCGTCACACAAAAGAGAGGTAAACACTGAAACACGACGTCACCAACGGACGAGGCGAGGCGTGGGTTTTAAAACTAAGGAAAAATACCTCGCTAACTTTAACGAACGGTTTAACCGGTCCTCATATTAAAATCGGTTAATCAAGAGTCCTCAAAAAGATAAAACTAATTTAAAAATGACAATAAATCATCACTGTTTACTTAATTGTTTGGAAGATTTATTTTTTTTAAATTCACTGAAATGACAGCATTGCAAAAAAGAGCTGAAGGCAAGCGGGGTGAAGCGAACTTTGATGTCAACTTCAGATGACGCAAGGCGAAAATTTGATACATTCTCTCGTTGGTTCTCAAAACATAAGGACAATACGGACCGGCGGTTAACCTGTTCTCTAAAACTAGCGGTCTTAACAACCTTAGTTAATAACAAGAATCCGTATAACTTTTTAAAAAATCCTTAATTACTGGGTTTTTTTTTATTATGTTCATTTTGAAAGTTATTTCTTTATTAACCAGCTACTCAGCAATGACTGGTTTTTACTGCTATGTTACTTCACAAAATTTGAGAGCCATGGAATTACCGAGACTTAAACGATTTCGCAAAATAACGAAGCGCGACTTAACCCGGTCGCATTGTATATATAATACAAACATTGATATCGGGGAACTCAATTTAAGAATTATGAGAACTTAAATGTTTGAGTATACTTCACACATGTCTGCCTCGTGTAGCTAATACCATGTTAGTATTGACAGGATCTCATCCCGCCCACGGGAATGGAGTAGTGAGTGATGATATGATGAGTGATGTGTATGGGAGGAGTATAAACAAAGAGACCCAATGAAGGGGGTGAGGGACAGAATGTGAGTCAGAGTTGGACGAATTCACGGACTTTGAGGCTAAAATTTGAAGTGTTGTGAATTTTCGTGTTTAAATTTTGATGTGGTGTGAATGTTAGTGCTTAAAATTTGATTTATTGTGAATGTTATTGTCTAAAATTTGATGTGTTGTGAATGTTAGTGTCTAAAATTTGATGTGTTGTGAATTTTCGTGTTTAAATTTTGATGTGTTGTGAATGTTAGTGTCTAAAATTTGATGTGTTGTGAATGTTAGTATTTCCATTTTGGAACTGCTGGTGTTGTAAAGGGTTTCATGGTTTTCTGGCTACACAGAACTGTGTCTGTAAATAAACTTTATAAAAAGCCATTCTTCATAATTTTTGCATTCGCCTGTCCACAACACAGTTCCATGTAACACATGTCCTACCAAATAGTCAATACACTACTCATATAAATATTTGTATATGTAACTAAGTGCCTGACAAAATTGCTTGGCATAAAATAAAGCTGTTTCTATTGAGCAGACAAGAGTGTTACAGATCACACGAGTGGATAATCCATCACACCCAAAACTGTGCCAATAACATCAAGTGTGTATGTGTGTAAAGGGACTGTGATAAAACACAACCTATTACCCCATTTATTAAAGTATCTATTCAAATATTCAGAGATGTTGAAACTAAGAGCTGTGCTGACTTACTCTATTTTCTTGCTCTGTAGCTTGGCCAGTTTCTTCTGTTTTTCTTTGTACTGCCTCTGTACTTCAGCCATCTTGACACGCACTTCATGGGCATCCAGGGCCATTTCTGGGGAGTCACAGAATTACTTGAACTTTTTACTTAACTGTCACTTTTACAAACAGGAGTCTTTATTGTGTTAACCAACACAGTTACTGGTCATTTAACTGTGGTATCATATCAGGCATTCCAACTGTGGTTACAGATGTTTCATGCCAATTGATTTTACCAATGTTTTACATCTATTGACTTTACAAAGGTTTTATAATAAATAACCTATAACATTTTTATATACCAACTGACCATACACATTTTTTAAGCCCAAATGTTTTGCCCCAATTGACCTTACCACTACAACTGTTATATAGTAATGGACCTAAAAATATTATATTCAAATAGGTCCTCCAAGCATGAAAAATAAATTTTATGTCATTTAGGCCATAAAACTGTAGTGTAAATGTTGCCCTTGTAACATTTTGTCGTAAAACAATAGAACACAATGTGAAAGATTAGGTCAAATTCAATTATTATTTACTCAGCATCAAACATTGGAAACTTAAAAGAACTCCTAAAAACGTTTACTTTCATTGGATAATATCACAACTTACAAGCAGTGGCAAATAGGTCAAATCTCAATTGACTATCATTCAAAAATGAGTCATTATATGACGACTTAAACCATAAGTCTAATTAAAAGCTTAGAAACAAACAATTATACACACAAAAAGAGGAAAGCATACAGAAGTACATGTAATTACACAGAGATTATTGAAATAGGCTTAAATATGGAGTAATGAGAATCATAATATAAAGACAGGCCAGTGAGATAATTTTAAGGAAATAGACCAGGAAACAGCCCATTGGGATAATCTAAGGAAATAGACCAGGAAACAGGCCATTGAGATCATCTAATGAAATAGACCAGGAAACAGGCCAATTATGAGACATGGTACAAAGCAGTAAAACAGAACAATAAACTGTGACGCTCACCTGGTGGTGTTTTGAAATCCCCAAATGTCATTGTCTGAGATTCTTTCTTAGGCAGAGTCCACTTTGGAGACAGGTCTCTCCTTACATCCCTCCGGGGGGTGCACTGTCCACTCTTCAAGTCTGTATCACCGGGGGATAGAGTTTCATCCATGGCTACAATGCTGGCAGTGTCAGAC
Organism: Ampullaceana balthica; assembly: GCA_944989445.1. Classification (NCBI taxonomy): domain Eukaryota; kingdom Metazoa; phylum Mollusca; class Gastropoda; family Lymnaeidae; genus Ampullaceana; species Ampullaceana balthica. Next base: position 627,390 of record CALYLW010000265.1, on the reverse strand, counting down.
TTAAAGGAATCACTCGGGGAGGGAAATATCCTCTTAGGGTCATCAAGCGATGAACATTTGGGCCTCTTTTCTGCAAGGGTGCTCAGGAGCTCAAGTCCATCAGCTGCTTGGAGAATTTGAGGATCTGTAAACGGATTGTACGAGCTTCGATCCGCGTTGGCTTTGATATCAAGAGCTGAGGTTAAATTGTCCACCGAGTCCAAGTCAGGACACTGGACTGACAAGGGGTTCAAGGGTGGGAGGTCAGTGGTTGCGGTCTGAACCCCCTGGTCAAGCATGGGAGTTTTAACGGGGGTGGACTCATGGTTCTGCTTCATCAGGGCGTCACAAGTCTGCACAGACACACTGCAGGTTGAAGGGCGATGGGCTTTCAAGGACGACAACGTTGAGAGCAAAGTCAAAGAATCTGAGTCGTCTTCAAATATAATTGGTGAGCACCCCCTGGACTGCACAGTTGTCTGTCCTGTTTTGATATCCACAAAGGGCGAGGCTGAGCTGATCCCAGTGACAGGGTTAACCAAAACCGTTGCTGCCGTGGCTGAAGTTATTGATGGTGCAGGATTGCCCTTCCCACTGCTGTTGCCCTTTAGTGCTTGTGCTATTGCCTGCTGCTTGCCCACATCTGATGGAAATAAAAGAAAGAATTTTACCAATGCTTAAATTTTTACAAATATTTGAAAGTCAATAATGTCCTTTTTCTCACAAAATACTGGTTTCCTATCTTAAACTTAGATTTGGCATTCTACAATAACAACAAAATACCAACATTAAATTTTTGTGTAGAGGTAATACAGAGAAGTAAAGTCAAATATTCAAAAGTTTTGCCTTCAGTGTTATACCAAGTCAAATTACACACATAGGATGGGTATTTGAACTTGAACTCAGTCCCAACAATCACAATGGTTATCTAAACAGGAAGAATCTCTGTACACCTCGATCAGAACCTAAAAGCTACCCCCAAAAAACTTTCCTTTTTTTTTATATACTAAAAGACATTTTTAATGGGTCAAAATGATTGACCCAAATGTACACAAAAGGTTGACTACTTTAACAAAAAAACAAACAAACAAAATTGATATTTTCTTACAAGACTTCCAAGTTTGGAATACAAGTTTTCCCAGCGTAGCGAAAATAAATATTTCACCTTGCTTGCTTTCATTCACATGATGTAAATTGAGTTTTTATTTCTATAAATTTGTGTTTCTTACCATATATTATACAATAAATATAAATATTTATTTGTATTTGTAATTAGCAATACATGTACTTGGGGTTTTATTCTTTCTTTACTATGTTGAAACAACAGTACTGATGTTATGCAATGTATTTAACCCATTTTGAAACAATATATGAAATTGGTTATATTTAATGATACGTATGCCAGTGGGTTTTTTTAAATTCAATGACAAGTTTTTGTTTATGCTACGACTTTGACTTCAATCTGAACCATGATCTGACCTCAAATATTTTTTTTATCTGTATACTATAAATTTTTCATTATTAGCCTGGCATCCCTGAAAAATTGTTTGACCTCTTAAATAAAAGAAATGCTGGCTTTAATAAGAGAAGAAGAAACTAAATGAATTCTGAACTGTTAATTGAAATTTAAATAAGACCTGAAGAAGGTAGATAATAGAATTGTGAATTATTAATTTAATTAACATTTCTTTTTAAATTTAAAACATTAATATCATAATATAGGGGCCTACATTTTTTTTTAATTTCCCTCAACTGCCCCGGCCCCACTCACTCCTAAATTGACATCTTGCATCCCAGTTTGGAAAACCCTGACTTAGTCATAGACCATTCAACACATTTTTCCTACATCTTGACCCACATTTGAATTGCTCTGCCTATAGTCAGCAATTTGATCACCCATAAATTGCTTGCATTTTTATCTGTAATGTTCCTGCGGAATGAACATTTTCATCTGTTAAGATTTCAATCTCAGCACATTGTTTAAACTTTACATCCAAACACTCAACCACTTCAATGAGCACTGGGTGAGATTTGTAAGCATCTGTGTGTTCATGGCCGGCTTTGAGGAGGAAAGCCACTGTACATCAACACCACATTGTTTACCTTTAAGAACTCTTTGATGATCCAATAAAAATCCAGCAACCCAGGGGGTAGTTTTAATATTTATTTATCTTTTTTAATGCATTTATTTAACAATAATTGTGTTAAAAACAAACTGTATTTCAATAAATATTTACAAGATAAATTATATTTTTATTCAGAAATTATTTTCAATACATATTAATGTTTTTGGTCTACTCAAAGGTGCTAAGTTAATACCAGATTTTTCTCATCTTCTAGATTAATGTTTTTAAATATCTGCACCCCTACCTTTTGTCATCTGACCTCTGTCTTCAAAGCTTTTGATTGGTGGAGATTTGTGACTGCACTGCTTCAATGGTTAGGGTAAACTATTTAAAGAGCGTTCAGACTCCGCTTAAAAAATACTTGTGTGTGTGACATTGGAATGAACAGAAATGTATCATTACCAGCTGCTGAAGATGGGTTGTATTGGAACTAAAACCAGTTCTTGCAACAAGAATTGTATTTAGAATAATGAGAACAAAACATGACTGCTAGTTTCATATGAAAGAGATTTGACTCAAGTTGTTGTTTGGTGTGAGTTGCATGTGAACTAACATATGTTTTGGCCATATCATGTTCGCCTTTACCCAATAACTTACAAGTGTAACAATTTCTGATAAAATGTTCTAATTTTAGTGAGCTTCTGGTATGACTTGAATGATTATAATGGATTTGTCAGGCTGAACTCATTCACACATTTTACCTTTATTTTTGTCCTTACCTGCAATAGCCAGGGATGGAATGAACTTGTCTGATAATGACTCATGAGGACTGGCTGCATCTGGTTGACCCTGGTTGGTGTATGGGAGAAATTCAATTATACAAGTATCACGTCTAACGTCTTATAATGCTAATGATAGGCATTCCGCAAATTCAATAGTTAAAGATACTGACATTAGTCCAGGCTTGGGCACAATGGAAATTTAAGAGAGATATAATTTAACGAAAGGAATAATAAAATACCTTTTTATGTATGATAGTTAAGTGCTGATATAAAAATTTGAAAATCCTGTTGAAATGGCAACACTGGGAGAATTCTAATGACTTACCTCTTCCTTAGACCTAATAGGTTTATCTTCTGATGGATTAACTGTAATTGTTGGCAGGTTGATGCTTGTCTGAAAGTGGGGGTGTCCAGCCCCTGCAGGGGTGGCAAAGTTGGCCCGAGGCCACACCCCTCCGGCATCAACTGGAATGATAATTATATATATATATATATAACAGATGCAGAATAAATTAAAACTCAACAGGATATACAGAAAATTTTTAAACACATCCAGTTTTGGTCTTTCTGTCTTAATTCAGAGCTAGAGTATCAGTTTATTAGCCAGAAAGATTTTTACACAATTTCAAAGAAGGTGATGTATTAAAAAATGAAAGACTAGGGACAGGACAAGTCATCTTTCAACACATTTGAAGTCTATGGAAAATAGTTTTGCCAGAAAATGTATAAAAAGTACATGCATTGAGCATAACCAACACAAACAGAAATCATTTTTTTAAACTATTAATGACACTATTCTGACTTGAGATTTATATATATGATATTTTTCAGTCTACATTTTGTTTGTTTTGATCATACTGTACTGCTTGCTGATTTTTTATTGTTTTTTTAATACTATAAACTCCTTTAACATCATTCAGCCATTTCATTTATTTCACCATAATAGAATGTGAACAATAAAGCTCAAAACTCCCTCTAAGTCAAAATTTAAAATTATTGCCCATTTTTCAGAAGGGTTGCCTGATTTCCTGGGCCACTATTTTCACACAAAAAATTGAGCAACTTTGTGAACCGAGGTGAAAGTTCTTTAAAAAAGAATAACTATCTCACTCACTTCAACTATTCGTTATTTTATTTTTTATCTTTCCTGATATATTTAAAAAATGGGATTACAAAGATGTCAAGGACAAATGTAATTAAGTAGATAATGTGCTTGCTCTCTTTTAAATGATGCAATATTCTTTAGGGGACGCGGTGGTCGAGTGGCAGCGCACTGGACTGTCGTACCGATGGTCACGGGTTCGAATCCGTGTGAAGGCAAGGGTTTGTTCCCGGGGCCTAGGGCGTCCCTGAGTCACCCCGCTCCTAATGGGTACCTAACACTACATGTAGTTAGGCGGCTGGGTAATGCGTGGAACCCACAAAGCCGTGGCTTGTGAATGCTGCATCACTTGCCAACAGATCATCTGTCATGGTCTGTGGACGCAACTATCTTCTGCATAGAAGGAGCGTCTGTATAGATAAGATAAGATAGGAATCAAAACCATCACAAAATAAGCTGTTGTTTTCCCTTCACAGTTAGACCCCACATGTTGAATGAAATATAACACACAAAAAAAGGTTTCAGTTAGCAGAAAGGCCAGATATATTCCTCTATTAACATTCCATCTAAAAACATTAAAGAAAATCTGAAAATGTAACGTTTCCTTACCTCCATTGGGAACTATAAATATTTGACCGGTAATGGAATCCTGAGCAAATTTAAAGCCAGGAGGAGGTGTTATAGGATAATGACTGGGGTCAAAGGTTGCTCCAGGTGTGTGAATAGTGAAAGGAACCTGTGTCAACCAGGGGGAAGGATTAACTCCATGTCCTGTAATAAGAATAAAGACAAAGTGTAACTATTTAACTTCACTGTTTTTAAACTGGTATTCTTGGCTGGTCATTGACCTTTCCCACAATTCCATGAACAGCAGCACTATTACTTTCCAATATTACTTTCAGGGGTGAGGCTAAGGAAAATAACCTGTCACCTAAGCTTTCAATAGCACTACAGATTTAGATGAGCCATAAGACTGATATGTGTTGACAAATGTTACTGACCAGTGACCACCAGGTTAGGTGGTAATGACCCAGCTGGAGCGGCTTGTGTAGTCTGAGTGTTTGTTTTAACACTGGAGCTAGTAAGAGTGTGCCTGGGGTGGTAAATATAGAGAGATCTGTCCAAGCACCTATTTAAAGCATCTAATCATTGTTGAAATAACATATATCAATATGATATAAAAAGGTTTCTGTCCAAAAGGAAATTGTTTCAATTGTGATATTTATGATGCAAGTCTAAATAACAAATGTCTAGCATTAATTCAGAGTCAAACTCAGATGCCTAACACTAGATCATGATTATCTTAGTACTCTTAATTTTTTTACTTTCAATATCTTAAAGATTCCAGTGATTTTAGAATATATACATAAAAAGATCTGGAATGTAAGAATGCAAAAATTATTTATCTTTGGTGATTTTACATCTCCAGACAATATCTATGTTAGTATGCTGCAGAATGTAAAGTATATCTGTTACACAGTTGTCAGAGTTGCAGCAGAGAGAATGCATTAAAATAAAGTTATCTAATTCAAGTTACCTGATATCATGGCTGTTGGTTTCCTGACTCTGGGGATCTGTAACATGAAAGATCGTATGTGTTGGTCACAAACCATGTCTCATTATTACACATGTAGCTAACATTATAAGACTCACATACACATGTAACATGAAAGGTCGCATGTGTTGGTCACAATCAGACAAACCATGTCTCATTATCACACATGTAGCTCACATTATAAGACTGACAACATAAATAATTTATTTCTGTCCTATAGTAATACAACTACTGGTCTTTGAACTTTGGCCTCTCACTCCACTCTTAGAGTCATTGTTTTCACTGTGTCATGCACTCTTCATTGATAAGACCAGTTCAATGGGGACCTTTAAATTTTATACCACAGGTTTTGTAATGGGTCTATCTTAATATTAAAGATCAAATAGTTTTACAGAACTGCAGACATTGGACAGCTATTGTGTGCCACTGTATAATTATTGTATCGTGGACAGCATGAAAACAACCAACTTAATGAATTTTTTTTTAATGGTTGGTTTGGGGGTGGTGGCTGATAAAGTTGATTCATAAATTAAACTTAACATAGATAATCTTCAACATATTAAAACATGAGCTAAGGGTCAGCGAGACCTAATCGGTTCATTTGACATGGTGCGCAGGATGACACTCATGTATGGTGCGAAATCCGACAGCACACTTGAGTTGTTTTCGTCCTTGTATGCAAGCAGCGCGTCATGATATCAACAAACGGAGGAAGGTCTCCCGCACTTACCTCTGGGCTGCTGGATGTGATGGGGTCTGATCTGAGCTACAGCGATCCCAACTGGAATGTTGTTACCTGTGGGGGAGGGGAGGGGGGAGATGGGTTGGGCAGAGGGGTGGTGTAACGTGTTAGAATTAGAACGATAATTGCTGAGGTCATCAAAATGGCGTCTGTTGTTTTGCCAAGATGTGTTGTGACGGGGTGAGTGAAAGCATGCAGGCGTGTTACTGAGATGGTGTTGGTGGAAACTATCCAATATTCATTGAATGTGAATTTTAAAGGACATCGTGTCACAACATATATTTGATTTTCCCAATAAATTTATTTATTACTGAATATTTCGATGCATTATTTTATGGAAAAACTCTCCCATACCCTCACATTTGAATGTTGGAATTCATGGGTAATTTTACATAATATGTAAATGAATGACAGTTTTTTTAAAATAAAATCAAACAACCCTGTAAAGCAGTGTTTCTCAATTATTTTCTCTCATGCCCCCACCCCAGGAAGAAAGAAAACATTTCGCCCCACCCCCTGCGCGACTGTATATACTATCATTTTCTATAAAATTGTTATAAGTACACCTCTCCCTAACGGTATAACGAGCCCCCCTTTACGGATCCACGCACCCCCCCTGGGGGGCGCGCCCCACTATTTCAGAAACGCTGCTGTAAAGTAAGTGAAATTTCTACCATATCACCACCCTCCTCCTCAATTCTCTTCCTCCCTCATTATCTATCACGCTCTTATTTAGAAAAACTAGTATCCTAGTTAAAATGTGGGTTAATAATACTTATCATTTGAATTGCAATTTATTTCATGTCCCTCAATCAAAACTATTAAAAAAATAGATTCAGCTGCGATGTACGGGAGAAAGTTATTTAATTAAAATATGAATACAGTATTACCACAATGTGTTTAAAATCATCATTTTTTGTTGTTTTGGTTTTTTTTTAGAGTCAGGGAGTTTTGAGGGGAATGTTGTGTCTAAATAGTATGATATAAATAAGATTGTGGTATAAGTAAGAGTGTGGTATAAGTACGAGTGTGGTATAAGTATGAGTGTGGTATAAGTAAGAGTGTGGTATAAGTATGAGTGTGGTATAAGTAAGAGTGGTATAAGTAAGAGTGTGGTTTACGTAAGAGTGTGGTATAAGTATGAGTGTGGTTTACGTAAGAGTGTGGTATAAGTATGAGTGTGGTATAAGTATGAGTGTGGTATAAGTAAGAGTGGTATAAGTAAGAGTGTGGTATACGTAAGAGTGTCGTATAAGTATGAGTGTGGTATAAGTAAGAGTGGTATAAGTAAGAGGTTGGTATACGTAAGAGTGTCGTATAAGTATGAGTGTGGTATAAGTAAGAGTGGTATAAGTAAGAGTGTGGTATACGTAAGAGTGTCGTATAAGTATGAGTGTGGTATAAGTAAGAGTGGTATAAGTAAGAGTGTGGTATACGTAAGAGTGTGGTATAAGTATGAGTGTGGTATACGTAAGAGTGTGGTATAAGTATGAGTGTGGTATAAGTAAGAGTGTGGTATAAGTATGAGTGTGGTATAAGTAAGAGTGTGGTATAAGTAAGAGTGTGCCGTGAGTAAGAGTGTGGTATAAGTATGAGTGTGGTATAAGTAAGAGTGTGGTATAAGTATGAGTGTGGTATAAGTATGAGTGTGGTATAAGTAAGAGTGGTATAAGTAAGAGTGTGGTATACGTAAGAGTGTGGTATAAGTATAAGTGTGGTATACGTAAGAGTGTGGTATAAGTATGAGTGTGGTATACGTAAGAGTGTGGTATAAGTATGAGTGTGGTATACGTAAGAGTGTGGTATACGTAAGAGTGTGGTATACGTAAGAGTGTGGTATAAGTATGAGTGTGGTATACGTAAGAGTGTGGTATAAGTATGAGTGTGGTATAAGTAAGAGTGTGGTATAAGTAAGAGTGTGCCGTGAGTAAGAGTGTGGTATAAGTATGAGTGTGGTATAAGTATGAGTGTGGTATAAGTAAGAGTGTGTTATAAGTATGAGTGTGGTATAAGTAAGAGTGGTATAAGTAAGAGTGTGGTATACGTAAGAGTGTGGCATAAGTATGAGTGTGGTATACGTAAGAGTGTCGTATAAGTATGAGTGTGGTATAAGTAAGAGTGGTATAAGTAAGAGTGTGGTATACGTAAGAGTGTGGTATAAGTATGAGTGTGGTATAAGTATGAGTGTGGTATACGTAAGAGTGTCGTATAAGTATGAGTGTGGTATAAGTAAGAGTGGTATAAGTAAGAGTGGTATAAGTAAGAGTGTGGTATACGTAAGAGTGTCGTATAAGTATGAGTGTGGTATAAGTAAGAGTGGTATAAGTAAGAGTGTGGTATACGTAAGAGTGTGGTATAAGTATGAGTGTGGTATACGTAAGAGTGTGGTATAAGTATGAGTGTGGTATAAGTAAGAGTGTGGTATAAGTAAGAGTGTGCCGTGAGTAAGAGTGTGGTATAAGTATGAGTGTGGTATAAGTATGAGTGTGGTATAAGTAAGAGTGTGGTATAAGTATGAGTGTGGTATAAGTAAGAGTGGTATAAGTAAGAGTGTGGTATACGTAAGAGTGTGGTATAAGTATGAGTGTGGTATACGTAAGAGTGTGGTATAAGTATGAGTGTGGTATACATAAGAGTGTGGTATACGTAAGAGTGTGGTATAAGTATGAGTGTGGTATACGTAAGAGTGTGGTATAAATATGAGTGTGGTATAAGTAAGAGTGTGGTATAAGTAAGAGTGTGCCGTGAGTAAGAGTGTGGTATAAGTATGAGTGTGGTATAAGTATGAGTGTGGTATAAGTAAGAGTGTGGTATAAGTATGAGTGTGGTATAAGTAAGAGTGGTATAAGTAAGAGTGTGGTATACGTAAGAGTGTGGTATAAGTATGAGTGTGGTATAAGTATGAGTGTGGTATAAGTAAGAGTGTGGCATAAGTAAGAGTGTGGTAAAGAAATAAAATTACTATTTATACCGCATGATTCCTATTATACACATACAGATATAATAAGTAAGTACTTTTTTTACATAATGTATATGGAATACAACACAAAATACGATAAACTCAGGACAGCTATTACATCTACACATTTGCCTTCTCAGATATACATACCAAACAACACATGACGTTAATGGTTTAATGTAACACAACTGTAACATCAAGTCCCCCTCCCACCATCATTGCTGATGGTGAGTTTAAAATAACACTTTAAAGTGTTTAAACATGAATAACACCAGAAATACTATGGTACTTTTATTATGTTTTAATTGTAATGGAAAATACCCCTCCAATCACTGTGCATAATAAATGTTTGTTATCTTTGTATGAAAGGGCCACTGATTTTGATTCGTGGGGCAGCAAAGATATTGTTATGGCACTTACCCTAACTACCGCCCTGTCTCCTATCAAAGCCTTCCCCCACCACCACCACGCCATGGCTAATGAAAAGCTCACGTAACTGGAAGTTATATCTTAAAGGTGGGAGCCTAAGCCGAAAACTGGAGCCTATTGACTGTTGTGATTCAGCTATACATAGTTTTAAACGTGAGAAATACTTGCCTAAAGCATGCTCGCACGAGCTCTCGAATTTCTCGACTAATTCCATGCCTAGTTTTAATGAGGGCGCGTGAAATTTGGAGGCGCCCGGTAGAAGATTTGTGGAGCCTGATATGGGAGGGGCTGAATCACATCTGGTCGTCATCACAGTGTCCTCACGAAAGACTCTCTTTGTCACGTGATCACGCCGCACTGAGGCAGCTGGCACCAATTTGTCGGAATAATGGGACAATGGCGTGACCTTCCTGCTATTCCCTGAACTGGGCGAGCTGGAATTTTTGCTATTGACCCTCGAGATTTCGTGTGAAGGTAGGTTGTTCATAAAAGTACGATTAGGTTTAGAGTTAGATGAAGTGTTCGGAACACCACTTTTCGGAAAGGAATTGGAACCTCCCGGAGTTTTTTTCTGAGAATCGCGTCCGATTTTCTCTGAAGGAAATGCAGTGTTGACTAAAGATGAGAAAGAGTGGTCTGCACTGCTTGTCCTACTGGTCAGACCCGAAACACGTGACGCGCTGTCCAGACAGGTCCTTGCGAGGGAGGTGTTCATTTCATTTTTCGGGAGGCTGTAGTCTATCGCTTCATCGCAAAACAATTTATTACCACGGTCTGAAGGCACTTTGGAAATTAACTTTTTAGACGACTTCATTGAATTCAAGGGTGTTTTCGTGTTACACGTCGCCGCCGCAAGCTTTCCGTCACATGTCCTTTTAGTCGACGTTTCTGGGCCACCGAAGACGACATCAACAGGAGACTTCGCCTCGTCGGCGTCAATGCAGTCCACGCCAACACGGCCAACGTCCTCGGCACGGTCAGATGGAACATCTTCACAGCTTTCCTCCACCTCAGTCTCTGGACCGGTATCTTCGGCCTCGTCGTCAATGACCAGTCCGTTCATCTCGTCGTCGTCAGATGAGTCATCTCTACCCAGACCAGAGTGAACACTGGCGACTGAAGGAGACCTGACGCTGGCCACCGACTGAGACCGGACGCTGGCCACCGACTGAGACCGGACGCTGACCGAGTCTAAACTGGTCGTGTCGAGGCTCGAAACCTCGAGGCCTGAGTGAGCCGTGCCTGAACTCACGTGCGACAGGTCACGTGACGGTGACGGTGTGTTGTCTCTGGTCCGCAGGCGTCCGTCTGACGTGAGGTTTAAATGTAAGGAGCGTGAGTCAAACCGACACCGGTCCTCCAGCGAGGCAGTCGTGGAGAGAGACGTGGAGGATGACGACGATAAGGGCGATAAGCAATTTTTGGCGAGAGATTTGATTGACGGCCCTTTGAAGATCCCGACTTCCGGCACGTAGGTAGTTGCGTGAACCCTTTTGACGCCTTGTGGCTTTGAGTAAAGTGTGTGATAGTAGGGGAGAGCCGAGGCGGGCGCCGTCAAGGTACTCATCGTGTGAACAGAGCCTGCGGACAAACCAATAGGAATAAAGTTTACTCAAAGTTGGGTGGAGTTAGACAACTAGTGTGCTACATAGTTCAAGGTCAGGTCAAAGGTCACAATGTATTATATGCCCCTGATGAGCATTAACTCACTTAACTACAGTTTCAGTATAAACAAATACAATAGACTTTTGGTAAGATTTCCAAGAAAGAGGGGTCTGGCTCGAGTGAGAAGAACAAGTCTTTGGGCGTTGCCTCAAATACTTAAAGCTTGTTTTCATTGTGTGGATACCGTCACATCTTCGTCGGTTTTCAAATTACTCGACCTGCGAGAATCGGCCGATACCAATTAATTGTCTCCCTAACAACTGGTCAATGAACATTTTTTTAAAGGATTACGTGGGCGTGGTCTGTACAACTGCTATTGGCAATCAGCGGGCAACGTGACGTGGCCTCCATGGTTGTTATTTCACGACACCGTGGGCGTGGCTGTCCATAGTGTTTTGATTTTATGAGCAAGCAACAAACCGACGCTGGAAAGAATTGTTTTTGAGCACCTCATCTAAGCGATGGATTTAAATAGAGTGGTCGTGGCCATGACAGCTCGGGCGGGCGTCTTTACTTCAGGCTGGCTCATACTGCAATGATTCGACGCTTATTATTATGTGGGCGTGGCTGATGTGTCTGTGATTGATTTTTGTAAGTGGGCACGTCTCAGGATTAACCTCTTTGGATTAAGGCTAATGTCTAATGTGAACCATTAAAGGCCTAGCTAGTTCTTATGTCCAACTTCTTTTTGTCTATCCATTACATAATTTATTTTGTTATAATTTTTGCTCCCACACTGCCACTTTAAACATTAAAAAAATAATTAAATAAAAATACATTTTCAGACAATGCTATACTACGGGGCAAGTAAAGCAGCCTTCACAAGTTTCTATAACCGCGGCATACGATGTGATTCGAACCAGTGACTCTCGGCATGCCGCTCGACCGCTGCGCCCCCAATTAGAAATTTACACGCATTTGTAGGAGTGAATACAAAGACAATACTGGAAACGAATACTTTATTAATTTTTTTACAAGTGGGGCGTGTCACCAGTATGCTCTAAGGCCCCAATGCAATAAGCCCGACTGTGGATCGAAAACCTTACATGTCAGTCTATGGTCCGATCGTGTTTACTGTCACGGCAACACCTTGTTTCACAATGGAGACTAATAAGTGAAATGACCACTTAGGGGGAGGGGTGAATATCGGCACAGACGGCCGAGAATACCATCCCTCCCAGGACAGAAAAAAAATCACCAGGGGAGGGGGGATAGAGAGAGACGCCCGTCAACCCCTTACGCCTCCACTCACATACACACTTTTTTCGGACAATATAAACTGATCAGAACTGCTTCTTTATTAAAAATAGGTTGTATTTAAATCGTGCAATCCTGTATATATATATATATATATATATATATATATATACATGCATGTATATCGGCAGAAATTAAATGAATTTTTTTCTTCATGGGAAATAAATATTGACTATAAAATGTTACAATCGATAGTAAGCTTTGAAACAAATATCAAATCACGTGTCTATTTGATAAGTAGCCTGGCGAAAAAACTTAAAGCTGTCTTTCGCTTCTACGGCGTTTGTGACGTCAAGGTCGAAGCGATAATGGTTATAATTGGGGCTGCATCGAATTGAAAAATTGGCCGATTGCATGATATTCTGCCTGCGATAATCGGCCTAAATACTCCTTAATCGTCTCCCAAATAATTATTAAGGTTTAAGTTTTTTTCTAGGGAAAAGGCATGTTCTAGTTGTAATTTTTAGGGTAATATAATTACCCAAATCTTTTCTAGATAATTTAAGGTTGTAAAAAATGGCCGCTTTAAGCTTCGCGGCTTCGCAGATATCTGACCGATGCCGCGCAGTAGCTTAGAATTACCGCGCAGAAAATGTTGATAAGGATAATTTGTGTTTGTGGGGTGTAAAATTTTGCATAAAGAAATCGATGATGTGCAACTTTGCACACTACTGTAGTTTGTTATTTTGCATACGACCAAAGAAACTGAAAAGGGAACACTGCATTGGCCGTAAATTCTAAAACCCTTTTTCATAGGACTGCAAACTAATTTCCCAACGTCATCACTAATTAAGATTATTATAAAAAGAAGTTACTCGAATGCATGTTTTGTCAAGTTATTTTAGTACATGGGAAATATACACATTGTCACCGCCTATATTTGTTGGTTTTTGTGGTCAACGTTATACATCGCTCATCACCATCATAAAGGATCTATTCGTTCCATCGTGTGTACACCCGGGGAAACGCCTTCATATCGTGTAGAAATATTTTTCTTTATAAGTTTATTTATGTCAAGAAAAAAAATATATAAAACGTAAAAAAATAAGTTTTTTTACAATAAATCATTTATGACTAAAAGAATGTTCATTATAATACACAGCGCAAGACCATCCAAAAATACAAAATTGTAGTTATGTGTCATAAAACATGTTTAATATAATGCGCACCGATCAGGAATATGTTTATAAAAAAGTGTTGGCAATAAAATAAGCACCTTATTGCGCGACATGAAAGGTTGTTCAATATAATACGCACCATGACACTATTGCAAAAAAAAGTTAACATGTTACATAGAGATAAATAAAGATAAATCTAAAAATGCATTAATTTAATTACGGTAAATTCGATTTATCTGAAATTTTGATACATTATTTTTATCATCGGCACGAGTCTGCCTGCAAAATTTCAGCTCGCTAGCTTACGAGGAAATGGGTTAAAAATCGATCCAAAGTTTTTTCGGCACCACCCGCTTCAAGCAAGCAAGCAGACATCACGAATTAATATAAAGGTTTTAAAAATTGCCAATAACTAATCAATCTATATTCAAAATGTCGATGTTACTAGATAGTCCATGATAGATAGTAACTGATAGATAGTTGATAGATAGTATCGCAGTAACTAGGTGACACTGTTCATGGCCCCAATTTGTTGCTGACCTCACCTCCCGCCTATGTATGATGCGAGTAGTTATGGAATAATTGATGGCAATTGGTTATAACTGTTCACTTCCCTTTCAGATTTATTAAAGTGTAAAAGATTTGCATTGGTTATATTATATAACTATTTGGCAAGTTGAATACAATGTGTATGTAGTTACGTGAAGACTAAAAATTTCCAAGTCATTGTAGGCCTTTCAGTGGGTTGGTATCAGTGGATGATATCAGTGGATGGTATCAGTGGGATGGTATCAGTGGGATGGTATCAGTGGGATGGTATCAGTGGGATGGTATCAGTGGGATGGTATCAGTGGGATGGTATCAGTGGGATGGTATCAGTGGGATGGTATCAGTGGATGATATCAGTGGGATGGTATCAGTGGATGATATCAGTTGGATTGTTTCAGTGGGATGGTATCAGTGGGATGGTATCAGTGGATGATATCAGTGGATGGTATCAGTGGGATGGTATCAGTGGGATGGTATCAGTGGATGATATCAGTTGGATTGTTTCAGTGGGATGGTATCAGTGGGATGGTATCAGTGGATGATATCAGTGGATGGTATCAGTGGGATGGTATCAGTGGGATGGTATCAGTGGATGATATCAGTTGGATTGTTTCAGTGGGATGGTATCAGTGGGATGATATCAGCGGGATGGTATCAGTGGATGATATCAGCTGGATGATATCAGTTGGATGGTATCAGTTGGATGGTATCAGTTGGATGATATCAGTTGGATGGTATCAGTGTGATGGTATCAGTGGGATGATATCAGCGGGATGGTATCAGTGGGATGATATCAGCTGGATGGTATCAGTGGATGATATCAGCTGGATGGTATCAGTTGGATGGTATCAGTGTGATGGTATCAGTGGGATGATATCAGCGGGATGGTATCAGTGGGATGATATCAGCGGGATGGTATCAGTGGATGATATCAGCTGGATGGTATCAGTTGGATGGTATCAGTTGGATGATATCAGCTGGATGGTATCAGTTGGATGATATCAGTTGGATGGTATCAGTGTGATGGTATCAGTGGGATGATATCAGCGGGATGGTATCAGTGGGATGATATCAGCGGGATGGTATCAGTGGATGATATCAGCTGGATGGTATCAGTTGGATGGTATCAGTTGGATGATATCAGTTGGATGGTATCAGTGTGATGGTATCAGTGGGATGGTATCAGCGGGATGGTATCAGTGGGATGATATCAGTTGGATTGTTTCAGTGGGATGGTATCAGTGGGATGATATCAGCGGGATGGTATCAGTGGGATGATATCAGTTGGATTGTTTCAGTGGGATGGTATCAGTGGGATGATATCAGCGGGATGGTATCAGTGGGATGATATCAGTTGGATTGTTTCAGTGGGATGGTATCAGTGGGATGGTATCAGTGGGATGATATCAGTTGGATTGTTTCAGTGGGATGGTATCAGTGGATGATATCAGTGGGATGATATCAGTTGGATTGTTTCAGTGGGATGATATCAGTGGATGATATCAGTGGGATGATATCAGTGGGATGATATCAGTTGGATTGTTTCAGTCGGTGGTATCAGTGGATGATATCAGTGGGATGGTATCAGTGGGGTGGTATCTGTTGGATGATATCAGTGGGACTGAGCAGGGTTACTGATTTGAGATTGTAATAGCCTGTGACTGTGAGTTGGGCCTAATCTTGCGTCGTTGGAGAGAGCCGTAGTATCAGCCCCGTAACTGCCAACCTGAATTAACTTGTGCCGATATGGACCATCGTACAAGCACGGCTTCTCTCACCTAACTAGAGGGCAACTGTTCTAGACGGATTGGAAATTATGGCTTGATCTTATGCACACATTTTATATTGTAGAAATGTACTCCTTTCCTTTTTACAATAAATAACTTAGACCAGGGGTCTCAAACTCGGATGACGGCATGTGCCATTGCATCACTTTTGTGTAATTATATTACAGCCAATATTGAAATAATGGTTCATTAACTGCAGCTGTATTTACTTGCTTAAATCAGATTTTATTTATAAGTTACGGATATAATTTATTATCAATTGTCAAGTCATTGTTTGAAGAATTTGCTTCCTTCATGATATTAGCTATAATTATCAAAGATAGTCGATATCATTTTCCCTTCCCTGATTGGTTAGAACACATTATTGAATGTGACAGTGGA
Source organism: Ampullaceana balthica (assembly GCA_944989445.1). Classification (NCBI taxonomy): domain Eukaryota; kingdom Metazoa; phylum Mollusca; class Gastropoda; family Lymnaeidae; genus Ampullaceana; species Ampullaceana balthica. The sequence goes on along the minus strand of CALYLW010000265.1, from coordinate 611,019 downwards.
CCCTCTGGCCCAGGGGTAAGCGAAAGTTTTTCCCTGATACCCCCAAAAAATGAAATTGTATGTTGACGTTACCCCCAAAGGAGTGAATTCTATGATAATCATATAGAATAGGACTGCGATAAAGCTTTTAAATAAAATACAAAATACACAAAGAAATTGTGCAATGAAAACAATAAATTTAAACTTTATTATTGAAATAAACAACAGTAAACGTTTCGGCTAATGCCTTCAGCAAAATGGAAATTCTAATTTATTTTATATGCCCAAAATAAGTCTGAATTAACCCAACGAGTTCCCCTTTAACCCCAAATGGGGTAGTTTACCCCTGTTTTCCGACCCCGTTGGTTTTAACTTATAACACCAGCAACACCCCACTCATCACCCCTTTTTCTGGCTGAGCAAATTCAAAAACTCAAGCGCTCTTATCACAACAAACGAGGGAGAACGGGGCGCTGAATACCATTGTACTTTATAAGGAAAATAGTGTTAGCCCGGGCAGTAATCAAACAGTGTAACAAGGGCTGATTAAGGATGTATAAACATTAAACAATATAATTTGCAATTGTCACGCAAGTAGTGTCTGTCAGTCAGTCCTGACGCTACTAATTTTAGAAAGCAGGGAAAACCAAATTACTGCACCAAAGCATCAATAGGTGTGCAAATTAAATATGCGCTGTAAAAAAATATTATGTGACGTCATTGTTTTCGCTCATATTTTAATTTTGGAAAAGGGATCAATGTAAAAAGTGGATTTGATGATGGTTAATTATGAAATCAAAAAACAAAGGGGGCGCCGTAGGGCCGTCTTAACTCATAGGCCCGTTGGGCATTTGCCCGGGGACCCACGAGCATAGGGACACCATGGGAATATATTTATTTATATATATTATGTTAATTTATATTTTATTCCTTCGGGGGAGGGGCCCCCCACTATTTCTTTGTCCGGGACCCCAAATGGTGTAAAGACGGCTCCGCCCACAACCCCTATTATAAAATACTTTGTGTACATTTCAGAAAGTTTAATATTTCGTATTTATCAAACAAGGACAAGTTAGTTGGGCTTTTGAAAAAGCCTTAGGCGCCCTAAAAAAAGTGCATTCTTTTATAAAATAAATAGATTTCAGCTGAAAACTTCCGTCAATTTTGACGGGTGATACGCTAGTATCTTATAAATATTTTTTTAAATAGAGTAGAAAGCTGTCAACATTACCTGTTGCTGTTACTGAAGGAACTGGTTGGGTCTTTGCGTACACAGTACGCGTTCCGCCAGAGGACACAGATGACGTGACTATGCACCTTATGTCCGTCCTTGTCACAGTACATGCCGAGGACACGGGGTCAGACAGCGTTTTCACGGCACTCTGGGACGGGGCGCCATACTGAGCTGTCTCCGTATCTGTGGCCGATGCCACCTGATCTATTGTTTCCTCAATCGCCCGGTCGTGCTCTGATTTTGTCGACAGTACCCTCTCAGGGGCGGCCACTTCATCGTGCTCCGTGGAATCCACCACAATATCACAACTGTCCTCTTGCGCGTTGCTGTCAATGCCCGACCTCTCAGCGCTCACGTCCAACTGGGTGTCAGAGCTGGACGCCCGATCTGACGAGCTGGTGTCTTGTCCAGGTGGGCCATGCTCCCTGCCCCCATTCGGCGCACGGCCATTCCTCTCCGACTGTTGCTTGATCGTGCACGGTTTGGTGGAGGCGGACGACGCGGCGGCCGACGACGGCGAGGCCAGGGCCGACAGCAAGACGCCGTCGTGCTGCACTGTGGCCAGGGGAATAGGGGCGGCCGCCTGCGTGGGGACGCTGGCGATGGGAGACTCTGCCGGCGACACTGACGATAGCATGGAACCGTGACTCCGCTCAGAGAGCTGCTGCGCTTTGCTCGGTCTTGAGGCGTGGCTGGAAGATTTCGTCTTTCTAGGATTCGCCGCGATGCTGGGGCTGTTGACGACTCGACCTTTTGGCGGCGACGAGGCTGCGGCATTCCTGGGACTCGTGCACTTAGCCTGCAAATGTTCTTGCTGGTGTCTGGGTGTAGGGTTTAACGAGGGGTTCGACAATGATTTGTTGAGACCGTGAGAAGCGTTTAAGTTCCCGGAACAGCCGGTGGTCACGCCGCTCCCTTTTTTGTCATGTTTACCAGGCGATCCCATCGAGGTGGACGGCGAGAGTTTGGGCTCCTTGAGATGACTGCCGGACAAGATGTCCTTGCCGACCCGGCTGTAGTCCAAGTCTACCTTGAAGCCCATAGACCGCCTCTCGGATTGTTTGGAGGCCTTTTCCGTGCACGAGAGCTCCTTGGGTTCCTGTTTGACGAGACTGAGTGGAGTTGCGCCGTGTGAAGTTGCGCCATGGGATGTGCTCTGCTGCTGCTCAAGGAAGGGCGGGATGCCACCCGGTGAAAGGCCATACAGAGCAGGGTGGTGATTGGCAGCGGCGGCAGCAGACATGGAGGCCAAGTAAGCATCTGAATCAATTTTAAAAAAAAATTAAAAACATTAACTGGGGTATCATAAAATTAGAATGTGTCCCATGTTAAAGTGGCATACTTGAACCCCACAGTTCGCGACAGTTAGAGATAAATCAAAGGCAGTGGAACTGTCATTTCCGGCCCATGTACTTTAAATATGTCATGTGATAATGCTAAAATTCAAACTTCATGTCATAGCTGATTTGACTCTCTATACTTCGCGAATTACAATTTAAAAATGTTTCCATCGAGCTTGCATTAAATCTCTTAGAACTGTCGCCACTACGTCAAATGTAGCAGAGCTGCCACAATTGCACAAAGAAAATAATTACTTTTAAAATCAAAATGAAATTAAATTTCTCGGCCCGTTTATCAATAGACATTATGACTGAAAATTGAACTCAATAACCAAACTAAGGTGTGCGCTTTTGGATGAATTGTTTAATTTATAAATGAGCCAACATGAAAGAATCTATACTTTCAGGTCCAGCTACCGCCATATGTTACGTAAGTTTTGTAGGGAAGTGGTAAGATTGCATTCAATTTAAAAAATAAAAAAAAACAATTGTTTGGTAATTCAAAAGTTAACTGTTTTATTCTGTTCCATTAGTAACACAAAATTAAATAACTGGAAGAACTAATTTATATTGCATCATAGAACAAAGACTTGAAATTATCATACCTCAATATTGAATGTAATCCCATGTGACCCCGGTTTGTGCAGATTTATACAAAACAAAATAGGACAAAGGTGAGTTAAGTAAAGCTGATATAGGGGAAGGAGATAGGGACTCAACTAAGGTTTTGACAATAACATGTTTTTTTTTCCTTGTGGGGGGGGGAGGTGTCCTTTTAAATTGATCCGCATACAAAGAAATGTAATTTTACTTAACGGTTTTAACTGACACACTTGATCCTATGTTCGAAGTTTCACCACTGTCAGGCCAAGCTGAGTCACTCCAAACAAACGAACATCTGCTCGGTATCGTTATATCTTATACCATTAGTTTTATATATGATTTAACCTAAATCTCCACAAGTGTATAAGTCCCACTTAGGCTTGTTACAAGACGATGTACTTACATGTTACTGTATACAACACATCGGCATGTTCTACTTATACAACAACATCGGCATGTTGTACTGAGGGGAACTAACATCGGTCTGAGTGGTTCGCTGTTGCTCTAACACATCAACACGTTATACTGGGACGGTGGTCTCGGCGTTGCTGTACGTAACACGTGTTGTACCGGAGCAACTAACGGTGTACACAGCGAGCAAGTTGTTGTACGTCCCACGTCAGCTTGTTATAAAAACAATGTTTAACAATGTATACGATATGTGTCAATCGATAACGCGTGGTGAAAATATTTAATTGAACACGGGACATGCCGTCGTATGCAAGTCATATCCAACGTGCCGGTACATCTGACATAGGTTACAAAACATTCTCGCCAATCTATACCACCTCAAACAGCTGACCACAAAGCGGTGTGAGCTGTTTACGTCTTTCATAGATTTAGGGGAAGTGAAGCGTTGTCAAACCAGAACCGTGTAGTCTATGGGTTCTTGTGAAATCTATGCTATAAACCTGAAGCTATTTCAAACACCAGCGTAAAATATTATACGAACAATAACACATTACTTTGACCTTTGGTGTAATAAACTACGTTAATAAAGGGTGTGAGCAAAATATCTTTAACATGGGGGGGGGAGAACGTCAACAAAGCTAGAGTCGTGTTCTAGTGATCTCTATGCTAGATCAACTGTTTAGTTGTGTTTAACACCAGTGTAGCATGTCAGGCGAACAATGACACATTCCTTCGTCTCTCGGTGTGACACACTAACTATAGGGATGTGAGCGGGGCACCCGGTTCCCCACCCTTCTTCCTTGTTTGACGCGGATCTAGCGCCCATTGCTCTTTAACATACCAGCGAACACACGTCACCCACCGATCCCAATCCACGCGTCCTGATAATCAATAAACAGGAGCAGTTGGTGGTCTCATTGAATATACCAGACAACAAATTTACACTTACACAGTCCAGTAACGGAAATCATTCTGCCAAAACAAAACAACCCACCCCCATTTTTTTTCCTTTTTCCAACCCTCCCCTACCCATCTTTAAAGTTTTCTTCACTTTTTAAGTCACTGATTTCCAGATAGCATCCAGACCCAGGAAACAGTTGATCCATTTAGTCACATCTTTATAACAAGCGCTGGGTGTAGTGAGGACTGAATGGAAACATACAATACTATAGATTAATCCTTGAAATGTCTGCATTCTTCCATCCGACCATCATCAACCCGATTGATTGTTGGGGATCGGACGCCGCGCTTTGTTTAGTCAAACGTCGCTCACTATGCACCGAATAATGGTGGCATAAATAAAGAGCGTTCCATTGGCATTGCATACTAAAAGTTTTAAAAGCGCGATTCCATTGTCTGAAAACCGTGGCCTTGTGGTTAGATTTAGGGCTACCGAACTATGGAGGAGGCTTTGGGTGCAAGAGAGAAAATTATTAAATATTGAGGGCGACCAAAGAAATACTGCAACTTTATTTATATGTGCATGCGCTGGTTACATTTTCAGGATGGACGAAAAAAAAATTGAAGTTAGATTTTTCTTAAAGGCGTTGCTGCGACATTGTTTCGGGGTGTCATGTAGCGGTATATGGCAAGTGTAATCATATAAAACATTGTGGTGGCTTGGTCGATAGTTAATAGCACTATGTCTTACATGCGTCATTTTGACCTAGTGTCGCGACACCACTTTCATATGTTTTATTCTCAAAAATGGCCAGAGCTGCATTTCAATACCGTTCATACGATCCTTTCATCAAATAATAATAATGAAATAGATGTTTACATATTGTGTCTGTAAATGTTAAGAGATGTGCTACATTTCCCGACTCTCCCAGTTTGCCCAGCCAAGAGTTATGTTCCCTATATGGTTCGTTGGTCCGAGTGAAAAGTGTTGGTTTTTTTGTGGGTTTTTTTTAATTAAAAAAAATTACTTGTGTGCAAAGATGTGCAATATTTTACAAAATTTAAATTTGCTGCGTGGTAATTCTAAACTGCTGCGCGGCGTTGGTCAGATATCTGCGCGACGGTCGCGCAGCAGGGAACATTGGCCAAGTGCCTAAAAGTTGACTTCATGTCTATTGTATTGACCACATGACCATTTGGACTGTCATTCTTCCTGAGAGAAAATCCGTGAAATTACCTCTCTAAACAATGTAAAATTCCCTCAGGAAGATACCAACACAGGCGCAGTGCGTGAGAGGGCTGCGGGATACTCAGGTACACATTTTTATTTAATAAAGAGGGGCGGCAATGTCTGAAAACAGGAAAGACTTAATCTCAAGGGTAGCGCCAAAACATTAAGGCCTTAATAGCGCCCGTTGAGCAAGTTGGTGTACAGATCTAATTTCTAGTTTTCTCTCAGAGGCTATTCTTGAAACTATTTTTAGACGATAAAAGCAATATTTAAGTTATTTTTTATATTTTTATGTTTTATTTTTATTTTTTTTAAAATCAATTTATCCTTGACATCAAAACAAAAATTCCCGAAACTTCTAGAAATTAATTAATTCAATAAAGAAATAAAATATGCATTTTACTAGATGGAAATCTTTACCCCCAAAAAATGTTTTTAAACGTGAGAAATATGCTGCATCAAATGACACTTTTGTAGATACACCTTAATTAATTAAACAGACTATTTATAAGATTTCATAAACACTGATCACCCAAACAGTATACAAGTATCTCTGCGGAAAAAAACAAACCAATAATGAATTTCAAACTAAAAAAAGAGACATAAATTTAAAATAAAATATCCGGTTGTGGGCGGAAAGCTCGAGATCGTCAAAATTATCTCGTTATCAGTAGCTGTGTACACTCAGCTGTGTACCACCAGTTGTGTACCACTATGTGTGTACCAGCAGTTGTGTACCGCCAGTTGTGTACCACTATTTATGTACCACAAGTTGTGTACCATCAGCTGTGTACCACCAGTTGTGTACCACTATGTGTGTACCACCAGTTGTGCACCACAAGTTGTGTACCCTCAGCTGTGTACCACCAGTTGTGTACCACTATTTGTGTACCACCAGTTGTGTACCACAAGTTGTGTACCACCAGTTGTGTACCACCAGTTGTGTACCACCAGTTGTGTACCACCAGTTGTGTACCACTATTTGTGTACCACCAGTTGTGTACCACCAGTTGTGTACCACTATTTGTATACCACCAGTTGTGTACCCTCAGCTGTGTACCACCAGTTGTGTACCACTATTTGTGTACCACCAGTTGTGTACCACCAGTTGTGTACCACTATTTGTATACCACTATTTGTGTACCACCAGTTGTGTACCACTATTTGTGTACCACCAGTTGTGTGCCCTCAGCTGTGTACCACCAGTTGTGTACCACCAGTTGTGTACCACTATGTGTGTACCACCAGTTGTGTACCACCAGTTGTGTACCACTATTTGTGTACCACAAGTAGTGTACCACTATGTGTGTACCACCAGTTGTGTACCACCAGTTATGTACCACTATTTGTGTACCACCAGTTGTGTACCACAAGTTGTGTACCACCAGTTATGTACCACCAGTTGTGTACCACAAGTTGTGTACCACAAGTTGTGCACCACCAGTTATGTACCACTATTTGTGTACCACCAGTTGTGTACCACCAGTTGTGAAACACGAATTGTATAACACCAGGTTTGTAACGCCAGTTGTATGGGCAGTTTTTAAAATTATTTCTTAAGTTTACCGCAAGGGAAGAATGCCGTCCCAAGCTAGGAGAATGTTAGCAAAGCTATTGATTTCTTGGCGCGTGAAGCAGGTAACTGCATTATTCTCTGGTTTCCAGATGATTGCGCAGTTTGTAAAGAAACTATGCAATGCGCCCTGGTGTGCAACTTTAGTTTTGGTAGGAAAGGAAAACTAGAGTGTATTTGAAATAGATATCGGTTGATTAATTCCTACTTTCTGACAATGTGAGTGTTTGTGTGGGATGAGGGGTGTATAGTCCATGGGGTGAGAGAGGAGGTATGTACATGATGAGGGCTGTTATAACATGAGGGAAGAGAGGAGGTGTGTACACGTGGAGGATTGTATTAACATGAGTAAGGAGGGGAGGTGTGTACATGTGGAGTGTTGTAATAACATGAGTAAGGAGGGGAGGTATGAACACGCGGAGGATTGGTATACTATGAAATTTTAGAGGTGTGTGTGTACACGTAGAAGGTTGTTATAATATAGGGTAAGAGGAAGTGTACATGTGGTGTATTGTTAAAAACATGGGTTGAGAGAGAGGGGGGTGTGCTTGTGTCGGAGTTGTTAAGATCATGGTCTTGGAAGGGTGGAAAGGGGGTGTATATATAAATAAGGTTGTTGTATATGTAAATGAGAGGATTCGTGTGTACATATTGCTAGTGGCACATCAGCTGATCAACTGTCAACTCACCCAGCCATTTCATTGACTAATACATTACATCGAAATCATATTTCATTGACGGCCATGTCATCAACTGTCAACTCACCCAGACTAATGCATTTCACCGAAATCATATTTCATTGACGGCCATGTCATCAACTGTCAACTCACCCAGACATTTCATTGACTAATACATTTCATCGAAATCATATTTCATTGACGGCCATGTCATCAACTGTCAACTCACCCAGACATTTCATTGACTAATACATTTCATCGAAATCATATTTCATTGACGGCCATGTCATCAACTGTCAACTCACCCAGACATTTCATTGACTAATACATTTCATCGAAATCATATTTCATTGACGGCCATGTCATCAACTGTCAACTCACCCAGCCATTTCATTGACTAATACATTACATCGAAATCATATTTCATTGACGGCCATGTCATCAACTGTCAACTCACCCAGACTAATGCATTTCTCCGAAATCATATTTCATTGACGGCCATGTCATCAACTGTCAACTCACCCAGACATTTCATTGACTAATACATTTCATCGAAATCATATTTCATTGACGGCCATGTCATCAACTGTCAACTCACCCAGACATTTCATTGACTAATACATTTCATCGAAATCATATTTCATTGACGGCCATGTCATCAACTGTCAACTCACCCAGACATTTCATTGACTAATACATTTCATCGAAATCATATTTCATTGACGGCCATGTCATCAACTGTCAACTCACCCAGCCATTTCATTGATAATACATTTCATTGAAATCATATTTCATTGACGGTCATGTCATGAACTGTCAACTCACCAAGCCATTTCATTGACTAATACATTTCATCGAAATCAAAAACATTGACGACCATGTCATCAACTGTCAACTCACCCAGACTAATACATTTCATTGAAATCATATTTCATTGAGGCCATGTCATCAACTGTCAACTCACCCAGGGATTTCATTGACTGATACATCGAAATCATATTTCATTGACGGCAATGTCAACAATTAACAGAGAAACATGGACTATTCATCTACAGACAAAAAATGGCTACTACCTTGATCAAAGATGTATCCTTCATCTATAGGCAAAACATAATGGACGAACATGGACATTTAATTGCCAGTGAATTAATCAACAAATGATTATAATAATCGGTCTTATTAGAAAAAATTCGTTTATATCTTATACAAATTTGTTTTAAAACCTTTAAAGAATGACACATGATTAATACAGTTAAATATGGTATATATTATCAAAATGTTGAACCAAACTCTACTTATCGGGAACATTTGAACTTTATTTTTTGTCTGAAATGTTAAGCTTTAAAGAATTCCACAAGCGGTATGTTTCTTTCGTCGTAGAGAGCATGATTTCACATCTTAGTTTTGAACAACGGCCAAGCCTATATAACTCTGTTCCATCTTTATTATAAATATTTGTTTTCCTCAAGATAAATTTGTTCCTCCGTCAAAGGGACGTTGACGACAGAATGCTGTCTCCACAAACAACCAATGGCCATTCTTAGATTATGAAAAAAATAAATAAAAAAATAATAATACAATGGCTCTGAAGTACTTTTTCATTAGCTTTTTACAATGACGTAATAGAACGTTCTTCGGGCGTCTGAACAATATCAAGAACTGGACGGGTCAGGCGTTTCTGTTGCTTATTAAAACAAAGTAAGTGAATGCTCCTTTGATTCAAATATTCTCAAGATTTCTTTTTAAAATGTGCAAAAAAGAAGGGTGAGTGGTTAGAAGTGTATTATACTCATTATTAACTTTAGTCCTTGTTTAAGAGCCTAAGGTGATCTTGTCTATAGTTGGAAAAAAAATATCAACCAGTGGCAAATGACATCACATTTTACAGCATGGATGATCATAAATTAAGTTAAAAGTGGAGGGGATTTCGCATTTAATTTACATTATAAAACACGTTAAGCTTTCTTTTTTTTAAAGAAATAAAGAAAGAAGATTTAGTATATGTTTTAAAATTCCACTATTTACATACATACACAATTATTGACTCTTTCAATTGGTCGATACAACGACTGTTGATGAAGTGAGTGCGTGGTTTATTAGCTGAAATCGGTTAGTCCAGTGGTTCCCAACCTTTTTTGGTGGCGACCCCTTTTTTTTTATAAAAGCCATGTGACCTGCGACCCCCCATGAAATTTAAATAAGTCATTTTCAATAAAGTTTTTACAAAATAGAGGAAATTTGCATCATAGTGAATATTTTAGTCGACATTTGGCGACCCCCAGAAAACCCGTCTTTGGGGGGTCGCGACCCACAGTTTGGGAACCGCTGGTTTAGTCAATGAAGATCTATCCAATGGGTTTTGTCAATTGAGATATACCCATTATGTGTTTAATCAACGAAGATCTAGCCATTATGTGTTTAATCAACGAAGATCTAGCCATTATGTGTTTAATCAACGAAGATCTAGCCATTATGTGTTTGTGTATAAATTGTGTAAAATGCGGGTGTGCTTGACATATGTATCATAAAATTGATCAAGGTAGAAACATGTGGTGATTTAGGTGGCTGCCGTTTAAGTATACACCCTGAGGCGTGTTAGTTGAGTATTGTGTACATGCGTATGTGAAAGGTGGCGGGACGGGCGTAGTGTGCACACATCTGGTACGATGGGTTGTTGTGGTCATACAAGTGATGGAATGGGGGGGGGGTGTTACATCGTAGCGGCGTCGTTGACCCAAAATTTGCTAATAGTATGGACAAGAAATGGCCAGTGGTGCATAGATAAACATATCAATGTGCACAGTTTCACCAAACTTAAAAATGCGAGAAACACTGCACTAATAAGTGCTATGAAATTATAAAATCCATTAAAGTTACTAAAGATTGAACTAAAATGTGTACAGAAATTCTAGTTATGAATTATGTGTTCTAAACGTATTCTGTAACTCCAAGACCGTAGTGTCCATTAATTACTCATCTCTTAACTACATTCTGGTCAATTGTCTCTGCAGTCGCATTATGCTCCGTAATGCCGTAATGTGCTTCATGTGTGCATCAAAACAGCCCGAGTCAACATTGCAAAAATATTCTAAATGTATGGAATTTAAATCAATGGAGCCTTCGTTGTCTTACCATAATGGCGGTCTAGGTCCTTGGTTTGATTCAACCCCCATAGTTCTTTGTCAATCTCGTGTCATCAGAGAAGTCATAACATTAGTTGATGACATCAGCACAAGGCACCCACAACAACTTATAAAAACTGCCTGCCTAGCTTTGGACATCCCAGTGTTAATGTTGCCCCATTATTCAATAACAATGATATATTCAATTACCTTTCTGTAACTCCATAAAGCGTTGATACTGAGCGTGGTGTGTGGGGGCAGCGCCAGGACCGCCCAGCAGTGACAGCGACTCAGCACTTCCAGGAAACAGTGGGGGGGTAGGGGGGATACAAGCTTCCAGTCATCAGGTAGCGGGGGAAACCTGCGGGTAAATTAATAAGGGTTGAGTGATGTGATTGTGAGCAATGAGCATTAGTAATGGTGCATGGATATTTTTTAGACAACAGAGTATTTAAATTAGTGTTAAGGATGAAGTTGATTTGTTATTTGTATCTACTAATTTAATTGCTGAAAAACTAGATAAATTATTTTTTTTTAAACGTAAAAAAAATGTTTTTGCCTATAAATCCTTTATATACGAGACATAACTAAAAAGAATCAACATACACAATTTGCAATGTAATGTATGTCACGTCTGTATGTCCGTGATGACTGGGTTGTAGAGGTGGGACATGATGACGAATGGGAGGCACATTGAAGGATGTTATTTTGTAAATTAAAGTTGAAATATCATGTTCCAATGTTTTCCTATAGTTATAAAACCTATCCCATGCAACTGACCTCGCCAACCCCATCTTTAACTTAGAACAGTGGCGTAGCTAGAACTTTTGCCGCCCGGGGCGGTCTCCAATTTGCCGCCCTTTTTAGGGGCAGTCCATAAATGACGTCCCGCACCTGGGGGGGGGGTCACACGTTTGTGACAATGTGTGCCGAGGGGGGTGTTTAAGAAATGTGACGTCACGTCAAAACGCGCAAGTTTAAATAAATTTCCATTTAAATATTTGATTACTGACACTTTATTTAATGACGTTTATGTAAAACAATTGTTACGATATTAGAATGCAGCCTTGCACTAAAAACATACTTAAATGGCCAAACTTAATTTGAAACGTGCTCATTTTCAAACAGAAAATACGGCTTTGTGACGTCTTATTGAAGAAAGAGTCTAAGTTTTTGTGACGATGTGTGACTTGAAAGGGGACGGGGTTAGGTGAAACATCAGCCAAAATAGCGAGCTTCATTTATGGACGGTCACTTAGTCGATTATATTATGGTTTTTAAAAATGAAAACATGAATAAATTTGAATGAAACGAAGTAAAGGTGGGGAGCATATTTACCATTGCATGCCATATTTATGTAAGCAGTAATAAAATAGGCCGCATAAGATTATATACTTATAAATATACATTTATATAAATACACGATACCTTTTTTAAAGACAACAAGAAAGTTACTGAGGTCGCAGGCCCCCAACTCCCCATGAGACAAAAACATATTCCAAAATTACACAACAAAAAAAAACCATTAACAATTACTGTTACTATTCTTTTATGTTGTATTTATAAATAAATGATTTTTTTACAAACAAAGAAATTGTATACATTAGCAGTAGCGTAACAACGGCTTGGCATTGGGGCAGTTGCAAAGGGTGCCGGCCTGCGCCAGTTTTAACGGGCGCCGCAAAATCTCTAATTTTTAAATTTTTATTTAAATAAAAGGCGCGAAAAATAAATTAGCCAAGGGCGTCAAAAACCCAGTACACCTCTGTACATTAGTATGTTAACATATTTATACATTTACTTTCCTAACTTTCATAATAGAAAAATCGTGTATTATGCTATCAAAATTTAAAAAATTTGAAATATCTTGTTCTGCTATGGACAGTATTGCAAGATTTTGTTGTCTTTGGTAGCTCATTGTGGAACGAAGATAATTTTTTATCAACTTCAGTTTGGAGAAGCTCCTTTCACAACTAGAGACACTGATAGCAGTAGTTGAAAAAATTCATAGCAAAATTACAATGTTGGGTACATAATTTTCCAATCTATACAGTTGAATAAATTTTAATAGATCAAAGTTGCCCTTTCCCCCGTTTTTCTAACATAATGCCTCTTCTTGTAGTGTAGGTACAGCCAAAAAAACTGGATCCTTTTTCGTTCCATATTGAACTGTCAATGTCATTAAAGTAATTTATTTGATGTTCAAATGCTTCATTTAGTAGGTTTCATGGTATTATATACGAATATTTTCTTGCAAGGAAATGTAACTCATCAAAGCTTTATTTTATTTTATAATTCCATCCATGCATAAAAACATTTCTCGTTTTACTTCTTATTCTAAAGATAGAACCACGTCTTCTGAATTTTCCCTACTAATATTTTTCTCCTTCTAACTAGGCGTTCAGTTGATATCTCCATCTCTTCACAAATTGTTTGGTTGATATAACAGCATTTTGTATTAGCACATCTCTTTGTTCCATGCAATGGCTTTGCATTAATTTTAAAAAATGAAGGGTTCCTATAAATTGAGATAACATAGAAGAGAAAAAGGTTGCATAGAATTGAGTAAATTCCAGCATCTGATCACGTTTTCCTAGTTAGATGTCAATTTTTACAAGACGCTTGAAAGTTTAAAGTGTGTCTCTTTCAAAATTATTATGCCTATCGTGGTGTTTATTAACAGAGAAATTTGAATTTTTACATTTTTTTTTCATAAATCTTAATAATTTTCCATAAAATAGACGAATTCAAATTATTTACACATTACTATTACTTTAATTGGATAGGCGTAACATGCTAATTGAAGAACCGTTTTTTAAAATGAAAAACACAAATTATTTGTGCTACTTTACGCAATAAAAGCAAAATAAATTTAATTTTTAATAACTTAAAAATAATTTATTGAAAACTAAAACGGTAATATAAATTACTACTTGCAAGTTAAATACAATATTTGAACCACCATGCCTTGTAAGTACTTGTTCGTGCATCATTCTGGGAATGTCGAAATTCCACGAAACTGTCGTGGCGATATTTAAAGCACACATTATTCGGCCCGGCCCTGTTGTGTGTTGTTGTTGTTTTTTTTTGGGGTAGTTTTCTTATAAAAGCGTCATCTGTGACGTATACCGCTTAGTTTTCCAAACAAATGGATACGTTTTTTGAGCGATTTAAAATTTTTGAACGGTTTTGCGTTAGCTATAATATCCACTTTGTAATCAAACAAACGTTGTGCCTTGGTTTTCCCCCTTCAAAAGAAAAAGAGCGGTTGTCGAAAATGGTTGTACTTTTCAAATGCCCACAAATGCCGCCCCTAAACAAGTGCCGCCCCTAAACAAGTGCTGCCCGGGGCGGACCGCCCCCCCCTTAGCTACGTCACTGACTAAGAACCCATATCAGAAGTACAGGAGCATTTGCTGTGTATAGAGGAGCTGGATACGTAAGCTGAGAGCGATAAATAAAAAAAACAGACCCGCGCCATTAACCTTTTTATTTGAAAAGCCCAGTACGGGAAAAGTTGACAGAGTGAATAGGGATTGAAGGTGGGTTGGGACGACTTGTTGGCATTGAAAGGAAACAATTGTGAGGGAATGAGTCAGGTTCTAGTGTGTGTGGGGGGGGGTGGTAGGGGTGCAGTATTCTCTTTATTTCAGTTAACTTCAAATCGTTAACATTTTCAATTGTGGTGGAGTAATTTTAACAGCGTTTCAATGATCACATGATGAGTCGCAAGTATCAGAGAGGGGTAAAGTGCGGAGAAACACCACTTACCCCCCTCACCACCCCAACCACGAACTATTATTTCTTACTCTGAAGTCGACATTTGGCTAACACTGTTCTACAGATGATCTTACTGCAGTCGATGAGAGAATGTCTAATTTTTTAACAACGGGACCACGACACAGGCAGACACAGCTATTGTTAACTTTTCATTTACTGTGTGAATGTATGTAACGGGGTATTATGAAAGACAGGGTAAGCGGAAAAGAGGCCGTCCAAGAAACACTTGGCGCCGAGAATTGGAGGCAGACATCAAGAGAATTGGCCATGAATGGAAGATCCTGGAGAAGCTGGCCCAGGATAGAGATGACTGGAGGTCTCTCGTAGGTGGCCTATGCCCTTGGAGGAATCGCAGACGCCGACGATGATCGGTGGATGCCCCTCATGGACGAGAAGGCTAAACAACAACAACATTACGTTTTTTCAATTCTCTCATATGCCAATATGATTAAACCAGGGTCGCGTGTTAGTGTTTAAAGCAGGGTCGTGTAGTGCAGTGCTTCTCAAAGTGGTGGTCCGCGGACCGGTGCCGGTCCACGGCCATCAGCCGCCGGTCCGCAGAAGGTATCAGAAAGGAATAAAAAATCTAATTATAATCTTCAATTTGCAATCATTTATACTAATCCTATAAAATATTAAAAAATTTCGACACTAGCACAAAAATAATAAAATTAATTATATTAATTTTAAGACAATAATTCTACATTTATACGTGTTATAATCGCAAATCATGGGGGATGATGGAGATGCACTAAATTTTGGTTAATAGTTCACTTCAATCTACCCCAAAAAGCAGGAAATTAGCATTGATAGTAAATAATTTTAGATCTATAGCTAAAAAAATAGATTTGCACTCCTGTGTGTTGATGAAATGTCAAATATATATGATAAAATGTGATATTTTCTTTCAAAACTTCCAAAATAACAATAGAGAGAATTGAGTTGATAGTTAATATTGAAAAGATTTAGTATACTCAATTTATAGATGGGACATAAAGGACCAATGGATATGTTCATAAAGAGATGAAATATTAATGCTGAGCATTAAACACATTGGGACTCAACTTCACAGTTAGATGATGGAGACAAAGCTTTTTTAGCGAAACGAATTCTTAATAGCTTCACTAGAAAATATGACTTTTCATATATTCGACTCAGTTTTGAGAGTGCGGATGACTCATCCCAAGACCTCGATGTCTTTTTTGCGGCGATGATCTATCAAATGATGCAATGAAGCCTTCAAACTCAAGAGGCATTTAACTACTTGGACGCCCAAGTTGGGTTACGTGGCTGATATCTTTACCATTTTAAATTAGTTCAATATCTCTATGCAATGAAGGATGGCTTCATGCCTTAAAATGAACGAAACTTGTACTAACTATATTTACTAGTTAGTATGTAATTTTTTTTAATACATTTCCATGATTTTTTTTCATTATATTTTAAGTGCTCATTTATTGAAACTTTGGCCTAAGTCAGAATACAAATTTATTAAAACATTATCAACTTTAAAACATTTTAATACGAAATAGGACGATCTTATTTGAACAATAAGAAATCAAGGCTTTAGATTTAATTATCCTTTCAAAATTGTTCGATGACATGTAGCATAAAACAAGGCGAATTCATGCCAGATGTTTTAGAACTGTAGGCCACGTAGGACATCATATCGCTACGACGTTAAGACAGGGAAATTAATGCACCGGTCACTGGTGCAATTGGAAAAAGTCCTGTCGGTCCGCCATACTAAAAAGTTTGAGAAGCACTGTTGTAGTGGATGGATTTGGGCCTAAATTTCTGAATGACCTTAGGGCTTAGGGCATTTGAATTACTTGTTCTGGGTCGAAGAGATTCATGGGGGCAGGGGAGCGGTTCAACCCTAACATATAGTTTGAAGCGAATAAATACGGTAAATTCTAAAAGTTTGATTTGTTTTTTAAAGCACAGCCCTTCTTTAACGTTAAACTCAAACTTTTATCGACGATTGAATGACTAGATCAAAGTAAACTATGCACTAAAATCTAGAATTTTACATGTTTTAAAAAACTTTGAAATTTCCTAATGTGTTTTATTTTGGAAATAGCGTTTAATCTGTTATAACTTCTCCTATATAATAAAAGCCAATGTTCTGTCCGGTCATCGATAGCGATTGGTCCCTCAAACACGTATGACTCCTACAGCCAATCAAATTGAACAAGTTTACGCGGACGTTCAAAACGAGTTATTTTTGGTGCAGTAGTTCTTCCAAGACTTTATTTTGAGTTATGCGCGTTGGGATTTATAGTCAAAAGCTCTGTTTTTACGAGTTATTTATTTTAACTATAATGAATAGTATTTTTGACGTGATGCACATGTATGCCGGCCGAGACGGCTGTTGGAGGGGGGGTACAACATGCCACCGAACGGTGGCGGAACGACCTTGGACAGGCTTTGTTGCTCGTTAATATATATATATATATAGTTTGATAGTTTGACGGGCGGCTGGGTTTTCGCAACTCAATTTTAATATGGAAGAGTTGGGTTGTTGTTGGTTTTCTAAAAATAGAGTTCTAATAATTATGTTTTTTAAAAGAAAGAATAAAATGTTGTTATCGTCTAATATACGATAAGCTGAAACGAGCATTAAATATTGTATTGTTCATTAAGCCTGCATATTTTATATGACCCACGTTGTCATTGAATTTTTTAGATTGGTCAGAGTGGCTTCACTACACAGAATCAGTCACACGCACGAGTTAAATACAAAATATATGTTATTCAATGTGTTCGAGACACTCGATGTCAAGTTTAAAACCTTACAACAGAATGGGCTTCGTATCCTGAAAATTGTTGGATTCGGATTTGTTCGAAATAAAACGTTTTAAACAATGATTCGCGCATTGAATAATGTATTTCTTTAAATAAGAGGAAGAAATGGGGGGAAGTACTAATGAAAATATAAATGTTGTTTATTCCCTTATTTCATTTTCGACGTTCCAACCGAATTAATGCGTTCGAACAATAACTTTCGGTGTTAGAAATGTTTTTTTAAAAACAAATATCCGTATCCAACAGTTTGACCTACTCTCAGAATGGGCACTCCAGTAGTGCTGGAGTTCTGGTGGCAGTATTGTCTTCCTTGTGTCCGGGCTGTGTCCGCCACTGAGGAAGCTGGTCATTATGGCGTAATTAGAGCCTGAAAATTGACCAATAACAATGGATTACATCAATAGTCTCCCATGTGTTATTAGGAAAGTATCGCAATTAATAGATGGCATAAAATTAAAACATAAGTTATCGGTCACATAAATATCACATACTTTAAAATGGCTTGAAAGGCTAATCTATTAAATTTGATGAATTGTAATCAATATTTTAATTAAAAGGATAATTAAATGTGAAATTAATTTCAACGCAAAGTTCTGCAACTCATCCGATTCCTTTACATTTTCAACTACCAGATTTGGAAAAGGTGGGTGGGGATCGGACATGAGGGAAGGGGGTCGCAGTATAAGAAATGTCTGCTGAAAGGACTTACAAAAATAATAGGGCCTTCGCCAATATCCAAATTTGTTCAAACTGAAGAGATCTTATATTATCCGGGATGCTTAAAATAATTCCATGCTCACAAACAAGCCAAAAATCTCCAAGAATAAAATTAGCTGTGATTAATTGTTTTGATTTAATAGGAAAACAATAAAACTTGCAACTTCATCTCTTTACAACTTTCTTAACTAAGTTACACAGTCTGCACAGTATCACTCTACTGCGGTAATTAGCGTTTGCACACACAATTATGTCGATTTTAAAAAAAAATCATATGATAATAATATAGAAAGTTTTGGGACGATGCTTATTGTTTTAATTAGACTTTTTTAGTTGTTTGTTTTTAGTTGTTTTTTTTTAAATTATTATTATTATTCTTATTATTCAAAGTAGGAAAAGTAACTGAGTTTCTCATAGCTTTATTCACTGTCATTCATTAACTGACATATTAATAAGAAAATGCATTTATTTTAGAATGCTAACAGCTATTTTAAGATTAAATGACGCAAATGCTTTAATGATAATTTGGTAACATAAGGCATGGTAGCTATGTTTAAAGTCAATTTGGAATTGCTCCGCGTGTCCCGGATGAGCATTCGTATCTTAAAATATTGAAACATATGGATACGGTTAAAAGCTAACACAATATTTTCTTGTGTACTATGCTAATAGCTGCTTTTGATAACGGCTCTACCTATTGTCTGTTTTAATATGTATACTTCAAAATGCTGCTTATAGAGACGCTATTTCTTCTCTGTCTAACCAAAAATGCTGCACAGTTAGCTATTTTAACGAAGGTTTTTTTCCGGATCACGTGAGACTTTTTTGTTTCCTTGTAAAAGTTCCGAAAAAGACTTTAAGAATACAATTTTGTTATATTTTAAAACTCCAGCATGCCACGTATAAGATGCTATAAGCCCTGCCCGTTAAAATCAAGTTAAATGAGCTGAAATGTAAGGCTTAGTCACTCTAGTCAGTACACATGTTCTTACGTATTTTCAAACCAGGATCACATTTTACTATTAAGTAAAGGAACATAATCACCGCGATAAATTAGTCAAGCAACTAGTAAAAAGTGACCAATCTCTCAATAAACCTGAATCCTTCGTATAGGTTGATCATTTCTAAGACCGGAAAACGTCATAAACCATTCGGTCATTTGGGCTATTTTTAGATTCAGGTCAAACATTTCTGAAATGTCCATTACAACAGTGTATTTTGATACATTGATCTCACTAAACACAATCTTCTAGGTGCAATTTTTTGTGCAAAAAATATTTCTTTACACTTATTTTTGCAGCCGAAAAAATTATTAAAATTTCGAAGACTTAAAACTTTAATAAATAAGCCGTAACATATTTTAAATTATTTAAAGATGAGTGTAAGCGTTCGTTCGATAGTCGTAACTACGGTAAACACTAGTCCTAGCGTAGTCAATTATTAACATATAATTATGTATTTTAATATTGTTTTCCTTGGTCCTTGCCTTATAAAAATATATGCCTTGGTATTTATTAGTAATAAACTTACACTAAGATTATGACTTTAATTATAATTACATCATAGTATTGTATATATATCTCTATATATATAAGACGCATTTGTTGTCTGTCCGTCGTCTGTCTGTTCCCTTATAACTCAAGATCCAGACAACCAAATAACGTGAAATTTGGTACACGTACACAAAATTATACCGGAAAGGTTATTAAACAGGTTTCGTTCCATATATATAAGATACTGGGGGCTGGGGGCCCAAAATGTAGTTTTTCCCTATATGAGCTATATAAAATAAAAATTATTGAAAATTAAGACGTAAAAATATTAAACATTTTGGTGTCGAGATTAACAAGATGGCGTTTATTGCCATAAAATAATGTGATGTGACGTCATAGTTTGAGTTCATATTAATTTGTAAATAGGAAACAAAGTGAAAAGAGCAGTTATTATTTTAATTGTTAATATACCGCTGTGGGTGTGCGTTTAAGTATTTGTGTGCACATGTGTGAATCAGTGAGTGTGTGTGTTTTTTGTTGTGAACTAAATGTTATGAAATGGTTTATTTTTATGTCTGTTAATGTTGCGCCTCTAACAAGATTACGTATATATTTTTATAAAATTTGTTTGCAAATTACATATTTTTTTTACTTTACACTGTTTCTTTTTTGTATATTCTATATGTATTTTATCCAGTCGTCCGATCAAGCTTTTTCCTTTTATCGGCGAGGGTAGGAGTCAATAATATCGTCCATCCCTGTGTGGCATAAACACTGTAGCTAAGCAACTGTGTTTATACTTTTTGCATAACTTAAACGAAACCAGCAGGGCACATTTTAAGCTCAAACATTGCGTTTCGAAATGTTTCTTTAAAACAAATAAACCCCATACAACAGAAAAATGAATTATATAAATTATCACTTACTGGGGGCGGGGCCAAAATGTATTTTTTTTCCGTATATTTAAAACTGACTCAAAACTAATTCTCCAACCTCCCGTGAGGGTAGAAGCATGAAACTTTTGGGAACTTGCCAAATACACTATTATGACGATAATTGGTGAAAAATAATGTAAACATTTCCACTCATGGGTGGCCGGGTGCCCCAAAACCGGTTTTTCCTTATATGGGCTATATAAAACTGAATCAACACCAATTCCTCATATTCCCGAGTAGGTAGAAGCATGAAAATTTGGAAAGTCGTTGAGTACCCTCCCGCAATGGTAACAGTCGAAAAAAGTATAAAGTTATCACTAACTGGGTAGGGGGGTGGGCGGGGGCCCAAACGTAGTTTTTTCTTAAATGAGCTATATAAATCAGGCTCATCATTAAATCTCCTATTTCCTGTGTAGGTAGAAGCATGAAACTTTGTGAAGTTGTTATATACCCTCCCAAAATGGTAACTGGCGAAACATTAATAAAAATTATCACTCACTGGGTGGTCAGAGGCCTGAATGTAGTTTTTTTTCATATATCAAACTGACTCATCAATAATTCTCCAAATTACCATGTAAGTAGAAGAATGAAACTTTTGGAAGATTTTGAGTACCCTCGCGCGATGGTAACATGCGAAAAAAATATATAAAATTATTACTCACTAGGGGGCCTTGGGCCAAAATGTAGGTATTTTCCTAATATGAGCTATATAAAACAGACTAATCATTAAATATCCAACTTCCCGTGTAAATAGGAGCATGAAACTTTGGGAAGTTGTTGAGTACTCTCCCGCAATGATAACATACGAAAAAAAAATATATAAAATCCAGGCAGATCAGGTCCGCCACAGAGTTCCCAGAGCAGCTGAAACAGCTGAGCAAAGAAACTCCAGGCATGTGCTGTTCCAGTGGTAAAGTCAAACTGCCCCCAATTCTAAAGCCACCAGAACCATTGTGCATTCTGTTGAATGGTGAAACTGCACAATCAAAGGACTTTGTGAAACTTATTAGACTATTCAATAATATGTTTGCCGTGACTTCCTTCAAGTCTAATGTTGTCGTGAATAACGGGTGGACACCAACATTCAAGGTCCAAGGCCAAGTGTACCACCATGCTGGACCTCTTCATCCAGTCAATGCTGTAGACAGCAAATATCTCCAGATTTACTTCTTGGGAGAAGATGAGCAAGTGCAAAGACGACTGGATTTGCTTGACAGTCCTGTTGACAGAAACATTGTCCTCAAACTGCAAAGAATGCTGCATCAGCATAACAGCTATGTGAGGTCATTTAAAATGGCTGCTGAGATTATGGATAACACTCAAGTGGACTACAAAATCAAAATTTCCGGCAAAGCACCATTAAAGGAACACAAAGGCAGATTCAATGCACCATCTGTTAGTGAAGTGGCATCATGATTGCTGGAGAGCTAGGTGATCGTAGAGACATTGTGCTGCATTCAAGAAGTTGCTCACAAATGCCACTTCAAAGGATTCAAGACACTCACAGGTCATATGATCCACTTCAGTATCCTCTGCTATTTGTTAGAGGAGAAGATGGCTATGATTTGAACATAAAAGATGTAAACAAGGCCACAAGCAATGACTACTATGCATATCGCATGATGCAAAGAGTCAACGAATTTAATACACTCCTCAGATGCCCGCGCCTTTTCCAGCAATACATAGTGGATATGTATGCTAAGGTTGAGAATGAGAGATTGCGTTTCATCAGACTCAACCAAACAAAACTTAGAGCTGAGGACTATGGTGTACTATTAGAGGCAGTAAGGAATGACAACAATGTGACTTCTGAAAATCTTGGCAAATTAGTGGTGCTGCCTTCATCCTTCAGTGGAGGGCCCCGTTACATGCATGAATATGCACAGGATGGAATGACCTATGTACGTCATAGAAACACAAGCATCAAGTAGATTTGCAATTATGTTACCAAGGGAAGTGATGCAGCCATGTTTACTGTTGCAAATGAAATGCCGAACAGGCTTGATGGGGTTACCAATTAATTATCAACAAGGACGATACATTAGTAGCAGTGAGGCAGTGTGGCGCCTGCTTAACTTTCCCATCCATCAAAGGTATCCAACAGTTGTTCACTTGGCAGTACATCTTGAAGGAGGCCAAGGAGTATACTATAAACCAGGACAGCCAACAGCACATTTGACAGACACTCCAACAAAAACTACATTAACAGCGTTTTTTGATCTCTGCAAAACAGATCCTCTTGCAAAAACATTGCTGTATTCTGAAGTGCCTAGACATTTTCGCTGGGATGCCAGTCAAAAGGTCTGGCAAATCCGAAAAAAGGTATACCTCTTGCAGACTTCCCGAGATATGTGACAGACAATGCCTTGGGAAGAGTGTACACTGTGCATCCTCACAACAGAGAAGCATTTCACATGCGCCTCCTGCTGCACCATATTCGGGGACCTATTTCATTTGAAGATCTCAAAACTGTTATTGTGAAAGATGAGGATGGTGACATCCTTGAAATTAAGCCATGCAGCACATACACTGTTAAATGTACCATTTTATAGCATGCAAGTAAACAGTTAGTTGTGTACGCTTCTACAGAAAACCTTATTTTAAACCCGGGAGAAGCCGGGTACTTGCCCCTAGTATACATATAAGACGCATTTGTTGTCTGTCTGTCGTATGTCTGTCTGTTCCCTATTAACTCAAGATGCAAACAACCAAATAACGTGAAATTTGGTACACGCACACAAAATTATACCGGAAAGGTTATTAAACAGGATTCGTTCCATATATATAAGATACTGGGGGCCGGGGGCCCAAAATGTAGTTTTTCCTTATGTGAGCTCTATAAAAAATAAAAAAATTATCATATTTCCCGTGTAGGTAAAAGCATAAAACTTTCGGTAGTTGTTAAGTATCATTTGGCGATGGTAACAGGTAAAAAAATATATATAAATTATCACTTACTGGGGGCCATTAGTTTTAGAAGTAAATAGTATGAATGAATAAAGTTCTCGGACGAATGAGCGAATGAACTCAAAATAAAAAAAGTATAGTCTGTATATTTACATAATACATATTAATATTAAATTCACTCTCGCAAGGACGTTCTATTTCGCATTATATAATATATCAAATAATATGACCTTATATTTTTCTTTAAAATTCTATAAAATCAAGGTTTTGAACAAGTTTAAGACCTTTTCAATGAGCGCATTCCCTCTAATAGTTATGAATAAATATTAACTACAGTAACATTCCGATAATCCGGCACGTTGGGGACCGGCTCGGTGCCGGACTATCGAAAATTCCGGTCTATCGGGCGGTGCCCCTTCTTTTTAGTGTAGGCTTTGCCGTAAAACAAATGTACTTCGTAATTATAAGAACAATTAGGTTAATAATTAAACTACAAATACAGTATGCAAATACAACAAAGTTTATTTTACATTTCATATCATGTATGTACACGTACTGTAAAACATATTTCACCTAGATTTTAAAAAGTCACGAATGTCTTTTAGTTTTCTTGACTTTTGATTTGGCGTTTAGTATAAAATTTATTTCTAATGATATGGAAATCAATAATTTCTGAAGCACTGTAGCTAGTACTAGCCTCAGTAAAAGAGATAAACTTATTTAGTGATTCTGCGATGTGAAAGGACACAAAACAACAACGCACAAAAAAATGGCGAGACGGTTCGTAATTGATTATATGTGCTGCACTGCACATGTATTTGTTGTGACAGCTGAGACTAGCCGGCCGCTAATTGTTTCCGAACAATACCGAGCGCTTCCCCGAAAACTTCCGAATAGCTCAAGCGTTTTTATTTTCTTTAATTAAAGACACACTTTTGGAGAAAACCAAATTTTTTACAATTTTCCGGAGCCATGCCGGACTATCGGGTATTCCGGACTGTTGGACGCCGGATTATCGGACTTTTACTGCACTTGTCCTTGCGGCAACTCAGGCGGTGACCTAGTTATAGATCGAGTCTATTATTAGACTTCCGGTAAATAATGACCAACCCTATTAATTAAATATTATTAGCAACTAAGCAGTAATATCAGGCTTGTATACGTAGTATGGTTTCAATAAGTTTATAGTAATTTACATTGAAATAATTCTATCCGTTTTTGAACGGGATAAGCGTGAAATGCAAAACCACGGCAAATGAGAAACCCAAAGTATAAAAATAATAACCACAGACACTAAGCATAACATAACAAACGACGAAAAAAATAAATAACCCCCTTTCCAGTCCATGACGACAATGGGGCATGTGAAGTAGCGTTCACACGTTATTTAGCCACCACTAACGAGCAAGGGATTGTGTGGCTAGCACAATGCCGCGGGGGCCTTTGCGAGCATCGAGAATAGAACCCGTGACTCTCTTCTGTCTCGAAACTGCAGTCCAGCGCGCTACCGCTAGACCACCGCGACGAAAGTTAACGTTTAAAGTTATGTTCTTTAGTCAACAAGTAGATGGGAATGTAAGATGAAATGTAAAAAGAAAAAAAATAGTTTTTTTTTAAACTTTAAAAATGGAAAGTAACAATTAACCGCTATGAATCCAGAAGATGATTAATTTAAACCCCATTAAATTATAAGTTTGTGGAATTTAAACGCTATGAGACACAAAGGTGATGTAATTAAAACCCCATGATACTTTGAAGTGGTGATATTTACGTTTGACCCTATGAAATCAGAAGGTGATTGAATGTATATCCCATGAAATTAGAAGGTGATGGAATTTAAACCATGCATATGACATAGAAATGTGCTGGAATTAAAAACCTACGAGACAGTGAGATGATGGAATTTGAACCCCATCCTTTGAAAGTGGAAGGTGTGGAAATGTAAATCCCACAAGAAGTAATCCTTTATTTCTATTGGAAACCTTCAATGTTAATATTTTTCAACCACGTATCAAATTCTTTGCTCTTGTAGGACACTTTCATCTAATCCACAGCATACTCCACCCCTTCTTTAAAAAAAAACACCGAACGTCTGAAGAATTGATCCCGGCCTATGCGACACGAGAACGTGGCAGATTTCTCCATCTCCAGCCCATCCATTACTTGCCGCAGTGTTGAAGACATCACCAATGAAACATTTATACAATGAAAATTAAAGAGGAGCTCAACATGACAAGCTACTCATTAAAATACTTGACGCAAAAAACATTTTCTAAATGTCACAATGCCTGCTGGTGGGAATCTTCAATGGGGCTTTTATCATCGGGGACTCTCAATAACAGTAGAGGAAGGCTTATAACTGTTGAGGTATGCAGAGTCATAAAATGAAACTTCTTTTCCTTAAGCCTTCATTCCAGTCAATCTCATTGATAAATCTATTTGGGTTATTTCACTGACGTCACATTTAACATAAACAGCGGTGCAATCGGGGGAATGGGGTCATTTCGAGAATCCCTGTTAACATCACATCCTCAAAATATCCCGCCGAGTTTCGAAATTTTGAAACCCCTTGTAAAATGATGATTGACCTAGCAGTTAAGACATGGGTTATTATAAACGAGGCACTATTCGATGGAGCAGTGATTAGATTATGTGGGACAAGTCAGTTAGGATAATTAATTTCTGCATAACATCAAAATTAAAAAAAATAAAAGATGGTTTTTGTATTCCAAGAGATGTACCTGTGTTAATATCGGAATTTTTACAATCTAACTGGTATGTGCCGGGATATCAAACAGCTGTAAAACATGTTATATAGCAAGATATTCTAAAATGCTCTGTAACGGGATATCAAAATTGTTAAGTAATGAGAGATGATAAAAAATTACGTGACATGAGATAATTTAAAATCTTGTAACTACCAACTTTAAAATGTTACTTAATGAGAGATCTAAAGGGGTTTTGTAAAGACGGACATTAAAAAAAAACTACGCGATCGGATCTATAACAGGTTATGTTAAGCCCCGGGTTCCATACACGTGGGTTGCGACCCCCAAGGGGGTTGCGAAGGATTTTCTGGGGGTCACCACTTATACATTCGACCAAAAAATATTCACTATAATGCAATATTGCACTGCTAAATTCGTACTCGTACATATAAATACATTTAACACTGGTGCAGAATAGAAAAGTTATAAGATGATTAGTATAAATAGCTATAAGTATAGTCTATTAAATTAGTTTTAACACTTAGCGCTCAAAAATGATATTTAACAAATGACTGTCACGCGTTCTTCAGAGTATGCTTTTTGATTGGTCGCTCACTTTACCATATGCCCCGATGCATACTAAAGGTGTCACCATTGTTTTCTTTTCAAATTGATGAATCAGCAGACGTAAGCTCGTGTGTTCAGTTGAATGTCTACGTAAAATATATTCGATGGTATCGAAGAAGAGTTCCTATTTTGTGGTGGACTGGTAACTACTGAAAAATTGAAGATATTGTGGAGAAGATAAATACGTTATTTTAAGACTGCAAGGTTAAAGTGGAAAAAACGTCTGTGGGGTTTGTACGGATTGTGCATGGGGCACAATCTATGCTTGGTTCAAAATCAGGCTTTCAGAAAAAAATTAAAGAACTTGCTCCCTAAGCAAGGGAAATCATCTGCATGATTCATACGTTTGCCCTTGTCGGTAAGACTCTTCCAACTCTTCTGCAAGAGATACTAAATTCGCTGGTAAAAATCGTAAATTACGTAAACACTGGAGCTCTTAACACTCGTCTGTTTAAAGAAATGTGCAAAAAAATTGATTCTGGTCACGAGGTTCTTCTTTTTTACAATGCCGTAGAATTATTGTCGAAAGGAAATGCTGTGAATCTTGTCTTTGAATGGAAAGATGAAATCAGGTTTTTTCCTGGAAGTGCAAGGGAAGCACGACCCTTTATTATATTTTTAACGACGAATATTCTTTGAAAAGAGTATAAGCATATCTAGCAGATATATTAGAACATCGAAATAGGCTTAATCTGAAACTTCGGGGAAAGAAAACGGATATTATCACATGATAATCTCGGGGCATTTTTATCCAAGCTGTAAAACTGGCGAAGAAATATAAGTCTTGGAAATATTGATGTTTGAGAAACTCTCCAGTATGGTAGATGAATCTGGATGTGAAATACCAAATACTCAAGCGTATAAGACGACTTTTTAACCCTTTAAAATCTTCTCAAAAGTCCGAGGTCGTCTTGTACGCCGGGTATTGTCTTATCGTATTTGCACCTGTTCATACAATACAGCACCAGTACCGTAATAAAGTACACTATACAAATGGGTAACAGTCAAAACCCCATCATGTCTCCACCAGCAAGAATAAAGAAATATGAACCCAGTGTCAAAATAAAAGTGTGTTGGAAGAGGGGTGGAATTATACTACGAAAATAGCTTCAAACCTATATTTTAACAGGAAAAGTAGGGAGATCGACTTATACGCCCAGTCGTCTTATACGCAGGAATATACGGTAAATGAAAATTTGAGGGAGGAGATTACTCGGCATCTCGAATCACCTGAAAAACAAACTGCAACATTACTTCCCTGAGCTGAAAGAAGAAACTACATTGACCAAAAATCTATTTTCTGCTTTTCTTGATGTAGCCAGTATTACCGATGAATTAAAAGATGAATTCTTCTATTTGAAGAATGATTCCTTGCCACGTAACTTGTTTAATACAAATTTGCCCAGATAATCGTAAAGAGGTATGCATTTTTTTATTACCCAAATGTGACGATTTTCTTTCGAGTTTTAGTTCAATTTGTGTCTACATATCTCTTTGAGAGTGGATTTTCAACTCTTCTTTATTTAAAAACAGAAGATAGACAACAAATTAAATATTCAGAATGATATGAGGTTGGCGTTAACAAAAACTCGCCCGAGAATTCGGAAGCTGCTTAAGGACATGCAATGTCAACCATCAAATTAAATTAATTATTTAACTTAATTTAAAATAAAATTATACTGTACTTTAGAAAAAAAACTTTTTTTTAACTACATGTAATTAATTGAAAATGCCTTTTTTAATTGCAAGGGGTCCCGGGTCACATGGCTTTTATAAAAGGTTTGGAGTTTGGAACCTATTATTCTAACGTGTTTTTATGTAGCTTTACATAGGTACTAAGTATGACCGGAGATGTAAGCTCCAGGGATGTTGAAGAATAGTGTACAAGAAATTAGACTGATGCATAAAATGATATCAGTATTGATAGTTTATATTTTGGATAGCATAGTAGTTTATATAACAGGAGATGTAAAGGAAGATATTACATGATCCGAAAAGTGGCGAAATGTGACATATAAGAGATTCTTAACAGATTTTTAACGTGGTTATACTTTTTTATTGAATATAAAAGTGAGAACGTTTGAAACTTCGCCGGAGGAACTTGATATCTCACTGGAGATATAAGATGCAGAAAAAAAAATATGGAAGTTTTCTGGAAATCCCCATTTTTAAATCGGTCGTTATTATGACTAATAATTTCTACTTTTCCTATAACAATTAAATTACACAATTTTAATTTGATTCATCCCAGTTCAATAATTCCATTACTTGAATCAACATCTAATCAAATTCTGCTAAATTATGTTGAAATTTGGTCGGAAATCTGATTATCAGTTTATATATTGGTTACGACAATGAAACCAATGCAAATTATGTTTATTGTTCACTAAAGAACCAACCATAAATCAGCACTGAGGTTTTGGCAACACAATGAAGTTTAGCCGCGGCGCGTTGAGAGCTACTCTTGCATACACCGTTCCAAATTACAGAAGTTTTATTTGAAATGTGTGTTTAATTTTCTTAACTCAAAAAAGGTTCTACATGCATAAGGTGTAATAAAATTAGATGATTTTCTAGACTGATTTTGAAATCTTAAGGCAGAGAGAGAGAGAGGGGGGGGGGCGGCAAAACGTGTGTTCAATAACAGAAAACAAACGTCAACATTTATTACACCTGAGGAGCCTATCAAAATAATAATAAACTTATAAATTAAGTCACTCATTACCAATGTTCATTTTAAATCACTAACTTAAATATTAAACAATATAATTTGCAATGTCTGTCCGTGACGCTACTAATTTTAGAAAGCAGGGAAAACCAAATTACTGAACCAATGCATCAAAAGGTGTGCAAATTAAAGATGCGCTGTAAAAAAAAATATTATATGACGTCATTGTTTTCGCTCATACATGTATTTTAATTTTGGAAAAGGGATCAATGTAAAAAGAGCATTTGATGATAGTTAATTATAAAATCAAAAAGCAAAGGGGGCGCCGTAGGCGCCCTACAACCCCTATTATAAAATACTTTGGGTACATTTCAGAAAGTTTAATATTTCGTATTTATGAAATAAGGACAAGTTAGTTGGGCTTTTGAAAAGGTCGGCGCCGTAGGCGCCCTTAAAAAAGTGCATTTTTTATAAAATAAACAGATTTCAGCTGAAAACTTCCGTCTTTTTTGACGGGTGATACGCTAGTACAGTTATATTTCTGAGGAGAACCTCACTATATAATTTCCCTCCATAATTATTATTATATCCTACCCAGTTATAGTCAGATAAATAATTTCTGAGACGGTGTGTGAAAGTGTCTACTAAAATTGCCAATTGCTTCACTAATGTGTATTCAAAAGAAGCACTTTTTCACGTCTCTGAACTATATTAAAGTTCTATGTCCAAATCCCCTTGAGACCAAATATGTATTACACTTAGATTAAGACTGAGAAAACATGACGCACAAATTTCACTTTTTTTCTCTCTTTTTTTTAGATTCTCATTTAGTGCAGTGAAAGGGAGTTTTGTTAGCTCGCTACTGAAATCACCGTTACTCCTTATTCTCTTTAATAAACTTTAATACACAGCGAATTATCTTGATTGATAGATTTACATTATCTATGTCCATTACTTCCAACTCCAAACGCATGTCTGCTACAACTGTGCAATGTTATTTGAGAAGTGAGTAAAAGCCCTGGTCTCTATTTCTGCTGAGATGAACCGCGAGTGGGTAAACAATTTGGAGAATGCCAGCCACTTTCATGAGTCATACATTGTTTTCGAAAAAAAGTGTGTTGTGGAAGATATATCAATTGTATTTAATTTTCGTTCGTCCATCTGAGTACGGTTAACGAGGGGACTTTCTCTTTTATATGGTTTTATCTATATGTTTGCTGCACTTATATTTTTCTCCTTATCGGATTTAATGTAATATCTCAAAAAACCTAAACTTGTTAGGCTCATTGATATATGTATCTAAAATATAATGTTAAATTTCATAGTAAAAATCTCCATAGTTTCATGATAGTTGTTTGTTCTTTATCTCATATGTATATTTTCGTCGCATGCTGAACTATACCATAGAGTGTGATAAAAACTGATTTGATGGAATTGGGGTTATTGATTGATATGTTGCGTCAACAAAGTCAGAGCCTAGAAACCGGACAACAACTCTATTGCATGCTGTCCCTCCCCTCGCGTCGTGCATATTGACACAGAGCGCCACAAATATCAGGACGATGGGGCGCAGTGTTAAGTAGGTGTTCCCAATTAGACAAGACTCAAACATCAAATGCCTAACTACTAAATACTACTTACAGCTAACGAAGCACGAGCTTAATTTACAAGATGAAATTTTTATTTTCACAATGAACCTGACACAAGGGATCTCACCACTCTGTGACAGCTTTTCAAAGATCCCCGTCCAAAACGCTTAATGTCTGTGTTTAAACCTTCCTATTTGTGGAATGCAATGGTTTCATTTTCTCCTTGCGCTTATCTCGGTTAAGATTACACTTCTTCCGTATATTGTTCCGTATATCACCGAATACCAAGAATGACCTCAAATACCGACTTAAGTAGAAAAATATTCAATAACACAGTATAACACAGGGATGTCCAAAGTCCGGCCCGCAGCGAAGACATTTTAACTGGCCCGCGGCCTCATCTGAAATAATTAATTAACAGACGTATTATTTCTGTAAAGATAGTATATTTATTAGAAAAGTAGAAATTTTGTACTGTTTCGAGTATGTCAAATGATGGCGAAAATCTGTGATTATTAATTTTTTTAAGCAACGTGGAAATTGGTTGTTATAAGACCCGATGAAGGCAAGATATGAGGTAGCAAAACTGATAGAGAAACACAGCAAGCCATTCACTGATGGCAAGTTTGTAAAAGAATGCTTGATGAAAATTGTTGAAAATATCTGTCCCGAGAAAAAGCAGGAGTTTGCCAATGTTTACCTGTCACGCAACACTTTGGCTCGCAGAATTGAAGAAGTCTCATCTGACATTGAGAGACAAATAGAGACAAAACCAGAAAATGTTAACTTTTTTCGATAGCCTGTGATGAAAGCACTGATGCATCTGACACTGCGCAACTTCTATATTTTTAGAGGGGTTAATGATGGCATGTGTGTGAGTGAAAAATTACTGGACCTTCAGAGTCTTAAAGACCAAACAAGGGGAAAAGATTTATTTACTTCTGTTTGTTCTGCTCTTAATGACATTAAACTACCTTGGAAAATAATATATGGAATTATTACTGATGGTGCACCTGCAATGATTGGTGAGCACAGTGGACTTGCAACAATTGTCTGCAAAAGTCAGTGAGGAGGGTGGCAAAGCTATTAAACTTCACTGTATCAATCACCAACAAGTTCTTTGTGCCAAACACCTTAGATGTGATCATGTCATTAAGCCAGTAATAAAAGCTATAAACTCCATTCTCTCTAAAGCCTGTTTCACCGCCAGTTTCAGCAGTTTCTTCTTGACATCCAGGGAGAATACGGAGATCTTGTGTATCACAATGATGTAAGGTGGCTCAGTCGGGGAACAGTACTTCAGCGCTTCTACGCATTTAAAAAAGAAATTGGGCAATTTATGCAAGATAAGGGACAACCAATGCTAGAATTATCTGATACTGTTTGGCTGGCAGTTTTAGCATTTTTAGTTGATATAAGACATCTAAACGTACTTAACACAAATCTTCAAGGTCAAAATGCAGTGGTAAGCCAATTATATTCACATATCAAGGCCTTTGGGAACAAGCTGCAACTTTTTCAGAGTCAGCTGTCTCAAATGCAGCCTAATACCACACATTTCCCCGCACTACAGGAAATCATAACAAGTTTCCCAGAAAGAGGCTTCAATGAGCAAATGCAGAGGCATGTTGCAGCTATCACATCCCGGCTGATGAATTTCAAAGACGCTTTCAGGACTTTGCAACTATTGAAAAGGACATCATGTTATTTTCTTCACCTTTCTCTGTTGACCCTGATAATGCTCCAGGCAATCTGCAGCTGGAACTCATTGAGTTGCAATGTGATAACGAAATTCGCAGCAGACAACAACAGCTTTCTCTCAACGACTTTTACCGACAGCTGGATAAAGAGAGATTCAAAGAGATTCGAACATTTGCTAAGAAAATGCTCAGCTTGTTTGACTCGACATACTTGTGTGAGCAGACATTTTCAGTTACGAATTTTAACAAGAACCGTGTGAGGACAAGAATAAGTGACTCTCACCTACGTGATATCATACGTATCAAAACCAGTGGCATTAAGCCTGACCTCAACTATTTACTGCATTCAAGATCTCAGTTTCACCCATTCACATTAAAATTTAGCTACAAAAACTTCTCAACTTATGTCGCTTGTATATAATTTTAATCCGGCCCGCGAGGGTCTTTATTTCAAGGAATGTGGCCCGCCATGCAAAAAGTTTGGACACCCCTGGTATAACACATTAGAGGTTAAATTAAAGTTCATCGGTGATAGTCGGTGTTTCACGGGATAACTTTTTTCTGTTTCCCCCCTTTACGTCAGAATACTACAATTGAAGATTATACATTTTTTTAAAAAGAAATATATTAGCGAGATTTCAGAGTTTAGTCGGACAAACTTTCGATATTGTATGGGGCCGTCCATAAATGACGTCACGCACCTAAGGGGGGGAGGGGGGTCACACTTTTTTTGACGATGCGTGACGAGGGGGAGGGAGGGGGTTGAAGAAATGTGACGTCACATCAAAAGGGTAACTTGAAATAAAACTTCCACTGAAATATTTGGTCGCTTACAATTTATTTAATGACTTTATTTTTTAAAAATCAGTGCTTCTCAATGTGCCGGTCGGTAGGCCATCAGACGCTGGTTGGCGTAAGCTATCAAGAAACGAAAATTAAATCTAATTATAATCCTTAAGTTTGAGAATCCACAAGATAACATATGAAATTGTTACACTGCGTCGTTTGATGTTGACATCAAAGCATTTGTGATGTAACCGCAGCTCCGCTTGGTTCTCTCGAACTTGTTTGC
Source organism: Ampullaceana balthica (assembly GCA_944989445.1). Taxonomy (NCBI): domain Eukaryota; kingdom Metazoa; phylum Mollusca; class Gastropoda; family Lymnaeidae; genus Ampullaceana; species Ampullaceana balthica. The sequence goes on along the minus strand of CALYLW010000265.1, from coordinate 576,945 downwards.
CTGTTACCCCAAAATATACAAGTTTATGTGTGCGTTACCCCCCCCCAACCCCCAGACTCTAGGTCCTGCTCACATGACTCGGGGATTTGGGGGAGCGTCGTTATCCCCCCTCCCCGAAAATGCTACTGGTGAGTTTTACATGCATGACACGTGTCTAAAAATGATCTGAATAGGATTATGTGTAGATATTTTAAGTCAGAACGACACGGAATATCCCTTTTCTTTAAAAGGGGAAAGGGGGGATCTATTTGATAAATTAAAAACGTTTTAATTTTGATATAATTGTTCGATGGGATTTTGGTCAAACGCCCCTGGCCATTCTAGTCTTCTAGATCAGTGCTTCTCAAAGTGGTGGTCCGCGGACCGGTGCTGGTCCGTGGGCCATCCGCTGCCGGTCCGCAGATGTTCCCAAATAAAGGACAGAAAAAAATTGTCAGTGCAGGGAAAACAATTCACCGGTCCCTGGTGCAATGGAAAAAATTCCTGCCGGTCCGCCATACTAAATAGTTTGAGAAGCACTGTTCTAGATATAATGGTAAATGAGCCCATTTAAAATTAGTCAAGTATTCATTAACTTTATTGAATGCATCAAATTCTTGACATCGCAATTCGAGAGGAGCACAAAACAACTTTTCTTCTTAGCTCAGTTTTTAAGGCATTAATTTTAAATATCACAGAAATGATACGTGATACAGACAAGTCTTGTGGATTAAGATTATTGTCACTCGTGTCAATATAAATGAAGGTAGGGTAGATTTAGGTGTCTTCGTATAGTACGTAGGTAAGAAATCTACATAGTTGCCAAATTTTAAAAAATGCATTTTCTGGAAGGAACCGGTTCATAATGGACATATGTTCCAAGCGTACACGTGCACATGACGTATTTTAATATATCTAGTGAATTGTAGTGGATGTTATATGTCCCAAATGAGTCTGCGTTACCCCCAAGAATTCCCTTTTTGTCGACCTCTTTCTTACGGGATGCGGATGCCGGTCAGTCAATTGAGGGATTTTTTAAAAAATACATTTTAAAAATGTTATTTTTAAATATATTTTTTTTCTAAACAAAGACGTTAACCGTGATGATTAATAGTCAATGTTTAATTTGTATGCATTAAAATAAAATATAATCTAAGGAATGTTAACACAGTTCGTTTTCTGAAGGCCAGTTAAACGTTTTTAAAAAATGCTTCACGCAGGTTACGATATTACAATGTAGATCTTCACTAAATAAATAATAAATACTTAAATGACAATAAACGTGATTTGAAACATACTTATTTTCAAATAGAAAATAAGTTGTATTTTTTTGTTGTTGTTGGTTGTTGTTTTTTTTTGGGGGGGGGGTCAAAGATTTGTGACGTATTTTTAGAGGGGGGGGGTCTAAGTTTTTGTGACGACGCGTGACGAGGGGGAGGGAGGGGGTCAAAAATCGGAAAAATCGCGTGACGTCATTTATGGACGGCCCCTATTTAGATCTTTTTTAAAATAATAATTAGCAGGGGAAATAATTGGTAGTCATTTCATTTTTTATTTGTTTAATTTTCGGCAAAGAATATGGTTTGAAAATCACTTTAAAATACCCATTTAAGGTCATTTTCACAAACAATGATGCTGAAATTTTTCTAAATCTAACAGATAGGGCCTAAATGGGCCTTGTCATAGAAAATTCCTGTCGGTCTAAAGACTACATACACTACACCTCTAAGCTTCATATTTGACACTCACCCAAGGCCCGGTGTACTTCTATGTCCGCCTCTGGAAATAAATGTCGATCAGGCAAGTGGGCATTCTTGTTGTATTTAAGTAGCCCCTAATACTAATGTGCATTAATCTTATTATAATAATCATCCGGAATAACATGCCTTTCATCGTATCATAAATCGAAGTTATATTTATAAATAGCAGTAATAAGCGTATGCGGATTTCTAATGTATATACTGATGTCACTTCTAATGTGGAGGTCAAACTTCCTTTTTGTTTTCAAAACCATCCCCCCACCCCCCCCACCCCCACCCCGCACTCCACGTGCTTTTTGTTATATTCACAAATTCAAAACTCTAATAAAAAAGACAAGACAAGACACCAACCATGGATTAATGTAGGACACAATAAATGGTGCTAAGTGTGTGTGTGAGGGGGCGACACAGTGAGGTTCATACTGGACGTATGAACTGCTAAAATAATATAAGTTAAATAAGAAATTTTAAAAGAATTTTCTTACCAATAATGAAACTTGAAACAAAAAATTATTATAATAACTTGAAGAGACATTTTGACATCATTCTAAGTAAATTAAATTCATAAAATTGTTTTAACTTTTTATTTAAAAATTTTTAACTTTATTTAAAATTTAAAAAAGCTTTTTTGTTTATCTAAACTCTAAACTAACTTTTCGATTCATTAGGGGCTTGGTCCAACGGCACAGTTAAAGTGTGTATGGTGCGGATTAAGGAGGAGGGAATTATGAGAACTGGATTTTGGTTAATCCTGACACGGCGGTCAAAGGTAACATCTTATAACCAGAAATGCCAGGTTCTGAGTGTAAATCTATTTTCAAGGAAAATACCATGTTTATATGTTATACATTTAATAATTTAAAAGCCTGGTTGCAGTCTCCCCCCAATTCATTTCAAGGAAAGAAAAAGGTTTCATGGAACATAGATTTAATCATGATTCTTATCAGTATGTAACATAGCAGTTCATGCCCACCCGCAGCCAATATTTGGCAGTTTTTGTATAGAAATTATTATCACTCTCATTTATTAAGTAATACACTCGGACTTTACATGTTAACAATAAATTACATTTTAAATTGTTAAATATGATCATCACATATTTTTTTTAAAATATTAATAATATTTTAAAATAAATTCTATTGAATGTACTCTTGTTATACATAATGATAGTGACATAATTTTTATAACATTAATAGGATTAATGGGAATAGAGATATGATTTCAGTTAAATGATTTTATTTTTCAAATAAAATAGAGGCAATGTAACCTCATTGCGTGTGAGGCATGGGAGATGTCGCTACAGTGACAGATTTAACATCCTTTTTAAATCCCTTATATTAACTTCACCGCCGTCTCTCTCTGTCTGTCTGTCTCTCTCTCTGTCTCTCTCTCATCATCTCATGGGCTCGGCGGGCGGAAAAACAAAAGTCGAAAATGACCCACTTCCAATGATCCGATCGAACTGAAATTTGGCACACGGACCCGTCTTACCTAACAATGCATCGTATCAAAATTTCAGATCGATCGAACGTACCGTAATTAAATTAATGCATTTTTAGTTTATCCTTATATGAGGTATGTAATTTTAAATTCACGATTTGTTATTGTTTTTTTGCCACGTGAAAGTTTGAGCATTGAGGCGACCCAACGAAACGACGGTGCGCTTTTGTTTACATTTTACGTGTCACTCTGAGCTCGGTCAAGCGAATCGGTGACCAGACTTTTCCCCTCTCCCCCCCACCCACCCCTCCCCCCCCCCACTAGGGTTATGATGCAAAGTTGAGTTAAGACAGATTCAGTCTGTAAATGTTTGAAAATAATCAATACTGTTAGTTATGTCTCATATATAAGGGATTTATAGTCAAAAACTTTGTTTTTACGGGTTTGTTTATTAAATCCCTTATATTAACTTCACGGCCGTCTCTGTCTCTCTCTCTGTCTCTCTCTCATCATCTCATGGGCTCGGCGGGCGGAAAAACAAAAGTCGAAAATGACCCACTTCCAATGATCCGATCGAACTGAAATTTGGCACACGGACCCGTCTTACCTAACAATGCATCGTATCAAAATTTCAGATCGATCGAACGTACCGTAATTAAATTAATGCATTTTTAGTTTATCCTTATATGAGGTATGTAATTTAAATTCACGATTTGTTATTGTTTTTTTGCCACGTGAAAGTTTGAGCATTGAGGCGACCCAACGAAACGACGGTGCGCTTTTGTTTACATTTTACGTGTCACTCTGAGCTCGGTCAAGCGAATCGGTGACCAGACTTTTCCCCTCTCCCCCTCCCACCCACCCCTCCCCCCCTAGGGTTATGAAGCAAACTTGTGTTAAGACAGATTCAGTCTGTAAATGTTTGAAAATAATCAATACTGTTAGTTATGTCTCATATATAAGGGATTTATAGTCAAAAACTTTGTTTTTACGGGTTTGTTTTATTAAATCCCTTATATTAACTTCGCGGCCGTCTCTCTCTGTCTCTCTCGTCATCTCTGGGCTCGGCGGGCGGAAAAACAGAAGTCAAAAATGACCCACTTCCATGATCCGATCGAACTGAAATTTGGCACACGGACCCGTCTGACCTAACAATGCATCGTATCAAAATTTCAGATCGATCGAACGTACCGTAATTAAATTAATGCATTTTTAGTTTATCCTTATATGAGGTATGTAATTTAAATTCACGATTTGTTATTGTTTTTTTGCCACGTGAAATTTTGAGCTGACGCATTGAGGCGACCCAACGAAAGCGACGGGCGCTTTTGTTTACATTTTACGTGTCACTCTGAGCTCGGTCAAGCGAATCGGTGACCAGACTTTTCCCCTCTCCCCCCCCCACCCACCCCTCCCCCCCCACTAGGGTTATGATGCAAAGTTGAGTTAAGACAGATTCAGTCTGTAAATGTTTGAAAATAATCAATACTGTTAGTTATGTCTCATATATAAGGGATTTATAGTCAAAAACTTTGTTTTTACGGGTTTGTTTTTTATTAAATCCCTTATATTAACTTCACCGGCGTCTCTCTCTCTCTCTCTCTCTCTCTCTGTCTGTCTGTCTGTCTTGGGCTCGGCGGGCGGAAAAACAGAAGTCAAAAATGACCCACTTCCCATGATCCGATCAAACTGAAATTTGGCACACGGACCCGTCGAACCTAACAATGCATCGTATCAAAATTTCAGATCGATCGAACGTACCATAATTAAATTAATGCATTTTTAGTTTATCCTTATATGAGGTATGTAATTCAAAATTCACTGTTTGTTGTTTTTTTTAAATTCCAGTTCCACGTCAGTTTGAGTTGACGCCGACCGTCGTGTTGACGACGACCGTCGTGCCGACACCCCCTCACATCCCACCCCCATTTATTAAAGACAAGGGACATCACTCAGTGTCAGTCTGTAAATGTTTAAAAATAATCACTACTGTTAGTTATGTCTCATATATAAGGGATTTATAGTCAAAAACTTTGTTTTTACGGGTTTGTTTTATTACACGCTTTTATGTTAAGTCACAATGTTTGTATGTTGTATCCTTCCTTCAAATCTTGTAACGTAAAATTAAACCACTTCTGATAGTCCTAGAGATCTCAAAATTTTACCACATATAGATCTTGGATGACAATGCATTGTATCAAAATTTCAGATCGATCGAATGTACCGTAATTACATTAATCAATTTTTAGTTTATCTCTATTTATCACTATTTAGAATGTATAGTCATCAGCTAGAGTTGACCTCCACGCCTCACTGGTTTCACTCCAGCCCTGGTTTACCGAATTCTCGTGTTTACATCAAGGCCAGGGGAGATCAGCGCGTTTCAGTCTGTAAATGTTTGTAAATAAAAGCGTGTCCTTTTTTTTAAAAAAGTTTTTTAAATCCCTTATATTAACTTCACCGGCGTCTCTCTCTGTCTTGGGCGGGCGGAAAAACAGAAGTCAAAAATGACCCACTTCCCATGATCCGATCGAACTGAAATTTGGCACACGGACCCGTCTAACCTAACAATGCATCGTATCAAAATTTCAGATCGATCGAACGTACCGTAATTAAATTAATGCATTTTTAGTTTATCCTTATATGAGGTATGTAATTTAAATTCACGGTTTGTTATTGTTTTTTTGCCACGTGAAAGTTTGAGCTGACGCATTGAGGCGACCCAACGAAGCGACCAGTGGCGTCACTAGGGGGGGCGGGGGGGGCGGGCCGCCCCGGGTGACACCCATCAGGGGGTGACACCCGAGCCTAACATTTTACTGTGTACGATTTTATGTCAGAAAACAAAAGATGACAAATTTTTTAATCTAGAAAGAAATTAACAAATACAATGAAATACGTTAAACGCGAAAATTCTTATTAAAAAAATATAAGTTAACTTGCAATAATAAAACAGTCCCAACACACGAACAACATTAAAACAAATTAGGAATAAAACAAACCCGTAAAAACAAAGATTTTGACTATAAATCCCTTATATATGAGACATAACTAACAGTATTGATTATGTTCAAACATTTACAGACTGAATCTGTCTTAACTCAAGTTTGCTTCATAACCCTAGGGGGGGGAGGGGTGGGCGGGAGGGGGGAGGGGAAAAGTCTGGTCACCGATTCGCTTGACCGAGCTCAGAGTGACACGTAAAATGTAAACAAAAGCGCCCCGTCGCTTCGTTGGGTCGCCTCAATGCGTCAGCTCAAACTTTCACGTGGCAAAAAAACAATCACAAACCGTGAATTTGAATTACATACCTCATATAAGGATAAACTAAAAATGCATTAATTTAATTACGGTACGTTCGATCGATCTGAAATTTTGATACGATGCATTGTTAGGTGAGACGGGTCCGTGTGCCAAATTTCAGCTTGATCGGATTACGGGAAGTGGGTCATTTTTTACTTTTGTTTTTCCGCCCGCCCAAGACAGACAGAGAGAGAGACAGAGAGAGACGCCGGTGAAGTTAATATAAGGGATTTTTTAAAAGAAAGAAATATTTGCAGCAGTGAGATCTTTAAAAAAAGGCTGGAATGAAAGAGACAGTGTCTTCTGTTTTAAAAGATATAAAGCCATTTGGGCTTTGACACACCGACAGCATGAACGAATCTCACCTCACGACTCCCTCCACCACAGTGGGGTGGGGGGGAAATACGGTTTTTTATCACACAAGGAAAAAAAGAAAAAAATCAAGAGATGGGTTTTCTTTGTTGATGTTTTTCTTGAGGAAAATTATGATTTCAATGTCTTTGAGTTAATATTTTATATATATATATATTTATTAAAGGCGTGAAAGCATAGATATGCATGTTTATATACAGGTAGTCCTCCGGTTACGACGGTCCCATCCCAACTTACGCTGTTTAGTGCTTACGAACTCGCCCCCGTAAAGAATTGTATTACGCGTTATTCCGTATTTAAAATTAAAAAAAATTTCATGAGGTAACGAATTCTTTTCTCTATTTGAAATAACAAAAATTATTGAAAAATATGTATGATTATTATTTCAACCTACAACTTTCGTTTGCGAATTTTTCAAATGGCGAAGTTTTCAATCAAGTCAATATAATAAAGCTGAGTAAGCTTACAAGTTCCTTTTCAATGCTCATTAGAGAGAGCATTGTCAGCCTTTTTCGTCCGATGCAAATTCTAACTCATTATATATTCTTTTCAACTTTGAAAAGGATCGCTCTCGTCTGCAGTTTGGTGTCATCATTGAAAGATAGATGCGAAGTGCGATGTGTACATTTGTGAAGGACTGTGAAAATATAGCTCATTCAAAAGCAGCAAAAATTTTAGCTCTGTGCAAGTTTTTTTGAGTTTCGCTTTGTGCTAATTCCTTTTCCTTACCCTGAGCCTGGGAGCTGGACAATAACTTTTTAAAGAGTTCGGAAAATTGGACTAAGTCTGAAGGTAAGCAGTCTTCGAAATCACTCATGAACCTACATGTGGAAGAAAATCAGAAGCCCCGAGCCTAGTGCTCTTTATGTGTCTTCCCGGAAGACCCCCTTAGCCATCTGGCCACCAAAGGGACGTAACAGCTGAGGACCCCCCCCCCAAAGCGGTCGCTTCTGAAGCGGCCACCTGTGCATCCAGGACATACAGTCGAAGATTCCTCCCACTAAGTTGCCCTCACAAGGAGGTGGTGGAATTTCCTACTACGACCCGCTACCACTTTGGCGCCATCCCGGCAAAGCACACGGGTCTCCATGGTTAGGACCGCCGCTGACCGGGGGATCATCAAAGACCTACCTAGGGTGCAACCCCCACTGGAATGTTTCCTTAGAGCTGGCGTCCAATGCGTTCTTCGCGGCACTTTTTGCTAATCCGTACAGGCGATCCTGGCTCTAAACCGGCACCGCTCGATGGCGTTGCTAGTAAATTGAGGGGGGCGAAACGGTTGCTTTGGATTTACCCGACCCCTTCTTCGAAATCACTTGAATGTTCTTCCATTAACTTGGCTGCTGCCCATTGGGTGGCGAAAGTGCTGAGCTCAGTTAGGTTTGTAAGAAAGCCAAATTTCTCATGGATGTATTTATATGCACCTAACCAATGTTGTAGGGCTTAAGAAAGTTTGTCAATGATTACCAGAAATACCTCAATCTTGAATTTTTTTCACCAGGAGAATACTGTTTTCTTGATGTCCCTTTATCAAACTGACGCTTTCTTTTTTGTTTGATAGTATTGAAAATTGTTTACACTGTTTTTACCACTGACTTTTCCTTTCCTTTGTCTTCATAGGAATAAAAATAAGAATGCTATTTTTTAACAAACTCAATGAGAGACTTCCTTTCTAAAATTGTTTCCCAAATTTCAAGTAAAATAGCAAATTTCAGTTGTTCAATTTCTTTTAGCAATCCTTCTTCTTCAAGTCGGCAGTCACGTGGCTGATTTTCATTCGTTGCTAATTCTTCCAGTGCTGCGATATTCTCATGGTATGAGCTATTAACAGACCTTACAGCATAATGTCAGGCTGACCATCTTGTGTCAGACAAGGCTTTGTTAGCACAGCATGTATCAATTTCATATGTTTTTGAAGTACCTGTCAACGATGAGTAGATGCAACAAGTCGGGTATAAAGATTTTGCTGAAGTCAAAAAAATCTGACCGCAGTAGGACAACCTGCTGCTCTTTTCCCAACCAAATTAAAGGAATGAGGTGTGCACGGAACATAATGAGCTACAATGCACTTCTCGCGAAGAATAGCCTGGTTTCCGTTATACTTCCTACTCATTTGCAGCATTGCCATATGACTGTCCAAGGCATTTTCAGGGATTCGTACAAACATAATGGCCTGCATCTTTATTATACACTATAATTCATAAAAAGTTTGGGGGCCCTTCAATTAGTGGGGGCTTTAGCCCGTTCAGCACCCCCTTTTAACCTTTTAGTCCGCCATAGGGGGGGGGTCCAAGCATCTGTGACGATGTTGTACGAGGAGGGGGGTGTTTAAGAAATGTGACGTCACATCAAAAACGCGCAACTTTAAATAAAAGTTCCACTTAAATATTTGATTGTTTACCATTTATTTAATTACGTTTTCAATGACTTCACGCGTGTTACGATATTACAGTGCAGACTTACCCTAAATACATATTTAAATGACAAAAAATAATTTGCAACATGCAAATTTTTATTGAGAAAATACGGCTTGGGGGAGGGGTGTCAAAGCTTTGTGACGTCATATCGTAAAAAAGGGGTGGGGTCTAAGTTTTTGTGACAAAGTATGACGCTGGGGGGGGGGTAAAAATCGGCAACCTCGCGTGACGTCATTTATGGACGACCCATTCAGTTGTGAAGGGGTGACACCATGAGCTACCGCCCCGGGTGACACCAACCCTAGTGACGCCTCTGGAAGCGACGGTGCGCTTTTGTTTACATTTTACGTGTCACTCTGAGCTCGGTCAAGCGAATCGGTGACCAGACTTTTCCCCTCTCCTCCTCCCACCCACCCCTCCCCCCTAGGGTTATGAAGCAAACTTGAGTTAAGACAGATTCAGTCTGTAAATGTTTGAAAATAATCAATACTGTTAGTTATGTCTCATATATAAGGGATTTATAGTCAAAAACTTTGTTTTTACGGGTTTGTTTTATTTTACATTTTACTTATTAACACGTTTTTATTAACTCGCTTTCGTTGGGCATTGTTTGTCCAAGATTTTTTCAAATCTGCCAACGTAAAATTGAACCACTTCTGAACCACTTCTGATGGTTCTAGAGATCTGAAAATTTTACCACAGATAGATCTTGGATGACAATGCACTGTATCAAAATTTCAGATCGATCAAATTTACCGTTATTAAATTATTGAACTTTTAAGTTTATCTATAGTCTATATAAAAGCATCTGTACCGTCGGCTTTTGTTGACATCCGTGAGTTCGCCCCGTGACCACATCACAATGTTTATAAAACGTTGGGAGGGCGCTTGTGAGGTGTTTGGTAAAATAAATAGAGGTAAAAAAATATTTTTAAAAACCAGGTTGTTATAAGTGGACTAAAAAGAATAAAATAAATAGAAGTAAAAAAAAAGATTTTTAAAAACCACGTTTTTAGAAGCGGACTAAAAAGAAGAAAATGATTTAAAACTTGTAAGTTCAAGTACTTCGATTTAATATGACTAAAAACGTGGGGTGGGTGTTTGGTATAAAAATTAAAGATTTGCAATTTAGAAGGCAAAAGAGAGATCTATAAGTGAGAGAATGGGTGAACCACATATGTTAAAGCTCATAAGCGCCCGCCCCACGTTTTTAGTCATATTAAATCGAAGTACTTGAACTTACAAGTTTTAAATTATTTTCTTCTTTTTAGTCCGCTTCTAAAAACGTGGTTTTTTTAAATCTTTTTTTTACTTCTATTTATTATTTCATTCATTTCTTAGCGTCCAGCACAGAAGGTCAAGGATTACACTACCTGGCAAGCCTCACTCTCGTGTTCTTATTTTTAACAACCAGCGCCAGCATGGATCGAGGTGTAGTGTCCGGCCAGTAAGGTCAAGGCCTATTCTGACTCGCAAACCCCACCCATATGTTCTTCTTATACATGTAGTTTGCAACCTGCGCCAGCACATGGATCGAGGTGTAGTGTCCGGCCAGTAAGGTCAAGGACTTCACTACCTTGCCTATTCTACAAACGCAAATGTGTATATATAGACTATACATAGAGAGATATGGTTTATAGTTAGAGTTCATATATTATACCCCACCTCCTCCATTTTAGAAATGTAACCCAAATAAACCAACTCCAATCTCAAAGTCTGGAATTTAACGTCCATTCGTGCTACTGTTTGAATTTCATGTCTTTTCAAAATGCTCGCGGTTGCACACGAGATGGCGCTTGATTATCTGCTTGGAGGTTGTATTGGAGACGTGTCAAGTATAGCGATTCTCAACCAGTGAACCCCTAGAATAGTACAGGGAGTCCTCGGTTACGCCGGTCACGACTAACGCTGCTGTGGTTACGAACGCACCCCCATAAAACATTTTAAAAAATAATATTAAGAGTTATTCCGTCTCTTTTTTTAAAAATATATTTATTTTAAATCATCAGGTAAGGAATTGTTTTCTCTCTTTTTTAAAATAGTTTCTTGTTTCATTGACTGTTACATTTTTTTTTAAAATTACACTTTGCGTACAGTACTTGGCATATATTTTTTTTATGTTCCGACTTACACTGACAATTGGGTTACGACGCGTTTTAAGTACGGATCAACATCGTAACTATTCGTAACCCGAGGACCCCCTGTATATACATGTAGTGAAGTGGCCAAAACACGCCAGCCGCAACGGGAACGCAAAGCAGTGCCTTATACTAATACTAATGCTGGTAATTGAGCCAAGTCGACTCAACATCTCCTTGGCCTCGAATGTTGGCTATTGGGACATGTTGGGGCCTTGCCCATGCACAGGATCGCTGCTTGTCGTGTTCTCAGGCTAATGAAGTATTGACAAAGCTGAGACAAATTATCAGATGACACGCAACGGATTTATTTTTATTTTATTTTTTTATGCAATAACCTGGCTCCAGTCTGGGATTGGGAATGTGCCTACAGCCTACAAGACTAGCGTCGTGATTTCAAGATAGGATTACACCACGAGAAAAACAAACTAGATAGTTTGTGAAAGAAAATTGAACAATGAGTTGGTTTATATCTGCTTTTATACCAACTGGGTCGAGATTTTTATTTTTGGTAAGTAAACATGGATAGGATGAATATCCTGCCAATCAGGAGAAAAGAAATAATTGCGAATAAACTGTAGTTAAACAATTTATTTATTTCTTAAAATTATTATAAAAACTATACTGGACTCCGTGAAGAGGGAAAATGTATCCCGAACCCATTATGCTAAACTAGATGGCAGAAAATGTAAGCTCTTCGAGATTAATAAAATTTTGACTAACCCACAGAGCCAGGTGAAGTCAAATAATATTTATTTAGTCAAGTTGTTTCACTTTTTTATCGTTCCAAGCTTTCAGACAATTCTTCATGCTACGTGTATGATGCTTTTTAAATCCTTTATTTTAACTCGTGGCGTCTGCTTGCTTGATTGATTGTGTGCCGAAAAAACTTTGGATCGATTTTAACCCACTTCTCTGTATGCTAGCGAGCTGAAATTTTGCAGGCAGACTTGTGGCGACGATAAAAATGATCTATCAAAATTTCACATCGATTGAATGTACTGTAATTAAATTAACGAATATTTAGATTATCTCTATGTAGCATGTAAATGTTTGTGTTAGACTGTCGCGGTGCTTATTATATTGAACAACCTTTTTTAATATTTTCCTGTCGCGCGGTGCGGTGCGTATTATAATGACCATACTTTTTTAAAAATATATTTCCGATCTGTAAATGTTTTTGCTAGTCTGTCGCGCGGTGCGCATTATATTAAACATGTTTTATAACACTTTTCCCATGATCAAATCGAGCTGAAATTTAGCAGGCTATACTATAAGTCCTTTATGTAAGTATAAGAGACAACTAAAATTTTGTATTTTTGGATTGTTGTGCGATGCTTATTATATTTATAATGAACATACTTTTAGTTATGTCTCGTACATAAATGATTTATAGTCAAATACGATGTTCTTTACGTTCTTTTATTCCAGCCGCATTAACCATTATTTCAGGGTCTGTATTAACTGTATTATATCATGAGACTAGCTTAACCCAAGGCAACCATTACCAAACAGAAAAGGCTGCCACGCGACTGCAAGTTCGAAATAACCGTCTCCTGGTAAAAACAAAATTCTACGAACACTAGAAATGGCGGAGGGGGGGGGCCACATACCGTGTGTTCTACTTAATTAATAGTAACGCCTCGGGAACTACGGGTACGACAGCCTTTAATTATTTTTATTTTTATTAATAAAGTAGTAGATTAGGGTCTTTACTTTATGTCCCGAGTCGAATAGTTCAAATTATTTTTATTTAATCAGGAAAAAGCATTTTTTGCTCTGATATCATTTTTAATAGATAAAATCAAAATGTTGTGGAAGTGAGACAGACTTGTGGATGTTGTGGAAGTGAGACAGACTTGTGGTCAACTTGTGGATGTTGTGGAAGTGAGACATACTTGTGGATGTTGTGGAAGTGAGACAGACTTGTGGATGTTGTGGAAGTGAGACAGACTTTTGGATGTTGTGGAAGTGAGACATACTTGTGAATGTTGTGGAAGTGAGACATACTTGTGGATGTTGTGGAAGTGAGACTTGTAAATGTTGTGGAAGTGAGACTTGTGAATGTTGTGGAAGTGAGACGTGTGGATGTTGTGGAAGTGAGACTTGTGAATGTTGTGGAAGTGAGACTTGTGGATGTTGTGGAAGTGAGACTTGTGGATGTTGTGGAAGTGAGACAGACTTGTGGATGTTGTGGAAGTGAGACTTGTGAATGTTGTGGAAGTGAGACTTGTTGAAGTGAGACTTGTGGAAGTGAGACTTGTGAATGTTGTGGAAGTGAGACTTGTGAATGTTGTGAAAGTGATACTTGTGAATGTTGTGGAAGTGAGACAGACTTGTGGATGTTGTGGAAGTGAGACAGACTTGTGGTCAACTTGTGGATGTTGTGGAAGTGAGACATACTTGTGGATGTTGTGGAAGTGAGACAGACTTGTGGATGTTGTGGAAGTGAGACAGACTTTTGGATGTTGTGGAAGTGAGACATACTTGTGAATGTTGTGGAAGTGAGACATACTTGTGGATGTTGTGGAAGTGAGACTTGTAAATGTTGTGGAAGTGAGACTTGTGAATGTTGTGGAAGTGAGACTTGTGGATGTTGTGGAAGTGAGACTTGTGAATGTTGTGGAAGTGATACTTGTGGATGTTGTGGAAGTGAGACTTGTGGATGTTGTGGAAGTGAGACAGACTTGTGGATGTTGTGGAAGTGAGACTTGTGAATGTTGTGGAAGTGAGACTTGTTGAAGTGAGACTTGTGGAAGTGAGACTTGTGAATGTTGTGGAAGTGAGACTTGTGAATGTTGTGAAAGTGATACTTGTGAATGTTGTGGAAGTGAGACAGACTTTTGGATGTTGTGGAAGTGAGAGACTTTTGGTTGTGGAAGTGAGACAGACTTTTGGATGTTGTGGAAGTGAGACAGACTTTTGGATGTTGTGGAAGTGAGACTTGTGAATGTTGTGGAAGTGAGACAGACTTGTGGATGTTGTGGAAGTGAGACAGACTTTTGGATGTTGTGGAAGTGAGACTTGTGGATGTTGTGGAAGTGAGACCTGTGAATGTTGTGGAAGTGAGACTTGTGAATGTTGTGGAAGTGAGACTTGTGAATGTTGTGTAAGTGAGATAGACTTGTGAATGTTGTGGAAGTGAGACTTGTGAATGTTGTGGAAGTGAGACAGACTTGTGAATGTTGTGGAAGTGAGACTTGTGAATGTTGTGGAAGTGAGACCTGTGAATGTTGTGGAAGTGAGACTTGTCAATGTTGTGGAAGTGAGACTTGTGAATGTTGTGGAAGTGAGACCTGTGAATGTTGTGGAAGTGAGACTTGTGAATGTTGTGGAACTGAGACTTGTGAATGTTGTGGAAGTGAGACAGGCTTGTGAATGTTGTGGAAGTGAGACTTGTGAATGTTGTGGAAGTGAGACAGACTTGTGAATGTTGTGGAAATTGAGACTTGTGGATATTATTGTCATAATAAGACTTCTGGATGTTGTAGCCATAGTGACCATGAAAAATAATGTTGGTCAAATACAGATGTGACCACAGTTGATTTGTTTAGATCTAATACAGATATGACTAATACTCCCTCGAAGGTGCGCGGCCGCATAAAAATCCGCCAGACATCGCGCAGCAGTTTAGAATTACGCTGCAGCAAATTTTGATATTGATAATATGTATTTGTGGAAAGTAAAAATTTCTCAACGAAACAAAATGGATGCACAACTTCAAACACCAGTTGTTTGTTGTTGTTTTTTCCACATGAACCAACGAAACTTAGAACATTGGATGTGACCATCATTAATTTGTTGTGGTCAAATACACAAGTGATTTTGAAGTGACCAATAAGGATTTGTTTGGGTCAGTACAGATGTAACCGTTTTCGATTTGATTTAGTCAAATACAGATGTGAGTGATGTGACCGTTATTGATTTGTTTAAGTCAAATACAGATGTGGCCAATTTTTAAAATCAAATACAGATTTGACAATTGTTGATTGTTGTTTTGGTCAAATATAAACGTGACTATTACAGATTCGTGTTCTATTTCTATTCCAATGTTTTGATCAGTCGCATTTACTGTCTTGTATTGGCTTCTTTATCGTTAAAAACTGCGCGTAACTTTTGTCGCTGATTCTTTGCGCTTTTTTGACAGGGTTGATAAATAATTATAGATGATTTATATCGTGCATCTATTTTCTACAATAATAATTGCATTGATTCGGTTAAAAATGGCATTGCAATAAAAAAAATATTCTTTGAATGTTACATTCTTACAACCGTGTTCTTTTCTCGAAACATTTCTTTTATAAATTCCTCTCTTATTATAAAAGTTATGACAGTAACCAATCTTATTCCTGACCAAGACAAAGTTTCGACCGTAAACATAAAACAGCAATAATGCGGCGAATGTTTTTAATTGGACGTCACATAAATTACAGCAGGACTCAGAGGAGATGATAAACGACCCTACCAGGACCAGATGGGAGGCCGCATTGTTAGTTGAACAAAGCCGAGTGGACCTTATCGATCTGCTTGATGGGAATCAAAGGTTGACAGCGGCAACGCCCGACTCTTTCAGGTATACAGCAACACAAACGGACCTGCTGCTTTCTACACGGTCAGAGCTGACGAAGATGCTAAAAATAGGCTGGTCTACTTCGGGGAGAGTGGAGACAACCGCATATCATGTGGGACCAAACAAACGACTGTATTTTAATAACATCAAAACAACTACGATAACTGAGAACTAATTAATGATTCATCGTATTCAACCAATGAAAATTCATGAATTGAAAACAAGAAGGGGAATAAACTTGGTTTAACGAGTGACTGGGGATCGCGGGGTTGTTTTTTTCCGTTCGAAATACAGATATACACAAAATCTTGCGCGAGAACTGAATGAGTGTGACATGGTAGGCAATCATTGTACTGAATAAGTGCATTAGTAATTTAAGTAAAAAGTTTAAGTAAAAAGTTATGTTTAACGTATCAGCACAAATATCATCGAAGACCCGGTTTTACGTTTACATAGTTGGAAAATGAATTTTATTGTGAAAAATTCTTCAAATGACTAACACTAACATTGTTAGCTCAAGACTGGTTATTCATACAGACAAGTGCGGCAAAATAAAATATTTTAAAAAGGAAATATAAATAAAATTAAGTTTGATATAGTACCCTGATTTAACTTATATAAAACTTTTTTAAACGATCTTTGATAGGATTTTGGATCGATTCGGCTGAATTTATATGCTGGTTGGGCGACATTGAAGATGCTGTTGCATTTATAGAAAATAAAAATTTTAGAATTGAGATAGACTTGTTGACGCCAACAATAACCCGTCAAAACCTTTGGGGACATTTTTTTTTCAGTCAAGTTTATAAATATCAAGACTGGAAATAGGTGACTATTGACGATATCAAGAATGAACTATCAATTATGCATAACGGGAAAATGAAGAATGGACATTTAATAAAAAAAAGTATTGATGGGGCTGAACAATTGCAGCCAAGCCAAGACGCGGCAAAATTACGGATAACGCTAAATTTGACTTTCCCCTAAAAAAAAGTATATGATTAGCTGAGTAACATTTACATTTTCTGTTCGGCGTCATTCTTTTTGCAAATTCTTTTGAAAACTTCAGACCTGAGGGAAAATGAAAATTTCAGATACTACGTAGTGCTAAAAAAAAAGTAATTGCGTAAAAAAGGGATGTTTCTAACTACTGAATCTTAATACATTATCTAATAAAGACGCTTCTTCTATTCATAAAATCATTGCGTCCTACGCTTATCCATGGTTTATGTCTAATCTGGCATTTTGATTAGTAATTAGTGAAGCTATGTGATGTATATATCTGTGATTATTTTGTTCGATTGGTATAAGAAATTTAAACTCTGAGTACTTCGAGAATAAATCGTATTCAATTGCACTTATAAAATTAGGGATTCACACCCTGATCTTATGCGTGTCTTAAAGGCTGCGTTCAAGTCGGCTTGAAAAAAGTAAAAGTAAAACTATACGCTCAACTGACGTCTTAATTAAGCCTTTTTTTTAAATTTCTTTGCTGATGGTTAGAATACGCATCTGTGTCAGGTCATAATTAAAAATGAGATTTACTGAAACCAGAAAGAAATCAAAATGTTGGCTATACTGTTTCTGTTTCCCTATTATGATATAAACTTTGGAAAATTACAAGAATTGTACTGCAGAATATTGAACCTTTTTTTTTCTTTAGAAAGATTTGAAAGGTGTTGACACTTATTTTCACGATGCTGGGGAGTGAATACTGGAAAGTCGATTTAAGTGGTTGGCAGTTCTCGCCATTTTATTCGTAATCACGAATTGGTATTCTGACGTTCCAGAAGAGTATAACTACATTTCAACCACCCAGTGAATCTTGCTTATCCGACATGTTATTTGAGCAAGTTACTTCAACAAATAATTGTATTTATTTTCTTAAAATAGTTTAAGATTTCCTTTACTGCTGGGGTGGGCAAACTACGGACCGCGGGCCGCATGAGCATATTATGCGGCCCGTAGGCGTGTACATCTTGCGATTTTATGTCGATGTTCATTTTGTTATGAATTTTCGCTATATTTTTAAAATTTTACTCCGAGTATTTGATTCAAATCTAGGGATGGTAAATCGGTTTTGTGGCTCCAGGATTGATTTCTAGTGATTATTAGTCATTATTGTTAACATCCTAATTCGAAACTACATTTCAGCTCAACCGGAAGCGGCTTTTCTTTGCGATTTACATATTGGCGGTTTTGTAAATATTGTAATTTAAAAACGAATAGGCGTTAATTTAACCATCAGCGCTGTCAAAAAGAGAAAGATTGAGGACGAATGTCGTGTTTTTAATGACGAAGGGGCCGCTAATAAATATTGCTTCACGGGCTTTGGCAGCAAAGCACTCTGCTTGCTGTGTCATGAGTGTGTGAGCTTATTTAAGGATTACAGCTTAATAAAACAAACCCGTAAAAACAAAGTTTTTGACTATAAATCCCTTATATATGAGACAGAACTTAAAGTATTTACAAATATCTACATACTGAATCTGTCTTTAATCCCCTTTGCTTTTAACCCAAAAAAGGGGGGGTGGGAGAGGGGAAAGGTCTTGTCATCGATCGCTGGGCCGAGCTCACCGTGACACGCCAAATGTAAACAAAAGCACGCCTGTTTACCTGGTTTAAGCACGAGATGTGTTCACACCGGTGGCTGGCCTGAAGTGAAGTGACCCGTAAAATGTAAACGATAGCGACCTCTACATATAGTTTATATAGATAAACTAAACATGCATTAATTTAATTACGGTACGTTCGATCGATCTGAAATTTTGATACGATGCATTGTTGGGTTAGACGGGTCCGTGTGCCAAATTTCAGTTCGATCGGATCACGGGAAGTGGGTCATTTTCGACTTTTCTTTTTCCGCCCGCCCAGCCCAAGACAGAGATGATGAGATGACGACAGAGACGGCCGCGAAGTTAATATAAGGGATTTATAAAACAAACCCGTAAAAACAAAGTTTTTGACTATAAATCCCTTATATATGAGACATAACTAACAGTATTTTCCAACTCTTAACTCAACTTTGCTTCATAACCCTAAGGGGGGGGGGACTGAGCTCAGCATGACACGTAAAATGTAAACAAAAGCACGCGGTAATTCGATGGGTCGTGACAACTCAAACATTCACGTGGGAAAAAAAACAATAACAAACAGTGAATTTAAATTACATACCTCATATAAGGATAAACTAAAAATGCATTAATTTAATTACGGTACGTTCGATCGATCTGAAATTTTGATACGATGCATTGTTAGGTTAGACGGGTCCGTGTGCCAAATTTCAGTTCGATCGGATCATGGGAAGTGGGTCATTTTTGACTTCTGTTTTTCCGCCCGCCCAAGACAGACAGAGAGAGAGAGAGAGACGCCGGTGAAGTTAATATAAGGGATTTAAAAAGACACAACCAAACAAAACATTTGGATTTTGGACATAATTTAACAAACGAAGAGACAAAGGGAAATGCCAGGAGTTGGTTAATTATTTAGAGAAGCAGCCAACTGTTTTCACCAGACTTTAATTTAAGATGCTGCAACCGAAACCAGTTGTGTGCTGTCCGATAAGATTGTAAAATGGAATAAGTCTGGACAGCGAGTTCATCAAGGAATGCCAGGTGTAGCAAGCATTATGTGTCCAGAACGGAAAACAAAATTTGATAGCATTTCTTTATCAAGGAGAACTGTAATCAGGCGTGTTGAAAAAATTAGTGACAATTTAATGCACCAACTTTGAGATGCAAGCAAAGACTTTTTGTGGTACTCTCTTGCGTTGGACGAAAGTACCAATGTACAGGATACAGCACAATTGGTATTTATACGGGAAATGAACACTCGTTTTGAGCTTACCGAAGAATTACTTAGTGTTGAGCCACTCAAAGACACAACTACATGCCAGGATTTATTTAATGATGTTGAGAAATGTGTTGAAAGAACTGGGTTGGTGTGGAACACGATAGCAAGTTAACAACCGATGGAGCACGTGCTTTGACTGGGAAAAACGTAGGTCTTGTGAAGTTGATGAAAAATAAAATTAAAGAAGAACATCCTGACCATACACTCATACCTCTGCATTGTGTCATCCATCAGGAAAATATGTGTAAAGCTGCGTTGAATATCAAGCATGTTATTGACCCAGTTGTCAGTGTGATAAACCTCAATAGAGCCAGGGCACTTAACCACAGGCAGTTCAAGGCACCGCTTGAAGATTTGGAAACTGAATACTTTATGATATTATATACCAAAGCAGTGTCCGCTGGCTGAGCATGGGCAAGATATTGAGGCGAGTGTGGGATCTCAGGGAAGAAATAGTTATGTTCTTGGAGTTGAAAGGTTTTGTTTGTGACTTTGTTACTAGCATTGTTAATGAAGAGTGGAAGTTAGTGATGTTTGCTATTAACATTATGGAAAAGCTGAATGAACTGAATGTCAAACTTCAGGGTAATGGCTTGTTTGCACATGAAATGTCTTTGCATGTTAAATTATTTCAGGAAAAGCTCTCCCTGTTCTTCAGGCAAGCAGGTGAAAACAGGTTTTGCCATTTTTCTTTGCTGAAGCATAAAACCATTTCGGGTGAAAAGGCTGACCAGTACAACGCTCAGTTGGATGCCATGGCTGTGGAATTTGAAAGGAGTTTCCAAGACTTCAAGAACCTGGAACCACTCTTCAATATCATCAGTTCGCCATTTAGTGCAGAAGCTGATTCAGCCCCAGGGGATACACAGTTAGAGCTGCTTGACCTAAATGAAGATTCTGACCTGAAGGAGAAGTTCAAGTCAGTTATTCTGCTGGAGTTTTATGGATGTTTGCCAGCGGCAGCATTTCCACACTTAAAAACTTTGCTGCCAAACTTTTGTCACTATTTGGGTCCACTTATGTCTGTGAGCAAGCTTTTTCTTGTATGAACGTAAACAAAGAGTAAGAACATATCAATGTTGACTGACTGCAATTTGAATGCAGTCATACGAATCACAACAAGTAAATTGGATCCACAGTTCAAGAACACTATCCAAAATTGTGAATAGTTACATACTTCTTATTAAATATATTGTACCATATGGTCAGCTTGTATGTAAATTACGTTCCTACTTCTTCATCTATCTATATATATAATTCTCTTCGTGGTCGGACCCTGCGAGGCAACAAGAATCTGCATGTGCAACAGATACTAATTTTAGAAAGCATCGCACCAAATTACTGCACCAATGCATCAAAAGGTGTGCAAATTAAATACGCGCTGTACAAAAAAAATTATATGACGTCATTGTTTTCGCTGATATTTTAATTTTGGAAAAGAGAACAATGTAAAAAAGAGGATTTGATGATGGTTAATTATAACATCCAAAAAAAGGGGGCGCCGTAGGCGCCCTACAATCCCTATTATAAAATACTTTGTGTGCATTTCAGAAAGTTTAATATTTCGTATTGATCAAACAAGGACAAGTTAGTTAGGGCTTTTGAAAAAGGTCGGCGCCGTAGGCGCCCTAAAAAGTGCATTAAAAGGGTAAAAGAACTCTCCATGAGCAAGTCTGCGGCGTATGCTACGCCGCGGGGCGTCTAGTTATTAATAATTGAAGAATTTCATGCAGGCGTTCGATAAGAGTTATTTTTGATGCAGTAATTTGGTGCGCTGCTTTCTAAAATTTCTCGCCGTAAAAAGATATTATATGACGTCATTGTTTTAGCTCATATTTTAATTTTGGTAAAGGGAACGATGTAAAAATAGGATTTGAGGATTGTTAATTATAAAATACTTTGTGTACATTTCAGGAATATTTCGTATTTATCATACAAAGATAAGTTACTTGGGCTTTTGAAAAAGGTGGGCGCAGTAGGCGCCCTAAAAAAGTGGGCGCGCAGGCCCCACGGCGCCGCAGTACAACCTAGTCATATATATATTTACCCTCAATCATCCTGCCGTAACGCTGAGGGCCATCACGCTTCTTTTTTGTTGAAAATATAGACTTAACATTAAACACCCTCCACACTATTATTAATTGAACAATTTCATGCGGACGTTCGAAAAGAATTATATTTTGGTGCAGTAATTTGCTGCGCTGCTTTCTAAAATTACTCGCCGTAAAAAGATATTATATGACGTCATTGTTTTAGCTCATGATTTAATTTTGGAAAAGGGAACGATGTAAATAGAGTATTTTTGGATTGTTAATTATAAAATACTTTGTGTACATTTCAGGAATATTTCGTATTTATCATTCAAAGATAAGTTACTTGGGCTTTTGAAAAAGGTGTGCAGGCGTCCACGGCGCCGCAGCACAACCTAGTTATCAAATAAGAAACTGTTTAAGTTCGTATTTAAAATGTAATGTACATGTGTAATAGAGTGTGAATGCGAAATAAAATGACAAGTACATGGTAATAATCTTTAATTCATATATTATTCGTTGTAAATTATAATTAAAGTAGACAAAATATATGTGCGGCAGCCTATAACAATAAAGTTTACAATGCGGCCCTCCGTAGAAAAAGTTCCCCCCCCCCTGCTTTACTGCATAGTGATGTCGACATTTCTCTCTGTCTTGGTGATGAGACGCGTCAGTCAAAATATTTCTATAAAAACGTCCGCCTATCGATACTTGCTGTTTTATTTAATTTACGATACAACTCTTTTTTTGTTAATGCGTCACATTGATTTACTTTATTTATTGTGAATCTCATGAATAAGATACCCTGGCGAGCATAGTTAAAGAAGATGAACAGATGACGATGCAATGGTCTCCAAAACCATTAAACAATGTTAATAAAATAGTATCGGTAAAACACATGCACAAAAACATTTAAAACTGATAACATTCAGATTGTTAGCGTATTAGCATGGTTGCACATATCATGAGGCCAACGGTTATACAATTTCGAAATTAAAAACTAATAAGCGCCGAAACTTGATGTTGAAAACGCTCTTGGAATTGGTATTTTTTCTAACTCGTTGAAATGTGATAACCTTCAGATTAATAGAAGGCTCCCAAACGAAACGGCACTCGCATTAATTAATACTGGAAAGATGGCAATTAAGTTAACAATTATACGCATTTTGACATGTTAGCAAATCAGTCTCGTGAACAACGAAAAATATTTAACCACTGGCTGTTTGGTTTGTCATTTGTTTAATGAAACTCAAGAGCAGATTTCAAGATTTCTGGAAAATTATTGCATCATTTGAGGTGATATATTATAATTGTCGATTTTAAAGCGCAACCAAAGAACTATAACTATAACCAAGTCATTTGTGTACAATGTATCTTACAATCGAAAGTATATCATGTTCAAAATCAGGGTTTATTCGGATCATTTATTTATTTTAATTTTTTTTTATTTTTTTTTGGGGGGGGGGCTACATTTTATTTGTGAACAGACACTTAAACGATGAAGGACACTTAAGGCATAATACTCGAATCAAAATTTCGAATTTTACTTTTCATTTCTAATTACTACTTTTGACTTTACCATGTGAAGATTTTCACAAATAATCAAATGTTACATAAAATTTTAAAAAATTAACCGTGAAAAATATTAGGAAAAAAAAAGAATCCTGAAAAAATAAGATTTAGCATGCACCTGACTGTTTATTATATGATGACATAAGGCCCTAAGGCAACCTCATCGGCTCTCAGTTGTGACAGGTTGGAGCTTTATATTTTCCTTTAAGATCTAAAGATGGCGAAATGTAGTGCGTGCATTTATCAATAATCAATCAACACCTTGTTAAAATGACATATTTTACTTGTTTCAAACACTTGCGAAGACAACCGGGCATACGACCCGTTCAAATTATTCCTTTTGTTCTGTGCTGTTTGACCTCTAGCTTTTGACAGCTTGTTGTTTTTCCAGTCAGTCACTATGCCTTTACAATGTAGTTTCAACAAAAGAAAACTGGCTTGCAGTAAGCATATCACCATCTCGCAGTGCACCGGTGTTGAGGATTTGAGGAGCTCTACCTCAGCGCCTCGAGCCTCCTCGCCCCGCAAAGTGAATTGTGTCCTAAACTGAAATATCACACGACAACGCCAAATAATGGTGTCTTTGTACTTTGTATCTAAGGGCCACTGATTTTACTCCTCTCAGGCCTCTGTATACAAATCCAAGTCTCTGACTGGTAAAATAAGACGTGGGGACGATCAACGACATCGACAAGATTCTAGTTAGTTATTTACGTTCAATAAGCCAGTCAAATTTTACAAGATTTTAAGAATTTTCTCCCTAATCCTCACACAATCATTAGGCATCCAAAATATGAACTCTTAAGGAGGGATATTTGGTCTAGGTGAAGGGTCGGCGAACAGGGGTTAAATTACCCCATTTGGGGTTTTAAAAAAAGGGGGGGGGATTATTGGGGGTAACGGAAACCTAATTGGGGACATCTAAAATTCGCTAAATATATTGTGACATTGTGGGTGTAACAGATGAGCCTCATTGGTTGACAGAGATACTTCTTGAACTTCATACCAATAATGAGGCAAGTATTGAATTTGCAAACAAAGCAGTCCTGACACATTTTTGGATGTCAAAAGTTGCAAAGGCTTTTAACACTGCTACAACGCACCCCAAAGCCCCTTCTCGTGAGGGCAGGACGTGTGCTTCGGGGGTAACGTCAACATTAACTTGTATATTTTGGGGTAATGGTCAAAAAAAGTTCGCCGACCCCTGGTCTAGGTAAAGGAGAGAGAAAATTTAATGACATACGCTTAATTCTTTCAAGACATGGGCCAGTAGATCTGTTGAAATATTGACTAAGTTACAGGTTCTTGGTTTAATTTGTTAAATACCTTTTTAATCTTATAAATTATTTTTAAGTTCTTTATAAATATGTACATTAGGATAGCCGATCGAAAAGTACACTAAATTTGTTAATTAGAACGTGTCGACACTACGCTGTGCCATACAGGACACGCCCCGATTCCGGAGCCACATGCTCTCCTAAATGATTTATGCCATTTTATGCGAATCTTCCATCTTCATTATGAACATCAGCAATAAGCGTGGGGGCTGTTTGTTCAAAAGTAGACCACTCTAGACAAGGGATCGATGCGATGCTCAGGATATTGCCGATGTCGGCAATCTTCCATTTCTAGTTATTCTATGCTTTAGGCCTACTGCGTGTTACAGTATGGTCCACATTTTTAAATGTCGAAATACGCGTTGGCTGATCTATAGGGGAGCCATTTGGGTAGGGTAGAGGCTTTTGGCACCCATCCAGCATCGATCTTTTTAATAAAAAATCTTTATATAGGACGCAAAAGAAACAACGAAACAAAAATTAATATTTTTTTATATAAAAAAAAAGGGGAATGTTCGATTATGTACAATTAAAAAAACATCAATCATAATCTGGAAATGTGTTGGGTTTTTTTTTAATTGTTATGAACTGTATCGCCTTCGGAGGTACCGTTGTTAGACAGTGGATGGTATTATCTAAATTATCGACAAAAATGTCTTTATAATTAGATATTGCGGTGATAAATTGAGATAGGGCTTCAGCACAAAGGACATCGACATAAAAATGGCCGATGTCAGAAAGTGAAAAAATGTATTTATTTGAATCCACAGTTAACAATTAAGCCCCAGTTTGCAACCAACATTCTATGGATCAGTGCTGGATACTTTTCAAATGGAAAAGTTAAATTCTCAGTGGCTGGTAATGGATATCTACATTGCAGCTGTGGAAACAAATTATCACGCGTTAATGGTATTATTCAATGATATGACGATGTTTCGGTCACATGCTATCAACGTGTTCAGATAATGATTAAAGAACTTGCACCAAGGTAATCAGCGTTCACTGCAATGATCTTTGCCGTTTCGTCATATGTGCCAAAGTTCCAAACGATGACTTTTTATATTTTCTTAACTCATTTGAAAAGAAAAAGTTTCAATTTACAGTACTCGACACCATAGTTTTGCAAATTCAAAAATTAATTTATAGATATTATGACAACTATAGATTTAAGGAATAATAAGAATCTTTTTTTTCAATTGACGAATTTGAAAACCTATTTTTGTCCTCATAATAGTATAGGCATTCGAATTGGTATCTCATGGTTAGAGATGAACAAAATAAACAAAAAAAATTTTTTTTAAAGATGAGGCCCAGCTGCAGTGTGGAATGAATCTGGCATGAAAAAGCAGAAAATAATTTTTTAGTCACAAACTAAGTAGTCACACAGGGGGACTCAGAACTCTAATAAGTTTTATTGATATTTATTGTGATCGATTGTGGGATTTAATGTGAGATTTAACAAAATTTGATCAACTAACACAAAAGTTCTGAGTGTGACTACTTAGTTTGTGACTAAAAAAAATATTTTCTGCTTTTTCATGGGAGATTCTACATTCCTTACTGCAGCTGGGCCTCATATTTTTTAAAAAGGTTTTTTGTTAATTTTATTTTCTACTTTTACGCGTTAACAAAAGATTTGTAAAACTTAATTTCATTCATGAAGTCCTGTTAAATGTCCTGTTAGCCATGTTCATCTACAAACGAAATTTGTGAGCAAAATTTGACATTTTCTATAAATATAAACTTACACATTCTTAACTCCTTTCCATATGTGCGCTGATCCACTTGGCAGGAGGGAAAAAAAATTTCACAACACATGGATTGTCTATATAAGACATTCTATGATTTCGCTAGTTCTATCTGGAATGATTTTCTATACACACTACACGACTATGCATCACAGGAAGTGTGTCATTAAATCCCTTATATTAACTTCACCGCCGTCTCTCTCTGTCGTTCGTCGTCGGGCGGAAAAACAAAAGTAAAAAATGACCCACTTCCCGTGATGCGATCTAGCTGAAATTTGGCACATAGACTCGTGTCACTTAACAATGCATCGTACCAAAATTTCAGATCGATCAAACGTACCGTAATTAAATTAATGCATTTTTAGTTTATCTATATAAATCTATATGTAGCAGTCGCTATTGTTTACATTTTACGGGTCCCTTGACTTCACGCCAGCCATCAATGACCACACCTCGTGTTTTAACCAGGGTGAATTCACTCAGTTTCAGGCTGTAAATGTTTGTCGCGTTGGAACATAATCAATACTTTAAGTTCTGTCTAATATATAAGAGATTTATAGTCAAATACTTTGTTTTTACGGGGTTTTTTTTTATTTTTGACTTTTGTTTTTCCGCCCGACCGACCGCCTGCGAACCCAAGAGACGACGGTGAAGTTAATATAAGGGATTGAATTAAACAAACCCCGTAAAAACACAAAGTTTATGACTATAAATCCCTTATATATGATACATAACTAAAAAGTATTTATCATGCTTAAACGCGACAAACATTTACAGACTGAGATTGCCTTAAATACCCTTTGTGGTAAAACGGAAAAAGTTTTGGTCACGGATGGTTGAACTTAACTCAGCGTGACGCGTAAAATGTCAATAAAAGCTGGCCGCTACATATAGAGATAAACTAAAAATGAATTAATTTAATTACGGTACATTCTATCGATCTGAAAATTTAATAGCTTTATCCTCCCCACAAGCCAAACCTACAGTGAAAATTTCAGCTCTCTAGCAAGTCAGAAAACGTGTTTACGAGCGTTTTGAAAAAGTTGACGACAGAACCGGAAGCGTTGAATCCGTAATCCTTCACGAGTTAATAGGATAGGGGCCTCAAAAAAAAAGATGTGAACTTTGAAAGGGTTGTTGATGAATTTGGCAGTTAGAAACACAGCCGATATACTTTGCTGTAACAATTGTTGAAGAACATTTAGTATGCTATTTTTGCTATAATTTTTAAATACAGTTTGATTTCGTTCCACATCGCTTGTTCAAACTATTTCTATTAAATCCATTGAAAAAGTGATGCTAAAGTGTAACAAGCTAACTTCCACCTCCCTCCCCCACCCCACTCCCTCGGGTTGACCGGTAATTAAGCTTTATTAAGTATCAGAAGTATCAAATAGCTCAAAGGCGAGGCCAATGCGTCCGACATTGTTTAGGGATAAAATCAAGACACGGACACGGACCACCGGTCATAAGTATCAGATTACACGCGCTGCGGACAGTAGTAAAAATAAAGTATGACCAGTTGAATAGGAATATCGGCCACGTATTCGGAGGGACGTTAGAAGCTAAGCGTAGTACGAGGGTATTTCCAGTATACGGAAAATGTGTGAGGCGTGAGGAGATAGCTGGGAGGGAGTTTGTAGGGAAGGAAGGAATTTGAATTGGGACTGGATAGACGAAGACCTGAGTTTGACCGCAGTAGGTCAGTAGACTGTCGTTCAGTTGGGACTTGGGACCACCAGTTAAATCAGAGCTGAGTATCAATCACAAAGAGATATGGGAGAAGCTATTGTGACCAGGAAATATAAATAGGCAGCTATCGACCTGATTTGCATTACGATTGACAGTTACATAGACGTATCTAGGCAGGTGCTCATAAAACGGTGGTCGGCAAATCGAGGCTCTTTAATTAGCGACCCAAGTACGGCTCGGACAGACGGCCACAAATCAGTCTTGACTGGCAGGTGCAATGCCAAGTCATATTTTAAAAAAAAAGAGTGCTTGGTATTTTTTTTAAAGATTATTATTAATAGGTATATTTATATTTAGTAGTTAGTTTAAAACGAATCAGAAAAACATGGCACTAGTACTTGTGCCCATCTTTCTTCTTTTCGTTTCTAATCTTTACATAATTATTTTTCCCTAGTGCAGCATGTAACGCACAATGTAAATTTAATTTAAATAACTGAAGCAGGCATTGACCGAAACGTTTGTTTATGTATTAGTCCATAAATAAAGCTTTAATTTATTGTTTTAATCCCATGAATCGTTCGTGTTTCTTGTAATCTGGAGCTTAGCTCGTTTAACTAATTAATGAGTTTTCCGACCAATGTGCGAAAACGATTTTAATTTTGGCTTTCTCTTATTCTTTGTCTGGCTAACATTCCCAGATGCCACTCTTTGCTCTTCCCGAAAGTTATTGACTTAAATGTTTTACTATTGGAGTCCCCGGTTTTAAAAGAACTTATTAATGCTTGACATTTCACAGCATATATTTCTCCTTCATGCAGCCATGAAGTACATTCTTAAATTAAACCACTTACTACTTGTCTTTAAACATTAAACCGTCTCAGTATACGTGTTCTTTAAACTTTAAGTTAACATCTAGCCATCAGCTTATGAACATAACAAGTAGATACCCGTCTCCCCACCTTTTCTATCTTCTGGCCACAATTAACTGTCTGCCTCTTATAATGTGTTTAAAGGCTCCGCCCAATCTAACAAGCAGGCATGTTTTATGCATAGCTGTTGAAATGAAGGGTAATTCTAAAAATACCTTGTTGCTCTCTAAATTTACACACATAAATTGAGGCTATTAATTATACTTTACTAGGGTTTCTTCTAGTCGGTTTCCCGGAGCCAATTTATTCTACCGACAGTCAGTCGTGCCTGGATTTGTCTATACGGAGACACATCAGGCACCCTAAATTAAGCGGGGGGAGGGGGTATTCTACATTGTTTATGTTTAAACGCGTTCTATCTGTTCCCTAGAGTTTTGTTTAAGTATCTGATTGTAACTTTTTAAAAATTACTTTAGATATTATAAAACTAAAGTGCATGCACTTTTTATTTCTGGATCACATTGAAATGGGTATAAATTTCCGTTTAAAATTAGATAAGGGTGGCAATTCGTACATAGCTTTAATGTCTAGTAATGTAATGTTATTTGTCATTTGTAGAAATCTGTACAAGTGGGTTACGGGAATTGGTACAAAATAAACCAGTTCCAAGTAATTTAGTTCAGAGATTAATTCTATTTTAAATGGAAATTTATAATTTTAAAAATTTGTTTAAACGAAAGTTTAATGGGGTTTTTTTATTTAATTTCGGCGAAACCCAGCAAAAAAAATATTAATTTAAATGTTATAAATTTTCTAATTCTAAGAACTTTCAAAAAACTGGCCACTTTTCTTAAACGTTAATGACAAACGAAAACATACCTCAGTTCAGTTTTTCTTTTCAAACAAACTACTTACTCCATACCTATGTAAGGTCATTAGTCAAGTTCTGCTATTGAATCATCTAGAGAATATAACCTTACTATAGAAGTATGGTTCATTTCTTTAAAACATAGATAAATATAGCTTATTTTAGTTGTCAAACAGTGCTTTGGGATCTTATGTTAAAATAGATTTGTTTTTAAATCTTTTTTCGCTGAATGCATTTTTATGGACAGCCTTTTTTTAAAGACAATAATTTGGGTTTGATATTTGAAGTCAGGGGCGTGTATTATGAAATAAAATGGCTATTCCTTACTTTCAAACATGCCCCGGAAGAATTTTAAATAAGCATATGGTAAGGTAATTAGCTTATTAGTTAATATGCTGTTTCAGGGCAGACAACAATGCATCTGTATCATCTTTTTTTATTTTTTATAAAAGCAGTATTGCAGGTCCTTTCAAGTCCCGCCTATTATATCACAGTACACATTACTTTATACTTTATAGCTTCTTAAAATTAGACCAGTTGCCCCCCCCCAAATACATTTTGCGAATGCGCGTTTGTGCAAACATTGGATTACAGCCGTCACAAACAGTTGAGTGTGTGATCGTAGCCGGCACATGTAGCGTGTGATTACAGCCAGCAACAGTCGACCTATAATGCATGCCTCTATTTGACGTCTTTGCCGGGTCGCTTACACTAGTTTGCTGGCGTTGCAAAATATAAGTACTGCCGCTATGAGCCGTGCACAGTTTCAGAAAGATATTAAAACTCAGTTTGTTCAAATAAAAAAAAGGTAGGGTTTTGTGAATTCACATCTACGGGGAACAGAAATAAATACAACGGAGCAGTAAAATTCGGTTCAACGAAATACAGGCTCTTAAACATAGGCTTTACATTACTGGCGCTCTTTCAATACATAAGATTATTGCGGCTTATGCTTATCCAGCTATGTGACTAGGAGGTCGTTAACTTTGAGGTGTGTGTGTGTGTATGTCGGTTTGGGGGGGGGGATAGTTGTAAGTTTAATGTTAAATAGAGGGCGTCAATGTACTTTTATTTGATAGAGAACGTTAATGAAGAGATTGTTGCTTAAAGTAGTAACTATTTTCATTTAAAATTTTGAAAGGACGCGTGATTTTGGGAATACTTTAATATGTTTACATGCATTTAACATGTTTGGCTTGGTGTTAACTGTACGGCTATTCTGCTCTACAAAAACATGGTGTAAGTCAACATTTGTGTGTACTCACCAGACATGGCAGGAGGTAATCCATAACGGCTGTGGTACTGTGCCAGCGTGGTCAAGGCGGTCGGGGTGGGTGCCCGGGCAGCCAACTCGCTGACCGTGGGGTGGACACCGCCGCCCCCATTGCTCGGCACCCCGTTACCTCCCGCCCCGCCGTCCAGGCCAGACGCTATCAATCTCTGCCTGTCCAGGGGCGAGTAGTCCCCGTGACCGTCCATAAGTAGGGCGGCTTAATTAATAAATCCAAAGAGGTGAGAGGAGAATGACCACCGCCCGCTCACTATCCATACTGTGCTGGTGCCGGGTGTTAATCCAGTGCTTCTTCACACATCCAGTGCCGTCAGAATGAAATGCATCTTCACGTCACCAACCTAAAACTGAGAATAACAAACACCTTGTGAACTTGGAACACAATATCACACTTTGGTTTCAATTGCGGAAATGAACACAGCACATTTTTTATTTAACACAAACTGGAATGTCATGACCCAGTACGGTATCCTCCTGATCCACCACGGTAGAGAGCCACGTGCTTAACTGTTTATTTAACAAATGCAAACATGTTAAACATTTAAACCATCTAATTAAGAAATCTACAATTGATAATAAGAATGAAAATAGAAAGGTAATGTAACTTAGTAAAAATGTAT
Source organism: Ampullaceana balthica (assembly GCA_944989445.1). Lineage (NCBI taxonomy): Eukaryota > Metazoa > Mollusca > Gastropoda > Lymnaeidae > Ampullaceana > Ampullaceana balthica. Next base: position 545,087 of record CALYLW010000265.1, on the reverse strand, counting down.
CTTGTTTCATTTTTTTTTATTTTAAAAGTTTTGTCGAAACCTAAATGGGGATATTTTCAGTTTATGAATCAGATTATGATTAAATGCAGGATCTAGTATCAGGGTTGGGTTAAGTTAGGGAGCATCTTGAACAATCTAAAATATTTTAGAAAGGTGCTTTGCCTATAAATTATTAAATTATCTTCTCAAGTTCTCAATAAATAATAATTGTCCTATTTTAATTTTCAAAGTAAAATTATATAAACAAATTTTCAATTGAGAAATAAATAATAAAAATTTGAAATGTTCTTTCTCAAATGAAAAGACGCTAGAGATGACATCGCAATATAATTGGTTCAACACACAGAGCAGAGAATGGTAATTAATTAAATATAGATTGCCACTGAGTAACATCTAGTAAATGTACCTGAAATTTTAAAAGCATGTTGAACCATTTCTAGAACTCTATTATAATTATATGATAATAATAAAATCTTTTGAAATTTTATGGGAATAGATTACACAAAAATAACTCACAAAAGTTCCGGGTACTACGAACTGCGTTATTTTTCTTAATTCAAATTTTAAGACGTTGACGAGACTTCATAATTCTGCAAGCATTGATGTGGAATATTTTAAGTTATAAAAAAAATAATTGAGAATTAATTAAACGAATACAGGATCCAAGATTGCTGACTTCTTCTAGTCTAGACAGTTTGATTTTTTTTTCCCCCGTAAAACGTTCAGGTACTTTGTCCCTCTCTATGATCCAACGAACGTTCTTGACGTCCAGAGGTACAACAGACGACCACAATAGCCATAACGCTCTGGATGGGGCATCTAGCTTCTATCATCTGTAAAACGTGTGTACATCATTCTTAACAATGTCTAATAGCCAACTTTAAAGCCAGTCAAATAACCAGCGATATTTTAAGTGAGCCCAAGAACCAACTTTAAGATGAGTCTAATAGCCAAATTTAAACTTTAAAGCGAGTCAAATAACCAGCTATAAGTGAGCCCAAGAACCAACTTTATGAGTCTAATAGCCAACTTTAAAGCCAGTCAAATAACCAGCGATATTTTAAGTGAGCCCAAGAACCAACTTTAAGATGAGTCTAATAGCCAACTTTAAAGCTAGTCAAATAACCAGCTATAAGTGAACCCAAGAACCAACTTTAAGATGAGTCTAATAACCAACTTTAAATTTTAAAGTGAGACACGTCAAAGGGACATTTTTATCGTGGGTCAAACGTTAAAGTGATTCCCATAGTCAATTTTAAAGTTAATGTTCATGGAGAGACAAACATTAAAATAGCATATGCCCCTGAAACATTCGAATGTACAAAATATGAGATATCGCACTAAATAATTGTTGTGACATAAAAATGATGCAATAAACGCCTAACTGAATATTTATTGCAAGCTTAACAAATCGGCATCAATAATGTAGCACTCATCAAATTCCAAAAAGGAAATGGAGCTACATGGTCCGTTGAGCGCCACCACCACAATAGGCCATCTCAGAATATCCACGCGACAATGTCACAAATGTACAGACATACCGGTACACATAACGTCCCCATCTCTTCCCCTTTCACCAACTTCACGTGGCCGGATGTGACTATTGAATAGACCACAGTATCCCGGATTTTCAAAGAACTGCCTGAACCGTTGGTTTTTTTAAAACTCCTTGTTAATGGTAACCATGGATTGGAAAGACAAAGAATTACTACAAATAAGACTGATAAAAAATAGTTTGTTGGTAGACCCTAACGCTTACAACTTACAGTTACAAACGGGAAACCGAAGATTTTCAATATATTTCGGGTCTAACTTTAAAGGAAAGAACTTGCACTGAACGTGACAGTCTTAAATATAAGTGATGAAGACAGTATGATGTACGGAAGCATCCAAAGTTTGTTTAGCCTTACTACGTACATTTTCCCTCTTATAGGGATTCAAGTGAGGTTTTATATTATTTGATATTACATGTACTTGATGGCTTTTTTAAAGACGACTACCACTCCGACAGGTTATAAAGTTACTAGATACGACCCGCGGCGTAGCAGGCGTAGAATACGCCACAGACTTGCTCATGGATAGTGCAAAGAAAGAGGGAAAAGAACGGACACAAACTACAGCACGAAGAAATCAGAACAACGCGAGTGAACGTCGGGGAGAGGAGAGCCGCCGACGCATTGTTGGTTTCAAGACATGCACACTGCTGTTAGCTACCGGCCCCCACCCTGCACCACTCTAGCTCGCCAACCATAAACTGTGATTGTCCGACCCCAGCGAGGATCAGCCTTGTTCACACCACACAAAAAATGGGGGGGGGGCGCAAACGTGCACAAACAAACATTTTAAAAAATTAAAAAATAATATTTCCGCTGGGGCTTGAACCCATGACCTTCCGCGTGTTAGGCAAATGTGATGACCACTACAATACGAAATACGAAAAGGAGGAACGCAACTGAACGCAAGAGGCATTGTTGGTCTGAGACATGCCCCCTCTCCACCACCTTCAATTGCCAACAATAAACTGTGATTGGTCGACCCCAGCGAGGGTCACACTATGCGCAGGCGGGAAAAACTTAAGCAACCAGAGAGCAACGAGGGATCAATGGCAGAGTATCTAATAAGAGTCTCCTTTAAATGCGAGCTAACTACCTTTTTTATTTTTATTTTTATCCTTTTTTGGGACTTTGGAATACAAAGTAGGTTAAATTTGTAAGAAATGTAGCTATTAGTTATCCGTAAAAATAAATATTATAGTTTGAAGATTTTTTTAATAAGAGATGTCAAGTTTTTGTGTGTGTGTGTGTGGGTGGGGTGGGGGGGGGTAGTAACCGTACACCACAACATTTTGTTGTTGATGACGTTGAAGTTAAATAAAAAGATCTTTTAAAAATCGAAAGGAGAAAATTTAAAATGATTATACATGTACTTAAATTTAAATAATTGCTTTATCTTTCTATTATTAAGTTAGTGACAGTAATCATTCATGAATTATCATGAATTATTTTTTAAAAGGCAACGGTTATAAGGATCATTTTGACGACATAATAGATCATGGTTAAAACGGTATTATTTTTAATTGTTTTAGTAAAATAAAAAGTTTTCTCCCATCAGCAAATCAGTTATGCTGGTAAATCTACAAAATCTGCGGAGTCTTCATTACAGATACCAACAAATCAGTTCAAATAGAGTTGTAGGAAATCAGATATGACATACGTTTATATAAAGGAGGGGGGCTGGGGTTCTGATAGAAAAGAATGCATTCAGTTGGTCATATCAATCCGCTTTTATATCACTGTGATGATCATGGTTTGGCTAAGTAAAGATGGATTGAATGACAATTACATGAATTAAGAGGAAAGAAATTATGTTAATTTATAATTAAAACACAACTTGCGCGCTTGCGTTTGTTGTGTTTAGCCTTTCTAAATTTACAAGAATCGAATATAAACCAAAGCAATAATTAAATTCAATGCACCAATTCCCCAAACATAAAGTGAATAAAAAATTGAAATTGTCTGGATAGTATGTACATGACTTATTTGTAAATATGTTGATGGAAGGTGGAAAGAAAGAAATGTAAGCACTGTGTAACATATGTTTATGTGTATATAATAATACAACAGTGTGACGCAAATGCTGAGTGAGAAGTACGAGTTAGTATTACTACAAATGTAGCACACATAATTAGATTTTAGTATTTTTAGTACGTGTTCTTCATTGTACCCTACAGATCTCTCGATAATGTCGACAAATACAACAATTGGTAACAAAAAGTTACAGAAAACATAAGAGAAAACAGAAAAGCGGGGCTTGGCTTCGGTGATCCCTTTCAGCTGCGCACCTGCGCAGATATCTGACCTACGCCGCGCAGCAGTTTAGAATTGCCGCCCAAAAATTTGGTTAAATATTGCACAAAAAATGGATGCTATGCAACTTTGCACACGAGTTTGTTTTTTTTCACTTTGCACACGGACCAAGGAACCTTAGAAGGAAAATTGCTTGGCTTCCATATGTGCACCTAGGGGTGCAGTGATTATATTTACTATATAAATTGACTTTTTTTACTATCGAAACTCATTATTAAATTTAATAGGCCTTGTCATAATATGGCGGAGAGCTATTTATAGAAATATTGGGGCTATATTTATATTTTTTAAGGACAGATTTCATAAAAATTTAATAAAAGATACGAGTCAATGTGTACATGTAGGTATATGGAGAAGGATGTATTTTGTCAGCTATTTGTTAATTCTTAGTTAATTTTAGACGGCAAATTGGACTTGAAAATGGAAAAACAGTTTCGTAATTTTATTATGCTAACAATTTTAAGAACATAGTGATTCGACTTCATTTACGCTGTAAAACATTGTTCCGCTAAAATGTGATCTAAAGATAGAACATTACTCTTTTTCTGACGTTTTTCCGGTCTTAGAAATGATCAAGTCTATTAAACTTCTTCCATCTCCCCACCCACTCACACATACCAAATAAAATATTCACTTTGAAAATGTGTGTGTTGGTTGGGGGGACGGGGGTGCTGACCACTGGCTAACTACATCCTATAAACGAAACTGGTTTTTTAAAAGGTTTGAAAAAAGAACAGTACTTATTCAGGAGTCGTTAGAATAACAGGACTCATTAATCACGTTAGGCCACCATCGTCATTTGAATCGATCAATACTTTCTTTTCTTTCAAAACGTGGCTGACACATTACTAACACAGCACGGGCAGATGTAGCTAGTGGGTTAGCGGAGCCGACCCAGCTCATTTTACTGCGCAGTTCTTGTTACTCTGACCTTCATCGAACTGGGCGGTACAATTTCACTTAGTGGATTGTCTTTGTCATTAAATACAAAGTTCACACAGTGATTTGACTTTTAATTAAAAGCTTTATGCTACAAAGAAAAACTCATTGTGGCTAAACTTTAATAATTATAACGTGTCATCTAAAGTTGAATGAACAAATTAAAAATTAATGAAAGTGTAACTTCTGGCTGAAAGTAAAATGTTATAGTTAAAATTTGATATCATTTTACTACTATTGATTTTCTCTTACTAGAATATGTGTTTTCTTTAAGAGATCAAAACATTATCATTATCAGTCCGTTAAGGGAAATTACAAGAAGTCATTTTTTTTTCAATAACAACAATCATTTGAAATTATTTTTAAAACTCACAATAGTAAGTTCTTGAAATTCATTTATTAAATTGTGAATTGAATGCAGACAAATAAATCAAATATATTTCTTAAGCATTCTATAATTCTATAATAATATTTTCCCAAATTTAAAAAATAAAACTATTACTTTTAACTGTAACTTATTCTTATTTTGAACATTTGATACAATGTTGTGTGTAATTGCATTATGAAAAATTACTTGTACTCAATATTCTAATATATTAGCATTAAGATTTTGTTGACATTTAATTGCCAGTATTATACATCATTAAAAAGCATATGCTATAAAGAGATGTTTGCGTTTTACATTATTCAAGTTTACAAAGATATAAACGATAAACCGATTTCTAAAAATACCACAGTTGCAAATACTGAAAAAAGAGACAAGTGCTTTCGAATTAGGTTTTTACTGATAGCATAATTACATCCTGACTTACTCATGACGTCAATAGCGTATCATTGGTGATCTATTGCGAATGAAAATTCCTTGTCTATATTTGTCTAATGGTAAGGCTTGGATTTTAACATTGCAGCAAAATACAACTATCACACATTTGCCGCTTACGAACTTTAATCCCTATTTCTCTCTTGGTCATGTTTTAAAGGTGTCGGCATCAGTGGATTTGAATAATCATACATGATTTGATTTTCTTTTCAATTCCTTGTTCTCTGATTGTTACTCGCGTTACTAAAATCGGCTACAGTGTATAACTTTAACAGAAATTATGTAATATCCGATATGTAGGAGCATATCGTGGCTTTTTCTATAATGCGAATCAATTTAAATCATCTAAATAATTAATATCACATCCGCCAATGTTCTCTTTAAGCAGCGCGGCGGCGCCTATATCTGACCGACACCTCGCTGCAGTTTAGAATTACCGCGTAGAAAATTTTGTATAAAGTATTGCACAAAAAATGGATGCTGTGCAACTTTGCACACGGGCCAACGAACCTTAGAGGGAACATTGATATCCGTCCAACAATAATCTCAAGACAATTATGACGCGTGGTTTGAAGAATGTCGTAATTAGACCAGCTGGGGAAAGAAACAAGTGCTCTGTTGAAGCTTTTCCAAGAAACACGATCAGAGGACAAATCAACACCATTACAAGCACAAGAAACCAACTCGCTTTAATTCAACCAGCGGTGGAGATGGGGAAAAAAGATACCTTGTAAATAAAAATGGGCAAGACTAAATGGAAGCACGGGGAACAGAAAACCGCAACAACAAAAATGAGCATTTTAAAAATTAATTAAAACCCAAGGACATTAATCGCTCACAAAAAAATAATAAACTGTAAAAAGACCTTCAGCGAATGTATGTATCCCCCCCCCACCCACAACACAGAATGAATGACTTATGTGTTCATACTGAGATAAATACATTAAGCTTGACTTAAGTGTTCACTCCGATGGCAATATTAGCATATGTCTGTGGTTGGATCAGAAGATAATTAAATTTCTATGCTCTGAAAGATAATTGGATGCCGTATCAGGCACCAGCAGAAATAATGCTGAGTCTCGGATGTGGTGTTAACTGTTGGCTCATTTATCCTATATAATAAAAGGCAAGTTTCTGTCCTTTCTGTCCGTTCATCTATAGCGACTGGCCCCTCAAACATATATGACTCCTACAGCCAATCATATTGAACACGTTTTACGCCCTTTACGCGGACGTTCAAAACGAGTTATTTTTGGTGCAGTATTACTTCCAAGACTTTATTTTGAGTTATGCGCGTTGGGATTTATAGCAAAAAGCTCTGTTTTTACAGGTTATTTATTTTAACTATAATGAATAGTATTTTTGACGCGATGCACATGTAATGCCGGTCGAGACGGCTGTTGGAGGGGAGTTACAACATGCCACCGAACGGTGGCGGAACGTCCTTGGAGGGCTTTGTTGCTCGTTTTAAATAAAAGCATAGTGTTTATCAGACTGTTCTACTGGACTGCGTCAAGATGTGATTTGGACAAGTTTATCTCTGATCGTCCGGGTCTCAGGGAATACTGGGAGAAGCATTCTTCGTTGACTTATTCAACATTCTACGCCACGAGGAAAGAAATGGTACATTGGCTAAGGGTGGAACTGACTGATTGGTTTCCGACGTAGAGGCTCATGCAGAGAGGACATTTTTATAAGACGCTGAAAAACACTCAAACGTCAATTGAGAAATACCATTCCGAAAATTGTTTAAGCTACAAGTCAATTCTTAAAAGTGTTCACGTTGTATTTATGTAAGCAATGAACTTTATGTACTGTGCCGGTTAAAATATCATGCTTTACTTCACACATTTCAAATGTCCAAAGGCGGGTTTCTAATGAGACAAAAACTGAATACTTTAAAGACTGACACATGTTATTAACTGGGCTTCATTCTCATTCCATTTTTTCGCGCTTGTCATTGATTTAATACTGAAATGAGTACCGAAATAGTACTGCCGGTACTTGTACGGGAACATCGCGTGAAAGACCGGGTCGTCTGTCGAGACTTGATTTCGTTGACAACGTCGCGCTGCTGGGTATTAGTATTACAAATCTAGAACATCAAATTAAAATTACCGGTATTTTTTTTTAAACAGACTGAAACAAGACAGTAGAGTAGGGCGACAGAAAGGAATCATCAAAAAGTAGTTGTATCCAGCGCAGACGCGCTAAATATATAAACACATATCTGCCTGTAATGTGCAACAACAAAACCACGAAATTCATGTTAGGTACTTGTCTGTTATCCGACCACCAAAAAAAAATTGTTTGTTGGCAACAACATATTAAAGTAGACATCTTGATTATTTTTTTTTAAGGATGAACTTACTTCCGTTATCAACTATCGTATACGACAAACCTAGTAGCGTTCTTTTCCCACAGCAGCGTGGTATTTTACACAATCCACGCATATGTGCCAACGATCATGCTATGGATGGTACTGTCGTTGAGCAATACACACGATCGCTGGCGGTGCAGTCATAGGGGTTGCAGAGAGACGATCCATGTACGACGCGACACACGGATGCAAGGATCTGACTAGCATCAAGTTCTCTAAAGATGAGTTGTATATTTCGAAATGTGCTGTGATCGATTAGAACATGCACGAGGTATGTGCAGACATTCTTTTTCGTAACCCTGTAATTATTGGAGGGCCTAACACTATACATGTATTTGAAATAGACGAAAGCCTCTTTACAAGACGTAAAAATCACATGGGCAGGCAGCTGCCACAGCAGTGGGTTTTCGGCGGCATCAGTGGCAACACCAGAGAAAGTTTTACATTGGTTGTGAACGATAGAAGTGCTGAAAGTGCCGGGATAATGAAACATTAACCATAGCTGACTATATTCATTGTTAATAACATGTGACGTTATTAATTGTTAATTAAATGTTGTGTTATGCCATGTTTTTAACACAAAGAAAATATATTTTTTCTTTTGGTGGTCGGATAACAGAAAAGTACCTCATTTTATGTGGTCTAACAACTGTTAGACAATAGTGTCATCAGACAATACCCCTTTTGGGGGAGTGGGTGGGGGTCTAAAACTAAATTCACGTGTGACTGTGGAAATGTCATGATCAGTCAATAGGTTACAGTGGGTTGCCGATACAGCATTCCCCGATTTTATGAAAAAAACCCGTAATAAAGGAAGTCCCCAACAGCAGATAGTAATACTAAATCTCTCCATCCATGATATAGAATGTAAATAAAACGTACTTAATGTACCATTTGCAGTTCAAATAATACCAGCGTATTTTTCGAACGAATGTGTAATACCTAAACCTGTAAAAATAATTAAACCAACATTTTCATGGTCAGGTTAAATACTAAACTGAAATAGGCTGAATGAGTCTTTAAGTATTTTAATTATACATTTTACACAATTTCAGCCGTAGTTGAAGCTTTTTTAAAACACATTACATTGTATTAGTGAAAAGGAGAAATTTCAATAAATCTATCTTATCGATCTATTACAGACGCTACTTTTATACAGACAATTTTTGCGTCCTACGCTTATCCATGGTTTATGTCTAGTCTTGCGTTTTTTATTAGGTTTAAATGTGTGCTGGTTTTCCTGGTTTCTTTTCTTCGGGCAACACATTCCACGTCGAATTCCAGACGGGAAGAACGAGAATTAGTGTGTGTTCTTGCACACGGAATAAGTGTTTTTATCCATCTATCAAATGCAAATGGTCGTATTAGATTATCTTTGTGTTTTATTTCCAAGTTAGAATTAATTTAATTGGCTTATGTATTATTACTAATGTACTTTGTTCTTCTATCCTCTAGTATTTCTAGGTTTAATAATTTAACTAATGGTGTTTTTATTGTCAGTTTTTAATATTCTCCAGTTCTTTTTTTTTAAACTTATTCTTCTTTGGTGGATGGGTCCCATACAGAACATGCATATTATTGCATATTGATAAAAATTAGACCTCATGTTCTTTGACTTTGGGTAATCATTGATTCTTTTAAAATAATACTATTATGACATGATTGCTAAAGTTAAAGGGGATATTATTACTCTAACAACTAACAATTATAGTCAGTAGTTAGTTAAGCATCAGATTAACATTAAAATTTACAAAACTTTGGGGTTTTTTTTAATGAGTTTATACACAATGGCTTGGTTAGTTTCCGTTGTCTGGTGCTGGCACTAAGTTAGACAAGCCAATTAATAATTAGAAGTACGTAATTAAGCTTACCAGATATACTTTATATAATTATCTTATCTGTTACAGATACTCCTTCTATATACATTATACAGGAGATTATAAATTATTGTGATCTACCCTTGCCCTTCCATGTCTAATTTTGCCTTTTTTTAGAGTTTTAAATGATGATACTGATAGTAAGTGATAGTGAGTTGATTTTAATTTTAATGGTTCGTTCTACACCTATTGCCTATTACTACAACTTTTACAACTATTAATACTAACTAAATAAAAATAATGCTCAGTATAAAATTAAAATAAAGCTTCCAAGAAAAGACATTAATAATAATGTAATTAGTAGATCAGTGAAACCATTTATATTATAATAATAATCAATATATAATATACATAATTTGCAATGTATGTATGTCCCGTTCGTCCGTCCTGTCCGTGACGCTACTAATTTTAGAAAGCAACGCACCAAAAATAACTCTTTTTCGAACGTTCCGCATAAAATTGTTCAATATTAAAATAAATGAATAAAATAAAAAATAAATAAAATAAACAAAAGTTGTATTACATTACTTTTTTATAGGGCTGCGGAAATTAACGATTAATTGTTTAAAAATTTTATCGATAAAAATTATTTTAAACGATAAAAATTCAATTAAAATTAAAGAAAATATTTTTAATATTTTTATTAATAAATAATTAATTATTAATAATAATTTATAAATTTTTTTACGTACAAACTTCTCCCGCGTAATATTATAATTTATTACTTTATGTGGACCGGCTGACGTCAACTAAAAAATGGCTGACAGCATCAACGCAGTTATATTTAATCATATAACTAGAAAGTTGAGCAAAAATTTTTTTTATAAGTTAACTGCGGATGGCAAAGTCGAAGATGGTGAAAAAGTTTACTGTGTTCACTGCCATAAACAATTCTCTTTTAAAGGATCAAATACATCGCTGACGTACCACCTTCAGCACAAACATCCGATCAAGTAGCCTATCAACACATTGTCATAAAATTTAGTTTAAAATATTCTTAATTTTCAATGTCCGTGAGAAATGTTCAGTTTAATGACGTCATAAATTACTTTTTTGGCTTTAATCGAAATTATCTATTTAATTTTAATTAATCGATAATTTTTCAAAAGTTAAGCGATTAAATTTAAATTAATCCATAACAGCCCATTTTTTTTATAATGTGTATTTTTTCAAAATTAATAGATTTTAGCTGAAATGTATTCATTTTGAAAACTTCCGTAGGTAATCCTGCAGATTTTACACGTATATTATAATTTATTATTTAACAGCGAAATTTAATTTTCTCATGAGAACTTACATTTTTAATTTATTAAATACATTATTATATGTCGTATTTCAGCTATTACAGCGCTAATTTGTGAGTCTTTTTAATTTCAAATGCATTTTTTCGGCTCTATATAATACATAATATGGTCACGATACTTCATTTTGTTTACCTAGCGAACAGCTGCCAGATGTTTTTTACCTGGCTCGACCCATGCTAAAATAAATTTACTGACTGAAGATATTTTTTTAAAAGTATTATTCATCTATTTTAATGTTCTTAGAAGATAAATAAATATTTTAAAGACAATTTCTTTTTTATATTTCGTTACTAGATGTTTGATTCTTATTTTCTTTGTTTGTAAGTGAGAAATTTCCATTTGGCATCTTATCGGACAATCCGGCATGTAGTTTGATAATTTAAAAAATGGTTGCATCATCACAACACTATTTAGTGTTGAGAGCCGAAAAAATGGCTTAGAAATTAGAAATACTTACAAATTAGCGCTGTAATCGCTGAAATACAACATATAATTATGCATTTAATAAATTAAAAACGAAATTTCTCAAGAGAAAATTAAATTTCGCTGTGAAATAATAAATTATAATATACGTGTAAAATCTGCAGGATTACCACTTCCGTAATTTTTGACGGGTAATACACTAGTATTATTAATATTTATTTATTTTTAATTTATTGATTTTTTAAGTTTAAGCTCTTCAATGGTCATTAACCAGGGCCGGATTTAGACTTGATGGGGCCCTAAGCTATTTGAGATATGGGGTCCCTTTTTAAGTCCATATATTCTATGTCATATTAGCCTATATGTCAGCACCAAATATGTTTTTCGGATAACTATTTTTTTTTAAATTCCGGGGTCCCCAAGAAGGCGGGGGCCCTAAGCTATTGCTTGTTTAGCAAGTAGGTAAGTAAAGCCAGCACTGTCATTATCATTAACTACCAAACAAAAAGGAAAGCGTGAACATGATTGAATGAATGATTTGTGAAAATTGAAAGTGAATTAGGCCTATACTATAAATTTAAATAGTTAAATAGGCCTGGATATACTAAAATGTTAAAAACAATTAAAATTAAATCCACACACCAAAGAACACTGTTCTATTCAGTCTATTGTCACTATATTATATATTCTATATCCTTTGTGCCTTGTCACAGACTTTCATCCAACTAAAAACGTATTCATATAACAATAACTTATACTTATATTATTATAATTTATATAATATAACTACTACTTACATTTTAATTTTAACATAAAAATTCCAAAATTTGTTCACAGCCACTGCCACGGATTTCAATATTAACAATAGAAACGGAAATTTTCCCAGAAATATTAACAATATTGAATTTCCATCGGATGATTCATTTTATCCTTTTCTAATTTATTTTTCTATTTTATTTTTTTTTAATTTTTTTTTGAATTATTTGATTGACCGTTTCCTTAGCCTTATTATTTATTCATAAAATATAATAATCTATTTTTCTTACATATCGAAACTCACTGAACCTTCGCATTTCGCAACAGTAATCCAATGCCAATTTCGAATTTTAAAAATCCCAGCCACAGTACGATCGTAAATTGTGGTTTTAACAGTATAGTTCGCCAGCCTACACTGGTGACTAACACATCTAGTCTGCTTGCCGAACACATTAGTGGCTGGGCCAAATTTTTCTAGCGCGAGCACAGCACACAGCTAAGGTTTGATTGTATGGCCGCCATTACAGTCGGTTGCTTGAACGCTATTGGCTGACAGAGCAACCTCTCCCTGACCCTCTCCCTTCTCCACCACTTTTTCCCCGTCCTCCATGTTCCTCTCTCCCTCTCAACTGTTATCTCTAGTTCATTTCTATTTAAATAAACTTCCCCCCTCCTCATCTCCCCTCCCCCCAAACAATTCCTAGCCGACCCAGGGTTGCCATATTGGCCTTTTTAATGCCAAATTCTCAAAATTTGGCCTTTTTTAAGAGGGTTTGGCCTTAAGATTTTTGTTTGGCCTTTTGGCCTTTTTTTGGCCTTTTTCTTTAAAAAAAAATAATAATATATAAAATATATATAAAAATAATCCTTATCACAACAAAACAAAATCGCCAATAAGTCAATAACCTTATTAATTATTTTCTTTTTTTTGAATAGCTTACGTGTATGTTAGACATTAAAAAGTTTTTTAAAAAGTTTAATGAAGAGGCCTATTAAGACAAAGCCAGATATAGAATGCAGCTCACACTTTTAGACGCTATTTTTAGAGACAAGGCTGAGCTTTTGTTTACAAATAAATGCAGTAAGGACTTTGTCATGTCACCAAGAATAGTTGATGACTTGACATCTGATAAAGTTTATAATAATACTGCAAATAGCAGTCTAGAGGAAAAGGATGACCTGAAGCTTTTCTTTCAAATTTTTATGTTATAATCATAGTCTATTTATTTTGTGAGTACAATCATACATACGATACGAACATTGGCATTTACACATTTATTATCCTTTTTCTCCTGGTTCTACCTTCATTTTAAATAGTTAACTAATTTTCAGCCGTTATGAGCCGTCCATAAATGACGTCACGCGATTTTTACAGATTTTTCAATATATTTTCACCCCCCCCCACCCCTCGTCACACGTAATCAAGAGCTAGACCCTTTCCAATATGACGTCACAGTTCTTAAAAGCACTCTCCCCCTCGTCATACATCGCCACAAATCTGTGACCCCCTCCCGCCCCCTAGGTGCGTGACGTCATTTTTGTTGACATTTTTCATGTAACATAAGTTTGGCCTTTTTTGGCCTTTTTTGGCTGTCAGTTTGGCCTTTTACCCAAATTACAATCTGGCAACCCTGAGCCGACCTGCCTTTTCTTTTGCTAGCTTGTGGTCGGGCTTGACTTAATCGTGTAGCCTTTTAGTAAACATCGACCGATTTCATTTATCACCGTGGCTGAGGCCTGACAACCCTGTGCTTCGCCGTTACATAGGCTGTAACCATATTTTCCATCTCGCGGGATTTGGAGAAAACGGATACTTCAAGGATGTGTTTTATCACAAGTTTAGGTTTCCCAGGAACATCGCACACTACTTGAAAATTTGAAGATGTCGTTTTAGAAAAAAAGTAGGGCACATTATAATTCAATACACATTGCACAGGCACAGTGGGAAAAGGTGGGCTTTCCAAACCGAACTTGCCAGGCTAAGCTCGCTGGCATTGATTATTTGCAAGATTGCCCCTGTTGCTAGGCGACAAACTATATTTTGAAGTCTCTTTTTATCAATGGAAACTTTTATGGTATTATTATCGAGCGGAATCGTGCATGAAAATTGTGAGTTTGAGAAATAAGCTATTCACTCGGACTTTTTGTATGTCACATTGTGTGCTTGTTACTTGTGTGAAGGAGTGCGACTTAATCCATAAAATATAGAAGGACAACATAATTGTATTTAGGGTATAAATTTCAAATATAATATTATTTTACATACATTATGATGATATATATATATATATTAACTATAGTACATTAATAAGCAATTAAAATAGTTCCCTCATTAAGTTCAAGGTGTTAAATAAGATTTCTTTTATTTATAATCAGTATTGTTATTTGTAGACGCGGTGGTCGAGTGGCAGCGCACTGGACTGTCGTACCGATGGTCACGGGTTCGAATCCGTGTGAAGGCAAGGGTTTTTTCCCGGGGCCTAGGGCTTCCCTGAGTCACCCCGCTCCGAATGGGTACCTAACATTACATGCAGTTAGGCGGCTGGGTAATGCGTGGAACCCACAAAGCCGTGGCCTGTGAATGCTGCATCACTTGCCAACAGTTCATCTGTGGACGCAACTATATTATGCATAGAAGGACCGCCTGTATCGATAAGATAAGTTAAGATAAGATTGTAGAAGATACAGTTACAGCAAAATCATTTTAATTTTAAGGATTGCACTACTTAATAGTTCAAAGAGACCCTATTTGTTCTTATAGTTATAGTTGATTGGTTGATGGCAAACTCATAGTCCGCCCCAGGCGACATATCATGATACACCTCCTACGTTAAATAACTTACTTAAAGGAGTATTGTGCCGATTATACTTTTTTTACATAATCATAATGTTATTCCGCAGAAAAGACAAGCACTAGATTGGAACCCACGGGGCAACGGCGAAGAGAAAAACCCAAGATATTTCACAAGGAACTTACATGAAAATTGCTGATTATGGCATAATGGTGTTATTATTTAAATGTCCTCGGATTTCATAATAAATGTTAGTCATCTGTTATTGGAAAGGAATAATTTTTCGCCGAACTCCACCAACTGACCCATGACTACCTATAGTAAAATGTATAAACAGTAGTGGACTTGATCGTCTATGCCAGTGGTCGGGAAACCATGGCTCGCGAGCCAGATGTGGCTCTATTGATGGCTGCATCTGGCTCTCAGACAAATGTTCATTATTTTTAAAAAACGATTATTCATACTCCTTTGATCTATATATTAATTGCACTTTTTTTTAAAACAGCATAGCAACGTTATTAAAAAGAATTCAAATACATAATTATTGTACTTTTAGTGTTGAAATTACACAAAATGCACACATTTACTTGGATTTTAGTTTTAAACATAATGTATGGCTCTCACAGAATTTCTTTTCAAAATATGTGGTGTATATGGCTCTCTCGAACAAAAAGTTTCCCGACCCTGGTCTATTATGCTCTATGTATATATCTTTTCTATAGCGATATATGAGAATATTACATTTAGGCAAAATGGCAAAAGTAAGTAAGTGAAACGTTCAAGAACAGACAAAAACACTTAATTAAATTAAATAGTATCATTTTATTGTGATTATTGATTAAGGAATTAATATTTTAGTAGCGTGACAGGGCTCTGTGTGGTCCCGCACAACTACTACTAGTATATTTATGTGTAATATAATGGCAACTGCATGTTGACGCAACTAGGGTTTAAATTAGTGCAAACCTGAGAGAAAAAAATATTAAATTGTGTCATTAATTTCAACAAACAAACAAGAGAGAGCCGAAAAAAAAAGAGAGAAGTCTGCTTTTGTCCAAAAAAGGCCAAATTTGAATATAAATGGGGAAAATATAGTGGAAATAAGTCACTCCCCCGCAATCTTTTAGAAAATTTTAATTGTGGCCACAGCAGTTTCCCGGTATTAAATTACGATTGCTAGCATCGCTGTCGCAAAATTCTAGCGGTAGTGAACATGGTCAACCCAAAAGTTCACCACCAGCATCACAACAGCCCATGCATGTTCCTGGCTCAATCAAATGCTTCATTGGCTGTCCTTCACCCTGCTCGGGCAACCCCCTGATGGAAGTCAATCTCTCAACGTCAATCTATTTTTAGCCTCGGTCCACCAGTGAGCGGCCAATGTTTAATGTCCATCACTTTAGATGTGCACAGTTTTAAACAACTTGATGATGTTGACCTCCTTTCCAGGACATGACAGACTATGGGGCAAGTGATGTAGCGTTCACAAGTTTTTAGCCACCACTAACGAGCAGGGGAATGTGTGGCCAGCACAATGCCCCAGGGGCCTTGCCAGTACCTGGGCTCGAACCCGCGACTCGGGATCTGCCTCAGATCGATAGTCCAGTGCGCTACCACTTAGACCATCGCGCCCCATTTGTACACACTTACCCTGATCCGACGACAATGCAACTCTTTAGTTCACCAGGAGGCAGCCTCCCATTACCATTGATTTCTGAGATCTCAGTTGTGCTCAGCACCCCGAAGTCCAACAGCTGAAATTGTATGTTCCTCCAATGACAAATAAAAACATTACATGTAATTATATGTGGGACATCTGTGACCTTCACTTAATCTTAAGCGATGACTCTTTTATTTTAATTCTAAATTTTGATGAAATCCTGAAGATGAAACTTAAGCCTAAACATCCACCGATAATAATAATAACATCTCTCATGACCAGTATGTAAGGAATGATCCCCATTAACACCGATGTGGCCTCTATCGTGCAGCTCAATTTTAATTCACTTGCTGGTGTCAAATTTAGCTGGAACTTTATTAAAGCTTCCCCCCACCCCCCACCCCACACACATACTACGTGACATTAAAACCTACATGATGATTTGGTCCGCCCCCCCCCAAAACACAGTTACACTTGCATTTGAATGACACGTGACTTGCATCTCACGCTCCACCCTCCCCAGGGTGTTGTCCCTCAGCAATGAAATGTTTCATGCTAAAAAAAAATATTTCGTGATCTTTAAAAGACCCACTGCGTCTATCGACAGAAACGCAAAAGAACAGTGACATTGGATTTTTACTTGAGCCTCTGTTTACGCATGATCACTCCTTCGAAGTGTTAGTTTTAGCAATCAATGATTTTATTTAAAAACATAAATGGTTGATTGATGATGGGTCAATACTGACATTTAACGTGTTTTAATTCCCTGCGGTTTTTATATGTTTGAACACATTTCCAAATGTCCTAGTGTAACTACTAGAGACTAAAATGCATCACACACAATGAGCCATAAGTAACAAGTTGTACTTGATATATATATATATATATATATATATATATATATATATATATATATATATATATAGGCTATATATATATATATATATATATAGAGAGAGAGAGAGAGAGAGAGAGTGGAACCTCTAATAACGAGCATAATTCGTTCCAGAAAATTACTCGTAAAGCGAAAACACTCGTTAAACGAAACTAGTTTTCCCTTACAAATCAATGTAAAATATAGTAAAATACGATAATGCGTTCCATGCTGAAAAAATACTCATTAAAAAAATTTACATTAACATTTATTCAAATAAAATTACTTATGGATTGTTAAAAAGTGTAACATTTTTTAATACGATTTAGATTTGAAACAAAAAACGTAAATGAAAATATGAATTTATGACAAATAAATTTAATTATTAATCCTTTTTAACTAGAAAACTGTCGAAAGACATTTCTTTTTGCCGACGCTTCAAAATTTGACGGAAATGTGTTGTAACCGTTTCGTAGACATTCTTGACACTCCCTTTGAAGCATCCATCTCCTTAATTGTTATTGTGAATAGTCTGAATAGTGCAGATGGTAGATGTGGCCGATTGTTTGTGCGAGCTAGATTAGCCACGCTCACACTTTGTTCTCGATTTTAAATGATTTTTCGTTTCATTTCTACAGTTATTTTATCTCTCTTATGATTGTCTTCTTGTGTTATTTTTTTCTTTGAAGACCTTTTAGCACAGGTTATTACACTTTGCACATACAAAAATTACGAACACAGTGGGGCCGTCCATAAAGTACGTCACGCTCCAGAAGAAAGTGTGACAGGGGGAGGGGGGGGGGTTCCCACCGTGTGTGACGTCACGGTGTTTTATATTAAATTTTAATTATTTTGTTAATAAAAAACAACATTTTTGTTCGAAAGTTTGACGTACTTTAGGGGGGGGGGTCCGAAATTTGTGACAGGGGGGAGGGGGGAGTTTAAAATTGTCAAAAATAGCGTGATTTACTTTATGGAGGGCCCCTGTTTGAATACGAAATTTGTAAAAATGGGTGATCACACACGATAACAATACGCTAACAGACCGCGTGCTAAACACAAACTAATGCACCGGAGCGGAAGTCCCAGCTCACAAATGGATGTTGGGGAAAAAGCGGACTTCCTCTGTCTGCGTAACTCGTTATGCGAAGTGTCACTCGTTAAGAGAGCAACTTTTTCACTCCCCCCCTCGTTATGCGAATTACTCGTTATGAGAGGTGCTCGTTGTGAGAGGTTCCGTTGTATATGTGTGTGTATGTGTGTAATACCCTCCCTCTTCACTTATTCCATCCGGGAGTGGAATGGATTGACTCAGCAAACAAGGAAAATCAACACAAGAACAATATTCATATCCAAAACTAGACTAAAAACACTGGATAAGCATAGGACGAAATAATCTTCTGTGAGAAGGAGCGAGCGTCTCTATCATACACGATATGATAACGTCTTTCCAAAAAATAATTTATAAAAGTATAAAAACAAATCTCTATCTAAAATTTATATCAATTTAAAATCATATAAACAACCAATAATAATATTTAAATGGGTCTCCCATGAAGTATGTACAAAAGTGTCCTAGTACTTCACCAACAAATACAATGATGGGCGCATTCATACTTTAGCTGCACGCCAAGTTGAATAGTCCCTACAAAATTTAATTTTTTTAATGTATATAATTTACTCAAGGAAAAATTAGCTTTCAAAACTGCTTTATTTGCATCATCGTTGATCGCGATCTCAGGACACAATTCTCAAATACCATCGAGTTCGTTTGCGCCACCTCGCTTCATTCCTCCTTCCTATATAAAACACCATTAGTTAAATCATTAAACCTTGAAACACTAGAGGATAGAAGAACCAAGAGCAAAGTAGTAATCATACATAAAGCAATTAATTCTAATTTAGAAATACAACACAAAGATAACTTAATACAACCCTCAGATAGACATAAGGATAAAAACACCTTTCTTATTCCGTATGCAAGAACAAACACATACAAGTTTTCCTTCTTCCCGTCCGGAATTCGGGCGTGGAATGGGTTGCCTGAAGAATCCAGGAAAACCAACACTTTATCAACATTTAAATCTCTAATAAAAATGCAGGACTAAACACAAACCATAGATAAGCGTAGGACGCAATAATCTTCTGTATAGAAGGAGCGTCTGTAAACAGATAAGATAAGATAAAAGTCTGGATACGAATGGCGTTCATTCAAGTATTTACCCATGTTGTTTATTTCCACAGTGTTTTATCTGTTATGCAACAATCATGTTTATTCCCTTTATTTTTTTCTATGAAAATCCCCGAAAAGATCGCATCAATTTTTTTTAAAAATCCTCATACTTTAACTTATTGGTTTCCCATATAATAACGATACATTTTTCTCTCTGCATTGCCTTGTATTGTTCTCAAATTTCTTTAACTCTGTAATGTCCTAATTTTGTTATTCACATTTCAATCTGTGTGTAATGCCTTATTATATATTGTTCTCAAATCTCTCTCTCGCTCTCTCTCTCTCTCTCTCTCTCTCTCCCCTCTCTCTCTCTCTCTCTCTCTCTCTCTCTCTCTCTCTCTCTCTCTCTCTCTCTGTAATGCCTTATATTTATATTGTTCTCACATTTCTATGTCTCACGCTCTCTCTCTTTCTTTCTCTCTATCTCTCTCTGCAATGCCTTGTATTGTTCTCACATTTCTCCCTCTCTCTCTCTCTCTCTCTCTCTCTCTCTCTCCCTCTCTCTCTCAGTCTCTGTAATGCCCTGTATTTTTTTCACAATTCTCTCACTGTAATTCCATAATTATTCTCTGTAATCAGTTCTCAATCTTCACTTTTCACTCATAAGTGGATCTTACTAGAAAGTCGTTATATTCGTGCTTCCACCTATCTGTGGATTCATTCTCTCCTCTTCTTCGACTAAAAACTTTATTTTTTTTACTATTTATTGTATTTTCTAAATCAATCATGAATTCTTATATCTCAAAATATTAGTAGTCATCTTTCTTGTTTCAGAAAAGGATTCTCATGTCTGAAATGTTTGTTAAGTATATCTTGACCCTATTTGTAGCATCATTAGCCGAACATTGCTTTCTTCTCTAACTCTAACCATCAGTTCCCAGCAATTTGCGTCAACCCATACTGTAATGTAACTTTCCGCTGCGAATGGAAAAAATTCACAGAAATAAAGTCGCACGTTTCGTTAGGGGGAAAAAGATACACTAAAAAAGTCAAGTACTGTAGTTCCAAAGAAAAATACCTTGTTTCTTCTAGAATCTAGATAATGAATAATTTGTGTGAGGATTCTTTTCAAAGAGACATTTAATTTATCTGTGTAAAATCATATGCAGTAAAAGTAAAAGGGCGAAAAATTGTAGACTCGCGACGATTTATATTTAAAAAGTTCCAGTAAGAAAAGCAAACATCTTCGCCCGCCTCTAAATGGTACATGGTGTTAAGTTCAAAACACTTCTAGATTTCATCCTGGATGATGATGGTCATGTGTGCTAACTTTGGTCAATAGACAATAATCTATGTAGAAACATGTGCGGAACAAACAAACCAAACTCAACAAATAAACCCACAGTCATATATCTTTTTATAACTATAATTTATTGTGACCTTTTTCTGTGGCTTATTTTCCTGCAGGCAAATGTCCATAGCTCTTTAAATCCTATTGTTTTATCTTTCTAGCAACTTGATCAGCTCAAACATAAAGTTTAGTAGAGACCCCTCTCGGAAGGGGTTGGCCTTTACGGGCCCGGGAGATAAGTAGGGTTGCGGAAGTGGCTGCGACCTGAAACTGACTAACCCCGGCGAAATCGCCAAGCATACGCACTGGAACCCTCCGGACAACCGGGGGGTGGGGCATGGCCTCACCGAGATGCCCGGTGCTGGGTGTGGGAGCAGACTCATACCCAACAGTGCCCGGCTAGGAACGCCGAAGACAGGAAGACCCTCTGGGCAAGGGACGGAACGCACTCGGACCGTCCTCAATGGGTTGAAGATTTCTGCCTGGCCGTCCTTGTATGGGTGCGAAGGGCCATCCTGAACAAGCCCTGGTAGTTTTACAGTTGAATGTCTGTGGCATAAGGCAAAAGGCACACGAAGTAACCAAAATACTCCACGAACGGAAAGTGGATGTAGCACTGTTCCAAGAAACGCTCCTTAAGGGGAAGCCGTTCCATATCACAGGTTACTCGCTATACCATTGCAAGTGTGACCGGCGATGTCGAGGTCTTGCCACAGCGGTCCGGAATGATTTAACGATGGAGCTGCTCGAAGTTAAGTGTTACAGCAACACTGATACTCTCACGGTGAGAGTTTTCAAAGACGACGTTGGCTTTACAATCACGAACGTCTATAATACGCCCAGAAATCCAATCGCACTTCCAGTTGGGGAAGATGTCATTTTTGGAAGAACGATAATAGCAGGAGACTTCAATGCACAGTCTCCTGACTGGGGCTATGCCGAACGGAACGCGTCAGGCCACTACATCGAGGATGTCTGTATTAATACGAATCTCATCAGGCTACAAAACGCAGATAGTGAACCGACACTACTGCACACGGGGCACAGCACGGAGTCCCGCCCAGATCTAACGCTTATTTCCGCTGACCTAGAGTCGAAGCATAGACTGGAAGTATTAAAGGAAGTTGGTAGCGATCACTTACCAATCCTGATTGAATTTGGACTTGGTGCAGGCAAACCTCGATTTGAAAGAAGGCATTGGCAGTTCCGTAAGGCAGATTGGCGAAAGTACGAGGCCGAGAGCGAGACCAAGCTCGCTCTGCTGGATGTTGCAGGAGACAACATGGATGCCACCTACGGGCAGTTTATTGACACAATCCTTGGGGTTGCGAGGCGAACGATCCCAAGGACAAACGGGAAACAGAAGTTCAGACCTTACTGGGACAAGAGTCTGGCAGAATTGGTGAAGCAAAGAGCAAAAGCACGGAAAAAAGCAGCCAGGCTGAAGACACCCGAAGCTCGTAGGGCGTACAACAGACTGACGGCTGAAGTCCGGGCCGCTGTCGACAAAGCGAAGAAGGCGAAATGGGTAAATACGTGCGAAAAACTCGACCTCGTAGACGGAAGAAAAGTTTGGCGGCTCTTAGACGCATTATCTGGCGCGGGGAAGACAAAGAATTCCAACCCTTTGACGACACCAAAGGGCCAAAGGGCTAGTGAAGTTAAGCGCGCACGAGCGCTAAACAAACACTTTGCCCAGGTTAACAAAAAAGGCGCCAGATCTGATTTTAGCCGAACAATCGACCGAATGCGCAAAGAGGGCTCAAGGAGACAAAGTAAGGGCCCTCAACTAGAGGTTTTCGCGGCCCCCTTCACAATGACAGAGTTGCAAACCGCACTCAACAAGTGCCAAGCTGGCAAAGCACCAGGACCAGATAAAGTTCACAATGAAATGCTCAAACATCTGGGCAAGACAGGCCGAATGAAACTGCTGGGTTTCATAAATAGAACTTGGACAACAGGCACGCTGCCGAAGCTGTGGAAAAAGGCCACAATAACCCCAATTCCCAAAGAGGGGAAACCAGGCGAACACCCGTCCAGTTACCGGCCAATTTCCCTCACGTCGTGTGTGGGGAAGGTAGCTGAACGGTTAGTGAACGCACGACTCTACTGGTTCCTCGAAAAGTCCAAATGCATTCCAATGACTCAGGGTGGGTTCCGAAAGGGACGCCAACCGATGGACCAGGCTCTCCGACTAATTCAGACAATCACGAATGAACTCCAGTCGAGGAATCACACCGTTGCGGTGTTCTTCGATCTAAAGCAGGCATACGACAAGGTGTGGCGTGGAGGGCTACTTTATAAGTTGCAGCAGTTAGGTGTTACTGCGAACATGTACAGTTGGATAAAATCGTTCCTTACGGACAGAACGATCAAGACCCGAGTGGGGGAGTCATTATCCAACGAAGATCGCCTGGAGGACGGACTTCCACAGGGGTCCGCCCTTAGTTGTACATTGTTCTTAGCCTACGTCCACGACCTACAAGGTATTCTGGGGTCACAGAATGCCATGTTTGCTGACGATCTGGCTATATGGAGTTCCGGAAAGGACGTTGCAACCCTGCAGAACAGGCTGCAGGAAGATCTGAATCGAATCGAAGACTACGCCAACCGTTGGCGCCTAGTAGTCAATACGGAGAAAACGGTCCATTCCATTTTCACAAATGGACGGAATGCACTGAAGCATGAGGTGGTGCTTCAGATATGTGGGAAAAGATTGAATTGGGATCGGACACCAACGTACTTGGGAATCAAACTGGACCAGAAGGTCCAGCTACATAACCATGTGCGTGAATTGTGTGCCAAAGCCACAGCTAAACTGTCCCTGGTGAAGAAACTGGCTAGCACTAGTTGGGGTGCGGATGCAAGACTACTGAGAGCTCTCTATCTCGGTAGTGTGAGGGGTGCTATTGATTACAGCCTCCCGGTCCAGGCCTTTGCGAGCCGTACGGCTCTAGAGGGTCTGGACCGAATACAGAACCAAGCTCTACGGTTTGTATGCGGGGCGTTGCGTACGACACCCACAGCCGCTGTAGAAATTATGTCTAACGTAGAACCCCTGGCGATAAGGCGAGAAAAGGCAATCATGACCACGGTGGAACGATACCGTAGGTTGGAGCATGACGAACCCTGCTTTCAATTACAAGACCGATGGGTAAAGAGGACCCGACTGAAAAGACCATCCTTCATGGATACGGTCTACGAACTAGAAGACTCAGTCCCCATACCCAAGCACAGGGAACGCATGCGACTGGTCCCTGCTCGAGGACCACATGAAAGCTCAGACTTGCCTGAACTACGTTTGACACTGGCAAATACAGCGGTGACGAAAGCCAGTCCCGTCGAGCTCCAGCGAGACGAGACTCTGAAGACAATCGAAGCTTATGGCGATAGTGTGGTAAAAGTCTTTACGGACGGCTCGCGTTTCAAGGATGGCAGAAGTGGATACGGAGTGCTAATTCAATACCCTCAACCTGGACCCTGACAGTATCGAACTGTCAGGGCCGTGCGGATCCGCATACAGTAGTCACGACGCCGAACTGGAGGCGATTTGCAAGGGTTTGAAGGAAGTGCGCCGACGTCTAGCAAGAAGAAAGGTTTTCCCGACCGTCGTAGTTTTCACCGACTCACGGTTTTCGCTCGAGACCGTGGGTCGATCCTCTCTGGAGACGAAAACGGTCAGTGTCATTTTGGAAACAGTAGGTGAAATCCTAGCACGAGGCGGAAAAGTAGTCCTTCAGTACATCACTGGGCACAGTGGCGAGCCTCATTCAGACAGGGTCGATAAGTTAGCGAGAGAAGGTTCAGCTCAGCCCCAACCCGATCGCCCGATGACCCAGCTGGGGGTCAGATCGTGGCTTAAGGACCATTTCCGAGAGAAATGGCTACAGGGCTGGGCATCTGGAAGCACGGCCAGAAAAGTATTCCAGTACATGCCGCGACCGAGCAAAAGCGATTCCTGGTGGAAAATTGGACGTAGCAATCAGACGCTCATAACTAGAATGAGAACTGAACATTGTCCCACACGAAGCTACTTGTACAAGTTTAACACTAGAAGGGAACTGGCCTGTCGGCTGTGTGGCCACCCGGAAGAGACGGTGGCACACGTACTCGAAGAGTGCCCCGAGCTGTGCGGGGGTTTGGAAGACGAAGTAACGGTACCTGCAGAGGGTTACCTCTACGGCGATGCCCGCTTGATGAGGCTCGCTTGCGATAAAATGAACCGGGTCTTAAGAGCCTAGCGGCTCGACCCAAAAGAGAATGTACATTCACGAGTAGAGACCCAATTTCGACCGGGCAGAGAACATTTGAGCTGACATCTGATGCTAGGACAATGAAAATTATCGTATACAGCAGGGGTTGGCATACTTGTTTGCCCGATGCCCCAAAATATATATATTTTATTTTGACGTTACCCTTAATTAGTCTGCATTACCTAAAAAAAAAGTTCGCTTTTTACCCCAAATGGGTAATTTACACATGTTCGCCATTCACCGGTATAGAATAGAAATATCCGAGGGCCTTTATTCCATCTACGCCAGTGCGAGGAAACCTAATAACAAAATATCTTGACATTACTTTCAAACATTTACCACCTAAGATGGGTGCACTCAAAGGTTGTCTTGTTATACTTGCTGCCCCCCCCCCTCATATCCAGTATGTTACCAGTATGAAAGACTCCGCTCCATCAAAGGATCACGTCATTACTTTAATTAAAACAATATATGGTTTTATTATTTTAAAAAACAACAATTGTTTCAATGACAATGGTGAGAACGAATCATTATAGTTTATAAACTCACGATATTTGTTTTTTAATCGACTCATTGAAGTTAAAGGCCTGTGTTTCCGAAGCAGCGCCAGTACTTACTTAATTAGGGGCCGTCCATAAATGACGTCACGCGATTTTTGCCGATTTTTTACCCCCCCCCCTCGTCACGGGTCGTCACAAAAACTAAGACCTCCCCCCCCCTCTAAAAATACGTCACAAATCTTTGACCCCCCCCCAAAAAAAAACAACAAAAAAAACAACAAAAAAAACAATAAAAAAAACAACTTTATTTTCTATTTGAAAATAAGCATGTTTCAAATCACTTTTGTCATTTAAGTATTTATTATTTATTTAGTGAAGATCTAAATTGTAATATCATAACCCACGTGAAGCATTTTTTAAAAACGTTTAACGAAAACGAACTGTGTTAACATGCTTAGCTTATATTTTATTTTAATGCATACAAACAGGGCCGGATTTCTGCCTAGGCCCACAAGGCCCGGGCCTAGGGCCCCAGCCAGCCAAGGGGCCCCGGTGGTGGAATCTTTACATAAGCCCAAAAGCTTGGCTTCATTATCAAAAACTTTATCGAAAATAATAGTATAATAAATATTTTTACTACATTTTGCATACACTGCCCAGTACTCAAGTCCACGGGGTTCGTTAGTGTTGGTTTGTCATTGTAAGCCGCGTTCTGAGCTGCTGTTGCGATATTGTGGAGAAGGCGTAGGGTGGGTGTGACCAGTAAAAAAAACGGCATGGCCCCGACTTCCCCCCTCCCCATACCACACACAGGACAAGACACCGCCCGAGCCGGGATTTGGGTTTTAGATTACAGATAATTAACAGGGACCGGGAGAAATTTTTTTTAATGTCGACTGACTTGACCAGAGGCCAGGGAGATGTCACAGGTAGTTTATGTGGACCTGCCAAAGGTTTCATTGCGTTTTAATGTATTTAACTAGATGACCTTCTACAATTTCACCTGCATACCTTTGTTCACCAATATATTGACACGGAAATTGTTAGATCGGGGAATAGGAAGCCAGGGAGCCACCGCATAGGTTTTGAGGCGCATTGTGGCTGTTGTGAGCTCACTTTCTGATTAGGATTTTGTTTAAAAAAACAGTGGGAACTATGTTATGACCATAGAAGTTTTGGCTGAGTTTAATACTTTTCTGGACTTACACATAAAACGCCACAGTAACAAAGGAAGTGGCACAACATCATATCTTTCGTCAAAAATATGCAATGAAATGGTTAATATCATAATAGAAAGGGAAGAAAAAGAAATAATTACTACAATACAATCCTTACTGGGTTTTTTAAAAAAATCAAAATATTTCTCTATTTCTGTGGACTCCCGACATTTCTCATGTAGATAAATTTTCTTTCATTGTGAGATATGTCACTGAAGACGAATATTAATTTGATGTTTATTAAAGTCACTAAAGTCAAAACAAATTATATGTTCTGTACTGCAGCATTTAATTTGCTAAATTTCCAAAATTGCTTCGAGATGGTTGGGGGGCCCAAAAGTAAAAAGTGCCTAGGGGCCCTGGGTCTCTTAAATCCGGGCCTGCATACAAATTAAACATTGACTATTAATCCTCCCGGTTAACGTCTTTGTTTAAAAAAATATCTTTTTTAAATACCATTTTTAAAATGTATTTTTTAAAAATCCCTCAATTGACTGACGGGCATCCCGTAAGACAGAGGTCGGCGAACAGAGGTAAATAACCTGAACTGGGGTCAAAAAGGGAATTATTGGGGGTAATGCAGACTCATTTGGGACATATAACATCCACTACAATCCGCTAGATATATTAAAATACGTCATGTGTACGTGTGCGCTTGGAACATATGCCCATTATTAACCCGGTTCCTTCCAGAAAATGCATTTTTTAAAATTTGACAACTATGTAGATTTCTTACCTACGCACTATATGAAGACACCTAAATCTACCATACTTTCATTTATATTGACACGAGTGACAATAATCTTAATCCACATGACTTGTCTTTATCACGTATCATTTCTGTGATATTTAAAATTAATGCCTTAAAAACTGAGCTAAGAAGAAAAGTTGTTTTGTTCTCCTCTCGAATTGCGATGTCAAGAACTTAATGCATTCAATAAAGTTACTGAATAGTGAATACTTGACTAATTTTAAATGGGCTCATTTACCATTATATCTAGAACAGTGCTTCTCAAACTTTTTAGTATTGCGGACCAGCAGGAATTTTTTCCATTGTACCAGTGACCGGTGCACTATTTTCCCTGCACTGACAATTTTTTCTGTCCTTTTTTTTGAGAACATCTGCGGACCGGCAGCGGATGGCCCACGGACTGGCACCGGTCCGTGGACAACCACTTTGAGAAGCACTGATCTATAAGACTAGAATGGCTAGGGGCGTTTGACCAAAAACCAATCGAACAATTATATCAAACTTAAAACGTTTTTAATTGTATCAAATAGATTCCCCCCCCTCCCCTTTTAAAGAAAAAGGATATTCCGTGTCGTTTTGACTTAAAATATCTACACATAATCCTATTCAAATCATTTTTAGACGCTTGTCATGCTTGTAAAACTCATCAGTAGCATTTTCGTGCTAAAGACGCTCCCCCAAATCCCCGAGTCATGTGAGCAGGACCTAGAGTCTGGGGGGGGGGAGTAACGCATACATAAATTTGTATATTTTGTGGTAACGGGCATGAGAGAACCAAACGGAGCTGCGGTTAGATCACAAATGCTTTGATGTCAACATCAAACGACGCAATGTAACAATTTCATATGTCATCTTGTGGATTCTCAAACTTAAGGACTATAATTAGATTTAATTTTCGTGTCTTGATAGCATACGCCAACCAGCGTCTGATGGCCTACCGACCCGAACATTGAGAAGCACTGATTTTAAATTTTAAAAAAAAAGAAAAAAAAGTCATTAAATAAATTGTAAGCCACCAAATATTTCAGTGGAAGTTTTATTTAAAGTTACCTTTTTGATGTGACGTCACATTTCTTCAACCCCCTCCCTCCCCCTCGTCACGCAACGTCACAAAAGTGTGACCCCCCTCCCCCCTAGGTGCGTGACGTCATTTATGGACGGCCCCTTACATGTATATTTATATTCGACATTGGACCATGAGCAACTTTGAAAACTTTCCATCGTCACACGTGTTCACAAAACCTTAGAGCCCTCTCCAATATGAAGTCACAAATCTTTGCATAAAAGCCGTTTTTTCTATTTGAAAATGAGCATTTTTCAAATCACTTTTTTGTTATTTAAGCATTCATTTAGTGTTGGCTGCACTCTAACACATGGAAAGCCATTAAAGTGTCATTAAATAAATTGTAATCAATGAAATATTTAAGTGGAAATTTTATTTAATGTTCTTAACCACCCCGTCCTCCTCGTCATCGTCACAAATGTGTGCCCCCCTCCCCCCCCCAGGTGCGTGAAGTCATGTATGTATTTTTTTAAAATTAACTTAATTTTAGAGAAGCCATTTTAGCTCTTTGCATTATTTAAGACAATGTTCGAATTAATGCTATTATTTTAGGCAGGGTAACTTCTAAGCTCAATATCTTAAAAAACTTGAATAAATTAATTGGTCATGAATTAATTAGTTCTTCTTTTTTCCCCGTGGCGTTTAAATATTCCTTGTTTGACAATGGCACGTAAAATATTTTGTATATGGGGCCGTCCATAAATGACGTCACGCGATTTTTGCCGATTTTTTACTCCCTCCCCCCCTCCCCTCGTCACGCGACGTCACGAAAACTTAAACCCCCCCCCCTCTAAAAATACGTCACAAATCTTTGACACCCCCCCCCAAAAAAAAGAAAAAACAACAAAAACAAAACAACAAACAACTTTATTTTCTATTTAAAAATAAGTAAGTTTCAAAACACTTTTATTGTCATTTAAGTATTTATTATTTATTTAGTGAAGATCTACATTGTAATATCGTAACCCGCGTGAAGAAATTTAAAAAAAAACGTTTAACCGGCCTTCAGAAAACGAACTGTGTTAACATCCTTAGCTTATATTTTATTTTAATGCATACAAATTAAACAATGACTATTAATCATCATGGTTAACGTCTTTGTTTAGAAAAATAATTATTTAAAAATAACATTTTAAAAATGTATTTTTTAAGAAATCCCTCAATTGACTGACGTAATAAAGAGGGCGGCGAACAGAGGTAAATAACCTGAACTGGGGTCAAAAAGGGAATTCTTGGGGGTAATGCAGACTCATTTGGGGACATAAAACATCCACTATAATCTGCTAGATATATTAAAATACGTCATGTGTCCGTGTACGCTTGGAACATATGCCCATTATTAAACCGTTTCCTTCCAGAAAATGCATTTTTTTTTAATTTGACAACTATGTAGATTTCTTAGCTACGTACTATATGAAGACACCTAAATCTACCCTACTTTCATTTATATTGACACGAGTGACAATAATCTTAATCCACATGACTTGTCTGCATCACGTATCATTTCTGTGATATTTAAAATTAATGCCTTAAAAACTGAGCTAAGAAGAAAAGTTGTTTTGGCTCCTCTCGAATTGCGATGTCAAGAATTTGATGCATTCAATAAAGTTAATGAATACTTGACTAATTTTAAATGGGCTCATTTACCATTATATCTAGAACAGTGCTTCTCAAACTTTTTAGTATTGCGGACCAGCAGGAATTTTTTCCATTGCACCAGGGACCGGTGCACTATTTTCCCTGCACTGACAATTTTTTCTGTCCTTTTTTTGAGAACATCTGCGGACCGGCAGCGGATGGCCCACGGACCGGCACTGGTCCGCGGACCATCACTTTTAGAAGCACTGATCTAGAAGACTAGAATGGCCAGGGGCGTTTGACAAAAAACCAATCGAACAATTATATCAAACTTAAAACTTTTTTTAATTCTATCAAATAGATTCCCCCCCTCCCCTTTTAAAGAAAAAGGATGTTTCGTGTCGTTTTGACGTAAAATATCTACACATAATCCTATTCAAATCATTTTGTAGACACTTGTCATGCTTGTAAAACTCACCAGTAGCATTTTCGGGATGGGGGGGGCTTAAGACGCTCCCCAAATCCTCGAGTCATGTGAGCAGGACCTAGAGTCGGTAACGCTTACATAAACTTGTATATTTTGGGGGTAACGGGCAAAAAGGGTTTTACGACTCCTTCCATGAGAGAACAAACGGAGCTGCGGTTACATCACGAATGCTTTGATGTCAACATCAAACGACGCAGTTAACAATTTCATATGTTATCTTGTGGATTCTCAAACTTAAGGATTATAATTAGATTTAATTTTCGTGTCTTGATAGCATACGCCAACCAGCGTCTGATGTCCTACCGACCGGCACATTGAGAAGCACTGATTTTTTAAAATTTTAAAAAGTCATTAAATAAATTGTAAGCGACCAAATATTTCAGTGGAAGTTTTATTTAAAGTAACCCTTTTGATGTGACGTCACATTTCTTCAACCCCCCTCCCTCCCCCTCGTCACGCATCGTCACAAAAGTGTGACCCCCTCCCCCCCCTAGGTGCGTGACGTCATTTATGGACGGCCCCTATCTTTAAGGCAAAATTTAAAGTCCAGTAGGCTATATTAGCTAGTGTACGAAAATCTGTTTTCTAAATTCTATATAACTTCTAAAAACTCACACGAACTTCTACAGTAATATCATGTTATGAAGAATACAACTCTCTACTCAACTGTTTTTCTTCACAACATGGATCATATTCGCTTCGATCTCCAAACATTTGCAATTTCAATCTTTGATTAGAAGATTCGATTAAAAGAATGAGGTCTCCGCATAAAACGTTATTTAATGTCAAAGCATCCTATAAGTATTCCATTCGTTTCTCTGTGAGAAGCCTCTGCCAGAGGCGTCACTAGGGTTGGTGTCACCCGGGGCGGTAGCTCATGGTGTCACCCCTTCACGACTGAAGGGGCCGTCCATAAATGACGTCACGCGAGGTTGCCGATTTTTACCACACCCTCCCCCAGCGTCATACTTTGTCTCAAAAACTTAGACCCCAACCCTTTTTAAATCCCTTATATTAACTTCACCGCCGTCTCTGTCTCTCTGTCTCTCTCTCTCTCTCTCTCTCTCTCTCTGTCTGTCTGTCTGTCTTGGGCTCGGCGGGCGGAAAAACAGAAGTCAAAAATGACCCATTTCCCATGATCCGATCAAACTGAAATTTGGCACACGGACCCGTCTGACCTAACAATGCATCGTATCAAAATTTCAGATCGATCGAACGTACCGTAATTAAATTAATGCATTTTTAGTTTATCCTTATATGAGGTATGTAATTCAAAATTCACTGTTTGTTATTGGTTTTTTTCTGCCAGTTTCACGTGAGTTTGAGTTGACGCCGACCGTCGTGTTGACGCCGACCGTCGTGCCGACACCCCCTCACATCCCACCCCCATTTATTAAAGACAAGGGACATCACTCGGTGTCAGTCTGTAAATGTTTGAAAATAATCAATACTGTTAGTTATGTCTCATATATAAGGGATTTATAGTCAAAAACTTTGTTTTTACGGGTTTGTTTTATTAAATCCCTTATATTAACTTCGCGGGCCGGTCATCTCTGTCTGTCGTCATCTCATGGGCTGGGCGGGCGGAAAAAGAAAAGTAAAAAATGACCCTCTTCCCGTGATCCGATCGAGTTGAAATTTGGCACACGGACCCGTCTCACCTAACAATGCATCGTATCAAAATTTCAGATCGATCGATCGTACCGTAATTAAATTAATGCATTTTTAGTTTATCCTAATATGAGGTATGTAATTCAAATCCACTGTTTGTTATTGTTTTTTTCCCACGTGAATGTTTGAGTTGACGCGACCCATCGAAGTACCGCGTGCTTTTATTTACAATTTTACGTATCATGCTGAGCTCAGTCCCCGCCCCCCCCACCCCCCTAGGGTTATGAAGCAAAGTTGAGTTAAGAGTTTGAAAATACTGTTAGTTATGTCTCATATATAAGGGATTTATAGTCAAAAACTTTGTTTTTACGGGTTTGTTTTATTAAATCCCTTATATTAACTTCGCGGCCGTCTCATCATCTCATCATCTCATGGGCTGGGCGGGCGGGCGGAAAAACAAAAGTCGAAAATGACCCACTTCCCGTGATACGATCGAGCTGAAATTTGGCACACGGACCTGTCTAACCTAACAATGCATCGTATCAAAATTTCAGATCGATCGAACGTACCGTAATTAAATTAATGCATTTTTAGTTTATCCTTATATGAGGTATGTAATTCAAAGTCACGGTTTGTTATTGTTTTTTTCTTCCACTTCCACGTGAGTTTGAGTAGACGCCGACACCCCCTCACATCCCACCCCCATTCATTAAAGACAAGGGACATCACTCGGTGTCAGTCTGTAAATGTTTGAAAATAATCAATACTGTTAGTTATGTCTCATATATAAGGGATTTATAGTCAAAAACTTTGTTTTTACGGGTTTGTTTTATTTACGATATGACGTCACAAAGCTTTGACACCCCTCCCCAAGCCGTATTTTCTCAATAAAAATTAGCATGTTGCAAATTATTTTTTGTCATTTAAATATGTATTTAGGGTAAGTCTGCACTGTAATATCGTAACACGCGCGAAGTCATTGAAAACGTAATTAAATAAATGGTAAACAAACAAATATTTAAGTGGAACTTTTATTTAAAGTTTCGCATTTTTGATGTGACGTCACATTTCTTAAACACCCCCCTCCTCGTACCACATCGTCACAGATGCGTGGACCCCACCTATGGCGGATTAAAAGGGGGGGTGCTGAACGGGCTAAAGCCCCCAATAATTTAAGGGCCCCCAAACTTTTTATGAATTATAGTGTATAATAAAGATGCAGGCCATTATATTGTACAAATCCCTGAAAATGCCTTGGACAGTCATACGGCAATGCTGCAAATGAGTAGGAAGTATAACGAAAACCAGGCTATTCTTCGTGAGAAGTGCAGTGTAGCTCATTATGTGCCGTGCACAGCTCATTCCTTTAATTTGGTTGGGAAAAGATCAGCAGGTTGTCCTACTGCGGTCAGATTTTTTTGTCTTCTGCAAAATCTTTATACCCGACTTGTTGCATCTACTCATCGTTGACAGGTACTTCAAAAACATATGAAATTGATACCTGCTAACAAAGCCTTGTCTGACACAAGATGATCAGCCTGACATTATGCTTTAAGGTCTGTTAATAGCTCATACCATGAGAATATCGCAGCACTGGAAGAATTAGCAACGAATGAAAATCAGCCACGTGTCTGCCGACTTGAAGAAGAATGATTTTTAAGGAAATTGAACAACTGAAAGTCGCTATTTTACTTGAAATTTGGGAAACAATTTTAGAAAGGAAGTCTCTCATTGCGTTTGTTAAAAAATAGCATTCTTAATTTTATTCCTATGAAGACAAAGGAAAGGAAAAGTCCGTGGTAAAAACAGTGTAAACAATCTTCAATACTATCAATCAAAAAAGAAAGCGTCAGTTTCATAAAGGGACATCAACAAACAGTATTCTTATGGAGAAAAAAATTCAAGATTGAGGTATTTCTGTTAATCATTGACAAACTTTCTTAAGCCCTACAACATTGGTTAGGTGCATATAAATACATCAATGAGAAATTTGGCTTTCTTACAAACCTAACTGAGCTCAGCACTTTCGCCACCCGATGGGCAGCAGCCAAGTTAATGGAAGAATATTCAAGTGATTTCGAAGAAGGGGTCGGGTAAATTCGAAGCAACCGTTTCGTCCCCCTCAATTTACTAGCAACGCCATCGAGCGGTGCCGGTTTAGGGCCAGGAGCGCCAGTACGGATTAGCAAAAAGTGCCGCGAAGAAGGCATTGGACGCCAGCTCTGAGGAAACCTTCCAGTGGGGGTTGCACCCTAGGTAGGTCTTTGATGATCCCCCGGTCTGCGGCGGTCCTAACCATGGAGACCCGTGTGCTTTGCCGGGATGGCGCCAAAGTGGTAGTGGGTCGTAGTAGGAAATTCCACCACCTCCTTGTGAGGGCAACTTAGTGGGAGGCATCTTCGACTGTATATCCTGGATGCCCAGGTGGCCGCTTCAGAAGTGACCGCTTTGGGGGGGGGGTCCTCAGCTGTTACGTCCCTTTGGTGGCCATATGGCTAAGGGGGATCTTCCGGGAAGACCCATAAAGAGCACTAGGCTCGGGGCTTCTGATTTTCTTCCACATGTAGGTTCATGAGTGATTTCGAAGACTGCTTACATTCAGAATTAGTCCAATTTTCAGAACTCTTAAAAAAGTTATTGTCCAGCCCCAGGCGCAGGGTAAGGAAAAGGAATTAGCACAAAGCGAAACTCAAAAAACTTGCACAGAGCTAAAAATTTTGCTGCTTTTGAATGAGCTATATTTCACACAGTCCTTCACAAATGTCACTTCGCATCTATCTTTCAATATTGACATCAAACTGCAGCTGAGAGCGATCCTTTTCAAAGTTGAAAAGAATATATAATGAGTTAGAACTTGCATGGGACGAAAAAGGCTGAATATGCTCTCTCTAATGAGCATTGAAAAGGAACTTGTGAGCTTACTCAGCTTTATTGACTTGATTGAAAACTTCGCCATTTGAAAAATTCGCAAACGAAAGTTGTAGGTTGAAATAATAATCATACATATTTTTCAATAATTTTTGTTATTTTAAATAGAGAAAAGAATTCGTTACCTCATGAATTTTTTTTAAATACGGAATAACGCGTAATACTATTCTTTACGGGGGGCGCGTTCGTAAGCACTAAATAGCGTAAGTTGGGATTGGGACCGTCGTAACCGGAGGACTACCTGTATATAAACATGCATATCTATGCTTTCACGCCTTTAATAAATATATATATAAAAATATTAACTCAAAGACATTTAAATCATAATTTTCCTCAAGAAAAACATCAACAAAGAAAACCCATCTTTTGATTTTTTTCTTTGGGAATGATAAAAATCGTATTCCCCCCACCCCACTGTGGTGGAGGGAGTCGTGAGGTGGGATTCGTTCATGCTGTCGGTGTGTCCAAGCCCAAATGGCTTTATATCTTTTAAAACAGAAGACACTGCCTCTTTCATTCCAGCCTTTTTTTAAAGATCTCTCTGCTGCGACTATTTCTTTTCTTTTTTTCCTAATTTTTTTTAATGTTGTTCGTGTGTTGGGACTGTTTTATTATTGCAAGTTAACTGATATTATTTTTAATAAGAATTTTCGCGTTTAACGTATTTCATTGTATTTCTTAAATTCTTTCTAGGTTAAAAAATTTGTCATCTTTTGTTTTCTGACATAAAATCGTACACAGTAAAATAAATTTTAGTCTCGGGTGTCACCCCTTGATGGGTGTCACCCGGGGCGGCCCGCCCCCCCCTAGTGACGCCACTGGCCTCTGCTAAGCATTTTTAACACTATACTATACGTGTGTAAATAATTTCGGGCATCTTTGACATAATTAGAAAAATAATATTTTTAAAAACGTAAAAAAACAAGTTTTTGACTCTACATCCTTTATATATGAGACATCATATATATATTTACCCTCAATTATCCTGCTGTAACGCTGAGGGACATCACTCTTTTTTTTTCTTGTTGTTGAATATATAGACTTAAAAATCATTATCATTTTGGTTTCCAGATTAACATTGAACACCCTCTACACTATAATTAATTCATCAATTTCATGCGACGTTCGAAAAGAGTTATTTTTTAGTTCAGTAATTTGGTGCGCTGCTTTCTAAAATTTCTCGCCGTAAAAAGATATTATATGACGTCACTGTTTTAGCTCATATTTTAATTTTGGAAAAGGGAACGATGTAATAAAAACAACCCGTAAAAAACCAAGTTTTTGACTATAAATCCTTTATGTACGAGAAGTAACTAAAAGAATGTTCATTATAATACGCAGCGCCAGACCATCCAGAAATACAAAATTGCAGTTGAGTCGTAAAACATGTTTAATATAATGCGCACCGATCAGAAATATGTTTATAAAAAGAGCTGTCAATAAAATACGCACCTTGTTGCGCGACAGAAAGGTTGTTCAATATAATACGCACCGCGACGCTCTATCTCAAAAAATAGCATGATACATAGGAATAAATAAAATAATCTAAAAAATCAATAATTTAATAACGGTACATGCGATCGATCTGAAATTTTGATACATTGTTTTTATCATCGGTACGAAACTGCCTGCAAAATTTCAGCTCGCTATCTTGCGAGCAAGTGGGTTAAAAATCGATCAAAAGTTTTGGCGACAAGCAAGCAAGCAAGCAAGGTCCGCCGCAGACACCACGAGTTAATATAAAGGATTTAAAAAGAGGATTTGAGGATTGTTAATTATAAAAAAACTTTGTGTACATTTCAGGAATATTTCGTATTTATCATACAAAGATAAGTTACTTGGGCTTTTGAAAAAAGTTGGCGCCGCAGCACAACCAAGTAACTAAAATAATGTTCATTATATATAATACTAATACGCAGCAGCGCAAGACAATCCAAAGATACAAAATTTTAGTTATGTCACGTAAAACATGTTTAATATAATGCGCACCGATCGGGAATATATTTTTAAAAAGTATTGTCAATACAATACGCACCTTATTGCGCGACAAGAAAGGTTGTTCAATATAATAAGCACCGCGAAACTCTAGCACAAAAATTAACATGCGACATAGAGATAAATAAAGATAATCTAAAAATGCATTGATTTAATTACAGTACATTCGATCAATCTGAAATTTTGATCGACCATTTTTATCATCGCCACTAAAAAGCCTGCAAAATTTTAGCTCGCCAGCATACGGGGTTAAAAATCGATCCAACGTGTTTTTCGGCATGCCAGTAGACACCACGAGTGAAAAATATTTCATTGTGTCTATCAAAGTTCCTGCGTCTGTTCGTGTGTTGAGCTTTTTGTCTGCATCTATCAGTTCTTCTATAGCTTTATAAATAACCTCAAAATGGCTTCATGGTATATTCACTATTTTGTATCCTGAAGTCTGTTTAATGCCTTGGTTGTAGAAGCAATTAAATATTCCAAACGGTGTATGGACATGGAAAAGAATGCGTAGCCACGTTCCAGTGTACTAAAACAGAGAGTTCGTTTCAGTTGGAGTATCATGTAAACAAATTAGGTTAAATGAAATTTATGAGCGAGATTTTACATTGACATTTAATTTATTGCGTCTTTGTTGAACTCCTCCATTCTTCCCAGCCATGAAGAAGTATTAACACACGTTGGGCCTCTGCAGTCAATTATTTTAAGATCATCATTTATTTAAAACCATTTTAGAAATGTTGTAAGAACCTCATGCCATTTTGTTTCGATCTTTATTAATTATTAATAGTGTATTCTTTTTATCCAATTACCTACTAATTCTTTCCGATTTCAAAAAACTTTGATAATGTTGAGCACTTCTTCATGAGTGGCTACTTTTGTATTTGTGTGCCAAGTTTTAATTTCATTTGATAAGCAAGTTTATTCATTATTTTTATTTATTCCACAAAATAAAGACATTAAAATAAGTATGCTTTGAAATAATAAACCATATAAGTACGCCAACAATTTTGTTTCAGTAGTTTACCAACGTTAAAATCGATTAAATGTACCAGCACATAATTGTCATGTTCGTACACTACTTCAGCCCCTAAGTTTTTCAGCTCAGTGGCTTTAGTATATGAAGTCTTTGGATTAATACAAGAATAGAAGTTTGAAATTTTGACATTAGAATATTTAGAAACGTCCACGTCTTTTAATATATATATTGTATTTTATTAAACTTTATCATAACGTTTTTTTTTACATTTTAAAAGCTTATTAACAAAGAGGAATTTGCCCCCCCCCTTTCCCCAACAATGTGGCGCTCGGATAATTCGATTCGTTCATTAATCAAATTGATACAATCAGGCTCTGGTTTTTCAGAACAGTAGCAATTTTGTCCGAAAATTTAAGAATTTTTGGCAGTTGAAATGTTCACATGCTTTATGATACTTCCTTTATTTTTTAAAAATTAATTTCTTATTTGGCTTTTATTTCGATTAAAAGCTCAACTTTCTTATATTTGTATTTATTTTTTGAAACTATATAAAAACTACTAGGAATTTGCCGCCCCTGGCATTCGCCCCCCCCCCTCGCTACGCCACTGATCGTACTGTAGAACTACCTATCTACTATTACCAATAAATAATCAAAATCTTAAAGAGTGAATAATCTTCAACTTCTAATAATTCAAAACAGTGAACGAAGTTTCAATTTAAAGTGAAACATGCGCGTAGCAAACAAGAAGATACAAAAATGTAATTCTTTTAATGACACAGCACTTCTTATCCCCTACTTCTGACAATATCCAACATTTGCGTGACAGCTTTCTATTAAAATCATTGCGCCATATTTCGATTATTGAACTTTAGAATTTGGACATTTCAATTTGACCGCCAGAGGTGCTTTTTATTTTGATGCGCTTAACTCACGCCCAGCCCCCGTTTTTTTTTAAATATCTTCTTCTTTTCATCTAATCGCTGCTGTCGCATCAAGCCTCGAATTACATTGGTCACTGATAAAAAGGTTCTAAAACCTTAAACTTAAACACTAAAGAAAACGTGTATCTATTCCTAAACTAACTCAGTGCTATAAATAAAAACAAAGAGCGGTACATGAACTAAGATAAGACTTATCTACTGGTGCTAGGACAAATCTTTAACCACAGATCCACTCACACTCACTTCACGTGTACAAGTATTGCAATCTTTAACAGACGTGACATCACCGCTACCACTCACCCGCCTCAACGTAATTATTGTATGCCGCGGTCAGAGGGAAAGGTTAGTCTCCGGTCAAGCGGAACGAAATCTGCCACCGCCAGCGACAATGTATCGTTTGCAAAGAGGGAAAAAAAGGGTGACCTCTTTGTGTCACTTTACGGCGGGTACCAAGCCATAGAAATAAATTGAGACTGGGGATTGAGGACAACCACCTCACCCCCTTCCTACCCCCTCCCGCCTTTCACAAAGTAAACACATTGTTATATGACTTGAGTCTGAGGACATTACTGGTTTAAAAAACGCATGACTATGAGCTGAGTTTATTATTATAACTTCTACTTCAGCCGAAACACACGTTTAATTGTAATGAAAATGTTAAAACAGGGTATGCATAGGCCTGACAAGACGGCACAGAACAACGTAATGTAAATGTTAAAACAGGGTATGTATAGGCCTGACAAGACGGCCCAGAACAACGTAATGTAAATGTTGTTAATACAGGGTATGTATAGGCCTGACAAGACGGCACAGAACAACGTGTTGTAAATGACTTGTAATTTTAAATGTATTATAATTTAAAGGCTATATTTAATTTATCTTATTCCAGGGTCCATTCATAAACGTGAAATGTCTTACATTAATTTGGGGTGGCGGGGTGCTGCAATGAAAAAAACAAATCTCTTTGTTAACAGTAATAAAAGAAATTGTCTAAATGATCCATATGGGGATGAGACAGTTAAGTAAACACAATTCAAAGAGATTACAATTACAACTTGCAATTAATACAAGTATATTTTTTGGTGAAATCACGAATGCACATTTTGTGAGTTTTAGTGTTAATGCCCCTGGCTAGAGTACAATGTGAAGCATGGTTTTATTGGAAGGAATTTGCCAGCATCTAATTATTCTAATATTAATTACATGTACAACTAAAGTTACTTTATTAGTTCTCTTACACTTAATTTATGTGTAAGTATTACGGCAACACTTAAAGTTAAAGACAACAACACATCTCACTTCTTTACTTATTCAGTTGGGGATTACTTTCAATCTTTGCATGAAACAACCCCTTGAAATACCAGAAGGCAGACCCCACACGTTTGTTGTGATGGTATGTAATAAATTCACCCCTTCCTTTATTTTGTTCTAAATTAAATAAAAATTCTCAAAAAAATAGTTTAATAATTTACTAACTAAAAACAATGGTTTATTAATATTATTATTATATTATAAACAATAAAAATAGAAGTTATAAGATAAAGGCAACATTAGCATTTGTTCTTCATGTAAGTTTAGAGAGATGCTAAGTTAAATTCAAGTATGTGCCAATACTAATCCTTACATTTTGAAAGAATCCAAAGTTTCTCATGAAATCATACTCTTCATAACATTCACCTAAGACTGGCATCCACAGGTTGATACCACCCCCTTCCCCACATTAGTATACCACAGTGTCAGATGACTTGCACATTGTTATTGACTATGACATATATGGAATATGTAACATAGTAATTTTGATTTAAACACATGAGTATTGCTTGAGTAGATTCATTACCACCCCAAAACTATGTGCCTTAACATACTCTTACTCTAAAATAAATAATCTTGTACTTGTACATTTTATCTGGTCCTTTTTTGTTTGATGACATGCAGTGTGTGAAAACCTGATTCACGTCAAAAATTTACAAAAGAGAGAGAAAAACAAAGGACATATTCAAAATAATTCTGCTATTTACAGTTTATTATAATGAAGATGATGATTTTTTTGTTATTAACAAAAGAAATATTAAAAATGGGATTTTAAAATAAAAAAAAGACTATCTTTTTTTGAAGCCATATTTCTTTCTTTCATAAAACAAATCTGTTTTGGCACTTCCAAGGTTAACAATTTTCGGACATCCATCTCTCTGAAAAATAAATGGAACTAACATGAAATTCTTATGCAAAATAAATTATTCAGTACGTTAGTCTCAAAACTTATTAAAGTTATTAACATTTTCAATCAATTCAAACTTTAAATAAAGATAATGCACTGTTAATCAATTGGTTAACCTAACTTTAAGAAGGAAAATAAAAGCATCAGTGCCATAGTGTTTGCAGTATAAAATACCCCATTAACTAAGTGTCAAATCTATGCTAAAACCAAATCAATTAAATTATGTGATTTGTTCATAAATGCAGTTTGGTTTATAATTATTAATTTAGAGTCCAGAGTTCTACTAAATTTATGACAAGGGGAAGCAATTGAAACATGGAGAAAAGGATGATTTAAAAAGGCAATGATCATTTATTATCTTATACTGGTTCATCAAATGTAAACAAAAATAATGCTAAAAAGAAATAAATAAAAAATAAGTGAAGAATTACTTCACCAATTCTTAGATTTCATTCCATTCAAACTTACATTTTTCAGTAAAAATAAATATATAATATCTGAAATACATTATGATAATTTGTTCTTATAAGTAAACGAATCCCTTATGTAATAATGAGACTATGATCACCTGTGCTAACTCTTGTCCCAATTGAGTTATTATTATAATTCTTTAAACAAACCCCAATAATTATAACACTAAATCAAAGATGAAACTACACCTTCAGAATTTAATGATTTTGTGAGTTATCAATGAGGATGCATGCAAGCTAAAATAGTAGACTAAAAAAAAATGTTTCAAAGAATTTATCCCATGCGTCTTAATAAAATTTGAAATGACGTTATATAATATATTATGCCACCACTCTAAGTCTAAATGGAAATCTCTTAAAATGTGCAAGGTTCTATAGAATTTACTTTTTGAAAAGAAAGTTTCAGGGTAATTTAATTTGTTTAAAAGAAAGAAGGAATTAAAAAGGTTTGAAAATTTTACACTAAGATGGAGGTGGAAGGTAAGGAGTAATTAAGGACAGAACCACAAAATTGTTACCATAGGCTTTAAAATATGACTTCAACATATTTAAAATACTTTAATTCACAAGCCCCTCAAGCCCAAAGGAACTTCCTTACTTATTCAGTTACACTCCCAACAGAGTGATAATAAACAAAAATCTTTTAGGGGCCAATAGTCCAAAATAAATACCAGGTAAACAAAAAACATTGAAAAAATCTAAATTTGACATGTGTGTCATGGCTTACATCTTTTTCCATTATTGTGCATTCTTTGCAGTAGTAAGCATCAGATACTCCTGGGCCTCCACAAATGACACAACGTCCCTGATAAGATCCATAATTACATTCGTCACAAATCCTCACAAGAGTACAAGGCCGTACATAAGAGTCACAAATGACACATTTTCCATCACCTGTAAATTGTAGAGAGGAAACGAATACAATAATCACAAATCAATTAATAATGAAAAATGCTAATTGTAACTATATAAGTTTAAGCAAAGCTTCATATTTATTCAGATATCTGTGATTGAGAAATACTATAAAGTTTAACAATAATGCAGTAAAGCTTCTACTTCTATAAATTACTCAGACCCTATTTTATATTAAAGTGACATAAGGTTTCTTACATTTTTCACACAGTCTACCAATAGCTGAAATAAAAGAGAAAATATTATAAATATTATGGCATTATTAAGTCAAGATAAATCTCTAAATTGCTTAAGCTAAATAATATTGTAAAAATTTAAAGAGTGTATTTTTCAGAGACTGCAATAATCAACTGAAATTTTAAGGGGGTACAGTGGGACCTACTTAACTCGAGCCCGGTTAACTCGTCAGCTCTATTAAGTCGACGTTTTTTATTGGAACCGCCAAATTCTCTCTTTGTCTTTGCATTTTTTCATTGGTTAATTCGATTTTACACGCTTTTATTTAAGTCACACTGTTCGTATGTTGTATCCATCCATCCTTCCTTCAAATCTTGAAACGTAAAATTAAACCACTTCCGATGGTCCTAGAGATCTCAAAATTTTACCACAGATAGATCTTGGATGACAATGCATTGTATCAAAATATCAGATCGATCGAATGTACCGTAATTA
Source organism: Ampullaceana balthica (assembly GCA_944989445.1). Classification (NCBI taxonomy): domain Eukaryota; kingdom Metazoa; phylum Mollusca; class Gastropoda; family Lymnaeidae; genus Ampullaceana; species Ampullaceana balthica. The sequence continues at coordinate 501,295 of CALYLW010000265.1, read as the reverse complement.
AATTAATCAATTTTTAGTTTATCTCTATTTATCACTATTTAGAGTGTATAGTCGTCTGCTAGAGTTGACCTCCACGGCTCACTGGTTTCACTCCAGCCCTGGTTTACAGAATTCCCGTGTTTACATCAAGGGCAGGGGAGATCAGCGCGTTTCAGTCTGTAAATGTTTGTAAATAAAAGCGTGTCCTTTTTAAAAAAAGATTTTTTTACATTTTACTTATTTTTAAGTCGCAGAGCCCTAATATTTCGAGCACAAAAGAGTGCCAAATTTGCAACTTAACGTCGGTTAGCTCGATCCCTGTCTGTTCGCCTAGCGACGCACACCCGCATTTTTAGTTTAAAAAGCAGCGAAATCTCGCTTTCCTCGCGACTTCCGGCTATTGTGTAATTTTACGAGATTTCAATAAGGATTACTGGATGTTTTTTTTAATCTTGTTTCACTTTTTATCCGTGTGTGAATTAGTTTGACACGTTAATGACACGTCTCTATCGAGTATGTATTCACCAGAGGTACTCGCATTAGCGGTCTTTAATCGTCGTTATTTCGCAGTGCATGTTATATTATTATTAAACTTAATTCATTTTCTGATGCATTAATCATTTAATTTTTTAAGATAGAATATCTTTAGAAAAGAAAATTAAGGTTTGTATCGAGAATCGACGGTGGTTTTTAAATAATTTAATAAAAAATTTTTTTATTCTTTTAAAAGTTTGTTGTTTCTTTGTTACCAGTAAGATACGTGACTGTGACTAACACAGCGTGGCGGTGAAATCAAATCATTTTCTTAATATTCCAGTATATATATAATATACACGTCATCACTGTTGTAGGTCGAATTCTGATAAGGTCAAGGCCGCATTTGTTACTATTTATATTACAAGTTACAGGTATCATTTGATTGACGGAGGAAATTCGAGTGTGGTCTCATAGTGACAGATATCCTGCACGTCAAAAGCATTAAAGTTAAAATTACCATATTGATATGTTTTGTTTTTTTTAATCCGACGATTCGACGGGCTTTGCAAAGGCGAGCGGCGGTGACATGCCACGCGCGCCATGGGACGAAGCAAGGCGAAAAATTTAACGTATGCACAGACAATTATAAACTGGTAACTGTTTTTTATTAAATGGAATCGAAACATGACCACAGAGATGTAATCATAGTCATTTACTTCTGCAAAAAAAATATATATATATATACACAATTCCCGACTAGTCCTAACTTTTCCTGACTATTTCCCAACTTTCAAGACCGGGAAAATTATTTTAAGAATTCCCAACTTTTTCCCAACTGAGTGGGAACCCTGGGTTATATTTAAACTTAAATGGTCCTTAAAAACCAACGGTCTTAACCTTAGGAAAGAGTGAAGAAATATTAGGGTCCCGATATTCCGATGAATTGTCCCAACAGTAATTAACGCACATCATGTATATAAAGAAATTTCAAGCGCATGTTAATATTTTGCCACCATATTGGTTTTCGTTTAACTTGATGATCGGTTATCTCTTCCTCATTTTTCATACCCCGAGGCCGTTGACTTAAGCGGGTCCCACTGTAATTAATCTGCATTGAGAATTGAGACGGTTAACATATTTTTTTAAATTGGTTCCAATTAAAAACACACAAAAAATCGCACAAATATATTATAAAATTAGTCCCTAAGCTAAAAATCTAAGAGTGAATAATTCTTTGTTGCATGATCTTTATTTGACATTTGAAACAAAAACTCAAGACTCAATTTAAAGACAATATTTTTTAATGCAGCTACATTATTTTGGGGCTGTTCATTGTTAACTATTAATATTTCTTCTCATAATAAACATAGCTTATGTGTACCGTACTGTCATTTATGTGGTTGTTAGGATAAAAATGTTTATTTAATACTGATATGTTAAGTATGTTATTATCTTTATTTAAAGAACTGTAAGCCCAGTTCCTTACTGGGGTACCGCGCTATATAAATTATAAATTTATTATTATTAAAATATATCAGGATTTTAACTGTGAGCTGCTCAGCAAAATGAAAAAATTTGTTGACAAACCAGGACCAGATTGCAAAATTGCACATTATTCTAGAACAGTCACTGAGTGGGACTCACATCTCTCTGTCAACTTTGTTGACTACAAAAAGTATTTGACAGCATGGATAGGAAAGTTTGGAGAATGTTAAGACACTAAGGGGTGCAGCAGAAGATCATGGATTTAATATAATTAGGAACACTTACGAAGAGATGTCCTGGTGCCAGATTAAGGGTTGGGAAGGTAAGTGCAGCCTTCAAACAACTAAAGAATGTCTCCAGATACCTGAGCAGCAATTTAAAGATAAGGATCTTCAACGTCAAAGTAAAGCCTGTGCTGCTCTATTATGGAGCTGAAACATGGAGAACCATTGCCGTCAACCTAACGAGAATTCAGTCCTTTATCAATAATTGCCTAAGAAGGTTTCTAAGGATTCACTTGCCTGACAGAATCAGCAAACTGAAATTGAACATTGGACAAGGCATAAGCCAATAGATTAAAAGATTCTCCAGAGGTGATGTATTGTACATTCGCTACCAAAATCTGCCTCCAACACAACAAGTCAAGGCCTGAACTGAAACCCTCAGAGAAAGCTGGTTGAGTAAATGGGGGCAGAGTGAGATGGAGTCAAACAAAAAGAGATTTGGCCATACCTTGAAGTTCTGAAGAGGGATGCCTTGTAGGCTGCTGAATTCCTTGGAAGGATTGCAGATGTCTTAATAACATGTTTAACCAGCAGCACAACCTCAAAATACACTACACTAATCATAACTTGGTAAATTCGGATTTACGTGGCCAAGATTGGCTAGTCATTTCCGGGCGGCCACCGTTGTTGCTAAGGCACATGACCCCCGTAAAGTAGTGCATAGCATTGGAATTTAGGGGGGGTGGGGGGGACCAGGGGATTCTCAAATTTTTAGCTTTTTTTTTAGAAACATTACAATTTTGGAAAACAGCAAAATGTTACTAAAAAAATTAGAGGCTATTTTAGCAACCTGCCGAGTTTGGAAAACAGCGAAAAATAGTACGAAAAAATGATACTCACTGTTCATACGTCTGAATCACGAATATAGGTAGACCGGGAAGGGTACACTTTTTAAAAACTATAAAGCTAAACCTAACCTTAACCCTAAAATTCTATAGCTAAACCTAACCCTAAAATTCTATAGCTAAACCTAACCCTGAAACTTCCAGTTTGAAAAATTCACTTGCCTTTTTGAACAATTTTACACAAAAATTCAGAAAACTTTCAACCGCGATGCTACTGCACCCGGTATTTCAGGCGAAAAGAATTTGCCCGCCAGGAATTTTCGCGGGCTGCTGTGCATCTACTTGCGCATCATAGCATATAGTGCCGCATTTTTTTGTACCATTGAAATAAAAACTAGATTATCTGCCGGATTGCTTCATTTTAGCCCCTGCGCTCGGGCCTGCGGCCCTCGCCTACTTGTTTAATGCCGGTCTTGCACTAGTCTAATCATTAAATTTTATTCGAAACTAATAAGTGACGCGTATGAAGACCAACGGACAAGATACTTTACAAGGGGAGCCAATCGAGTAAAATACAAAGGGCAAGGGGAGGTAATCCATGAAAAACAAAATTGTAACTTGTGTATAGCAACGGTAGCGTCGAAGTGACGTCACTCGGAAATGACTCGCCGCCATCTTGGCCACGTAAATAGGATCCAGCCCATAACTTTTGAGGGGGGTTGGAGAAGACAATTCATGCAAGGAATCTCACATCTTAAATCTAAATTCAAAATGAAGAGAAACTGGGTTGTATCATGAAACTAATTCATTGGGCTTAACAAGATAGTGTTCTGCTGTATTTAATATTTACCTAGTTAGGCAGTTAGGCATAGTTGTTATGGGAGAGTGATCCCCTTTTCGCCTTTTGTCAGTGTCCGAGTGTGCTTACTCAGCTCAGTAATAGTAATGGAATGTTGCATTAATAAGACTGTAAAATATAGGCCCATTAAATTTTTCAGCCACATTGTACCCAGGAAAAATCCATCATTTTGCGAGGTTCCCGAGCTCTTGCTTGCACAGCCAAAAGCTGTTGATTATTGCTACGTCGGCGCGGTGTACGTCACGTAGACGTAGCTACTTCGTTTCGGTTAACATAATAAGACTTTAAAAATACAATATATTTTAAGATTAGGTGACGGAAGTGTGTGAACAAAACTAAAGTTTAACAAATTCTAGTTTCGAGGCCATGACAGGCAAATGTAAAGAGTGATAAATTACAATAATGCTTACCGACGCCGGGTTGCTTTCGACAAAAAATTAAGTCTGGATGATGCTTCGCCATATTTTGTTTTGATCTGTGCCAGATAACTGTTTTGTTGAAAATCTAAATAATTTGTTCTAGTCATGTCTTAAAATTTATTGAATAAATAATACATATATATACATATATATATACTTTAAAACATATTCAATATAATATGTTCAATAATGTAAAATCCATTTCAGCTAATTTGTACAAAATTATTTCAAAATTTTAAAATATCTACAAAACTAAAATATACTTAGTATTTAGGAAAGCCTGGCTAAAAATGTTCCTTTGATTTTCATTACGAAAGAGTGATTAAGGTGTTACCAGACCTTGGGAAAATATCTCAAATATTGGGATTAATGCTTGGTGGGAAAATAATTTCGAGGGAAAAAAAGTGAGATAATTTAGTTAGCTTAAGTTTGGAGGGGCCAACCCGTACACTCATCAGTAGCTAAATTAGTGCCTTTCACTTTTTTAATGTCAATGCGGACCTGTAATACTATTTGCTCTGGTGACAAAGCACTGCCACTAGACCACAATGCCATATTATTGGGGCTACATATCTTATCTGTTACAGACGCTCCTTCTATTTAGAATATTATTGCGTCCTACGCTAATTATGGTTTATTTGTATTTTTACTCCTGCATTCTTATTAAAGTTTTAAATGTTGGTTTTCCTGGTTTTTTCAGGCAACCCATTCCACGCCCAAATTCCGGACGGGAAAAACGAAAATTTGTATGTGTTTGTTCTTGCATACGGAATAAGGGGCCGTCCATAAATTTCGTCACGCTCCTATGGGGGGAGGGGGTCACACTTTTGTGACGAGGGGGAGGGAGGGGGTAGAAGAAATGTGACGTCACATCAAAAGAGTAACTTTAAATAAAAACTCCACTAAAATAGTTGGTGGCTTACAATTTATTTAATGACTTTTTTTTTAAAAATCAGGGCTTCTCAATGTGCCGGTCGGTAGTCCATCAGACGCTGGTTGGCGTAAGGCGTAAGGTATCAAGAGACGAAAATTAAATCTAATTATAATCCTTAAGTTTGAGAACTAACAAGATAACGTATGAAATTGTTACACTGCGTCGTTTGATGTTGACATCAAAGCATTTGTGATGTAACCGCAGCTCCGTCGGCGAACTTTTTTTGCCCGTTACCCCAAAATATACACGTTTATTATGTGTGCGTTTACCCCCCCCCACCCCCAGACTCTAGGTACTGCTCACATGACTCGGGGATTTTGGGGGATCGTTGTTAGCACCCCCCCCCCAAAAAATATGCTAATGGTGACTTTTACAAGCATAAGTGTCTAAAAATGATCTGAATAGGATTATGTGTAGATATTTTAAGTCAAAACGACACGGAATATCCTTTTTCTTTTAAAAAAAAGGGGTGGGGGGTGGAATCTTTTTGATAGAACTATAAACGTTTTAAGTTTGATATAATTGTTCGGTTGGTTTTTGGTCAAATGCTACTGGCCATTCTAGATATAATGATAAATGAGCCCATTTAAAAGTTGTCAAGTATTCATTAACTTTATTTAATGCATCAAATTCTTAACATCGCAATTCGAGAGGAGCACAAAACAACTTTTCTTCTTAGCTCAGTTTTTAAGGCATTAATTTTAAATATCACAGAAAGGATACTTGATACAGTCAAGTCATGTGGATTAAGATTATTGTCACTCGTGTCAATATAAATTAAAGGAGGGTGGATTTAGGTGTCTTCATATAATACGTAGGTAAGAAATCTACATAGTTGTCAAATTTTTTAAAAAATGTCTTTTCTGGAAGGAACCGGTTCAATAATGGGCATATGTTCCAAGCGTTCACGTACACATGACGTATTTTAATATATCTAGTGGATTGTAGTGGATGGTATATGTCCCAAATGAGTCTGCATTACCCCCAAGAATTCCCTTTTGACCCCAGATGAGGTTATTTAGCCCTGTTCGCTGACCTCTTTCTTAAGGGATGCCCGTCAGTCAATTGAGGGATTTTTAAAAAATACATTTTAAAAATATTATTTTTCAATATTTTTTTCTAAACAAAGACGTTAACCGTGATGATTAATAGTCAATGTTTTATTTGTATTCATTAAAATAAAATATAATCTAAGGATGTTAACACAGTTCGTTTTTTGAAGGCCGGTTAAACGTTTTGAAAAAAGTGCTTCTTCAAGCGGGTTACGATATTACAATGTAGACCTTCACTAAATAAATAATAAATACTTAAATGACAATAAAAGTGATTTGAAACATACTTATTTTCAAATCGAAAATAAGGGGTTTTTTGGTGGTTTTTTTTTGGAATTGGGGGTCAAAGCTTTGTGACGTATTTTTAGAGGGGGGGGTCTAACTTTTTGTGACGACGCGTGACGAGAGGGGGGGGGGAAATCGGCCAAAATCGCGTGACGTCATTTATGGACGGCCCCTAAGGTGTTTTTATCCTTATGTCTATCTGAGGGTTGTATTAAGTTATCTTTGTGTTGTATTTCTAAATGAGAATTAATTGCTTTATGTATTATTAATACTTTACTCTTGGTTCTTCTATCCTCCAGTGTTTCAAGGTTTAATGATTTTAACTAATGGTGTTATTCTTGTAAGTTTTGAATATTCTCCAGTAATGAATCTGGCAGCTCCTTTTTAATTTGTTCTAGCTTATCAATGTTTTCTTTGGTGGATGGATCCCATACAGAAGATGCATATTCTAGTACAGGTCTCACCAAAGTGAGGCAGCATTTTAGTTTTATATTCTTATTACATCTGTAAAAGTTTATTTTTATAAAGCCTAAGGTTTTGTTTGATTGGGGATTCCATGATAGTTTCTCATTTATTACTACTCCTAAGTATTTTGCATCTTTAGTTTGGATTAGTTCTTTTCCATGAATGAAATATTTTGAGTTTATTTTTTTCTTTTTATTTGTTACTCTTAATCTGGGTGGAAAGACATACTCCAGTTAGTTTCCCATTTTATCAATCAATTTATCTAAGTCTTTTTGTAAAATTTTGCCATTTTGTTCTGATTTAATTGTTCTATAGATTATACAATCATCAGCAAATAACCTAACTTTTGTTCCTGTTGAGATGTTGTTGGCTAAATCATTTGTATAAATTAGAAAGAGTAAGGGACCTAACTCTAGCATAGTTCCTTGTTACATAGGTTTTATTACATTTGATGTTAAATAATAGAAATATGCAACCAATATACAGTATATACAATATATTTCATTTATTAATAAACAACACCACGGATATTTCAGTCACTCAAAATTTAGCTTTCAACTTCAAATGCAATATATAATTCCATGTTAAATTTAGATTTGGCATAGTCGAATGCATATAAGCCTTATGATAAGGCGTATGATCTACAAAATAATGGGAGTGAGACTGCAACCAGGCTTTTAAATTAGTAAGTGTATAACATATAAACAGGGTATTAGTTAGCCTGACGAGACGTAACAAAACAGCGAACGTTTTGGCAAAGAGCCTTCCTCAACGAACAAATAGTACACAAATAAAACGAATATAACGAAAGAATAAATTTAGCTGCGGTGAAATCCAATTAATCCAATAGAGAGGGGAAAAGTATGGTCACCGATCGCTTGACCGAGCTCAGCGTGACACGTAAAATGTAAACAAAAGCACGCCGGTACTTCGATGGGTCGCGTCAGCGCGTCAACTCAAACTCTCACGTGGAAGAAAAAACAATAACAAACAGTGAATTTGAATTACATACGTTATATAAGGATAAACTAAAAATGCATTAATTTAATTACGGTACGTTCGATCCATCTGAAATTTTGATACGATGCATTGTTAGGTGAGACGGGTCCGTGTGCCGAATTTCAGCTCGATCGAATCACGGGAAATGGGTAATTTTTTACTTTTGTTTTTTCTGCCCGACCTATGTACGAAGACAGACTCAGACAAGATTTCGAAGTTAATATAAGGGATTTAAAACTAGCCCATATAAAATAATATTATAATTTCTTAATTTAAAAACTCTTAATAAAATTTCAAATAAATAAATTGCTCCTGCCGCTTTCGTAATTACTATGGGTGAACCATTTTTGTGCCGTATAGCACGTTTTTTTTCTCAACGTAATTTCGCTTAAATGTATGATAGTTACATATATTTAAAAAAAATTATCATTGTAAATCTAGGGAAATAATCAGACTCAACCTTCAGATATTAAAATAATAAGAGTGGCAACATTCAGCTACACAATATACTCGATTTTTATAGTATTCGACTACATATTTTCTAAATTTACGCTTGTACAGTGTTCAGTGTTCAGCATACACGTTTTTTTTAAAAACTCAAGCGAAAGAAGTGTGTAATGGTAACAGCATAGTAAAAACTTAAATAATTCTAATAGATCTGTTAAATTTATTTGAAACAACTTTAAAATAGTATTGGAATACCTTGAAAAATGATTGACGATGAAGCTGATGTTTCTTTTAAAGAGTTGGTAAGTTTATTTCGGCAATTAATTATTAATCTAGGATGTTGCTAGTGCTGTGACTAGTCGTAACACTAACCAGTTTACTGGCTAGTACTAGTGTTACGACTAGTCGTAGCAGCATAGTTTGTTTACTGGCTAGTGTTACGATTAGTCTTAGTACTCTTAGCAGTAAACACTTCGAAAAAACTAAGTCGCTATACTATAGTCTATAGTGACTATAGGTCAGAATAACATCTTAACTTTCACAAAACAAACTGTTCTGATGTTCATGTCATAATAATTTTATCAAACTCTTCATAATATTTTATAATTTATACCATATAATTATAATATATATATTTATATATGTAACATATGTAATACAATATTAATAGATCTGGGCTTATTTATGTGTCATGACTCATGACAGTCATGTGTTTATTATTATTTATTCTAAAATCTAAATTTACTTAAATATATTTAATCAACGTATCCGCCTTTCAGAATAAGTATAAGTTATAAGTAGTACAAAAATTACAATTACCAGCAACCTCATTGTGGTTTTAAAAAAATTACATTAAATTTTTTTTTAAAAGTCGCCTCCATCGTGTTTTGAACAACAATCAATGATCCATCCACCTATGACTTCATCTAGGGAGGCTCATGATAAATGATGATTTTTTAAAAATTATATCTATTTGTCTAAAAGAGACACCAATCAAGTTATTTTACTTTTAAAATTCATCAGTCAGCTTACCTAGTAATCATGAAATTTGAGCTGACTAATGTTTAGTATTAGCATAATTAAAATACAGCTTTAGACACTTTAGTCGTAACTGTAAGAACATTGCATATTTTTACGACTAGTTGTAGCAGTAGTTCACTGACTAGTAGCAGCAGACACTTCGATTAATCTAACTTAAGTTTCAGCCTGGAGTAGCACCAAGTACCAATGAATGAGATGAATGTCAGTCATTAGTAATTTTAGTAATACTGACAATATCAGTGTGGCATTGAATATGAAATGGGACCAGCTTCATGCCGATTATAATTGAGTAAATGCCCTTCTTCGCTGAAGTCTTAGTAAAGGCAGCTGGGCATTGTCCTAGCCACACAATTCACTCGTATACTGTGGCTACAAACTTGTGAATGCTGTTTCACTTGCCCCATGGCAAAAGGGAACTTGTACTTGTTTGAAGGTTTATTATTAATATACTAAAATAGTCCTTATAATTTCTGATTAGTCATTATTTAGTCTAGGTCCAGTGGTGGGCAAAGTCATGAAAACTTTTCAAGGTGAGGGTTGCATTGGTAAAAAATGAAATGTCTAAGACTAAACAAAAGTCAGCCCACATTTCAGTACAAACATCCACATTGAACATAAATTTATCCAATGTTTTGATTTCGATGTAGGCTTAAGGGGGCTGTGCATATCTCTGTAGCAGGCCGCAGTTTTCAATCCCTGGTTCATAATTATTTGGCCTGCTATAAGCCAAAAAAATTTAAAACCGAAATAGAAAAATTGCAATTGATTTTGTTTATGGACACGGAAGTCTCTGGAATGGCCTACATATTTTATTTCTCTCCCTAAAAATTCATCAATCAAAAGATTCAAAACAATTACTTGGCATATTAGTTATTCATATAATTCACTGCTAAAATAAGATTGATATCCATTTTTTCTGTGAATTTTTTTTTATAAAAAGGGCAGCCTACCTATAAGAAACTTTAAAAGTAAATTTAGGTTTTTTAACATTGAAGATTTTTCTTTTAGGGTGTTGTGGATGTTCTGGCAGAGGCTTGTGAGAGACTTAAATGGAACAAACCAACAAAGATTCAAAAGGAGGCTATTCCTCTTGCTTTAGAAGGTTAGTTCTTTTACGAATGCAGCAATGCAGGGAAGGTAATTCAAATTTATTCAACAATATATCAATTTTTTTTATTTTAATTTTTTCAAATTTTAATAAAAGTTATAATGCATTGTATTAAAAGATATTAGCTCTAAAATAACTTGATATATTTATTAACTAATCTTGAATGGTGCTCTCTACACTCTACTCACTTACTCTTACAATTAATTTTTTATTTTTATTTTAGGGAAAGATGTTATTGGTCTTGCAGAGACAGGATCTGGAAAAACTGGTGCATTTGCTCTACCAATTTTACAAGCGTTGCTTGATAAACCTCAGAGGCTATTTGCACTTGTCCTTACACCCACCAGAGAATTAGCATATCAAATTTCAGAACAGTTTACAGCCCTGGGCACAACAATTGGCATTAAATGTGGTAGGAAACAGTGATCAACATTTTTGAAAACAATGTTTTCATTATCTAATGCCTTTGTTAAGATGAGGAACGGAATTTAAATTTTTAAATATAATAGAATTTGAACTGATTCCCTGGTACTTATATATATTGGAAATACCACTTTGTTGCCAATTAAAGCAGTTGTCAAAACTTGTCCTGACATGTAAAACATTACAACTTTTGTGATGACCATTGTTTTAACAGTAAAAGTAAATTATGGTAAAAAATGTTCTTTTTCAATTTTACTAGCTTTGTTAAAATAAAAAAAGTTTAGTGGAAACTCATTTTTCTTTAAATTTTTAGAAAGTGAGCTTCTGTATGGCTTAACAAATAAGTAATATAGACAATATAGTATTTCTGTAGATTGATGCCTTTTATTTGATTTTCCTCAGCTGTCATTGTTGGAGGTATTGATATGTTTGATCAAGCACTGATGCTGGCTAAGAAGCCACACATAATAATTGGTAATGTTGCATCAAAATAAATATTTGCATTATTTTCAATTTTATAAATAACTATACTTCAATTAAAAAATATTGAGTCCTACTTTTATTTTATGGTTAAAAAGATGAATGAACTTTGTTCCAGCAACCCCAGGGAGACTGGTGGACCATCTAGAGAATACCAAGGGTTTCAGTCTGAGGTCTTTGAAATTTCTAGTGAGTAAAATATATAATTGATCAAGAAAGGCACTAAATCACACTTTTACAGGCTTGATCTCAATGTAGGGCTCTTACGCATACCATCTCTGAAACAAGTATTTGTATCATTTTTAGTTAAAGGCCTTCAGTTTGTGTTAAAATTGTCATTAAACTCCTCTGCTTTGCACCTTTTTTTGTCAGGAAGATTTGTTCACTCTTAATTTTCTTAGAATGTTTGTAAAATACATCAGCTATTCATCTTCAATAAGACCTGCTTCTAAACCTTAAACTGTTTTTGAAATATTTCAAAAGATGGATTTTACAAATAGCTTGATTCTCTTATGTAGGTTGGTTCTGGTACATGGCAGCTATACAAGTTAAAGTCGCCAGTGTACTAAAGTCATGGTTAATTTTAACAGTACTGTGGATATTGGGCTAAAGCCTTTATCCGCAAATACAATTTTTTGTTTAAATTATGACATTCTTCATGGTATAGTAAAGACACAACGGACAAACTGCAAAATAATTTTTGTTTTCTAAGAAGAAAATGTAAAAATAAAACACATTGAGTTATGTGAGATAATAAACTATTCAATGGAGAGATAATAAAACCAGTCTCTCTTATTTCCATTTAAGTGACATCAAATGGATTTTCCATTGTGGACTAAAACTTCACTTGTGGTGTATTTAGGCAGCTATAGGTGACACCAATGTTCCCTCTAAGGTTCGTTGGTCCGTGTGCAAAGTTGCACACCATCCATTTTTGTTCAATATTTTACCAAATTTGCTGCACAGTGATTATAAACTACTGAGCAGCGCGATCAGATATCTATGGTGGCCGAACAGCTTAAAGGGAACATTTGGTGAGACATCTAAATATTGGAAAATCATAAAATGCAGTTATGTATGATGTTGATATCTAATTGCTGTTATTCTGTAAAGTCCTGTCAAGCCTATAACTACCCTGTTTAAATAACATATTTTCAATTTGATTTAAGTATTTAGAAATCAATCATTTTAATTTGATGAGAAGTAAGTTATAACTATAGCTAGCCCTCATGATTAGTATAATATTTATTTTCCATTTTGCTTACTCCAATATTAAAAAATTTGAAAAACTAAACAAATTCCGATACCTAATTTTTAAATCCCTTATATTAGCTTCACCGCTGTCTCTCTCTTCTCTCTCTCTCTGTCTTGGGTTCGCGGTCAGTCGGGAGGGCGAAAAAACAAAAGTAAAAAATGACCCACTTCCCGTGATGCTATCAAGATGAAATTTTGCACATAGACTCGTGTCGTGTCACCTAACAATGCATCCTATCAAAATTTCAGATCGATCGAATGTACCGCAATTAAATTAATGCATTTTTAGTTTATCTCTATATAACATGTAATTCAATTTCACAGTTTGTTATTGTTTTTCTTCCACGTGCCAGTTGAGTTCACGCATTCACTCCACCCGTCGATGTCCACACCCCCTCCCCCCCTTTTTAAAGCCAGGGGATATCACTCTGTGTCAGTCTGTAAATGTTTGTCGCGTTTGAACATATTCAATACTTTAAGTTATGTCTCATATATAAGGGATTTATAGTCAAAAACTTTGTTTTTACGGGGTTGTTTAATTGTTTTTACTTAATGTTTTTGCCCCGGTTTATAAAAAGTCAGATACTGTAGCAGGTTATTATTCTTATCATATGCAGTCAAGGAATCTATAGCATCTTTTGTAAAATATGTAATTGTCAATGTTATTTTGCCATGAATTAATTCTTGATTGGCAAGTCATGAACAGTTCTCTATTTAAAATTTAATTTTAAAACTGTCCAGTGTTTCAATCACTTATATACTAGTAGTTCCTGGTTGCTAACTTTTTACGTAATCATACTTTGTTGCTTCTAAATCAGTATTTCATTTCTATCATTAATTACCAGGTCATGGATGAAGCTGACAGAATCTTGAATATGGATTTTGAACAAGAGGTATGTGGCTTGTTTTGCTGGACCAAGTTTGAAGTTTAATTTTAAGTATATGTGCCATACAATTTATGTCTTTGATATGGTTATCAGGGGGCGACGGTGGCCAAGCGGCATGTGCACTCAGCTGGCGCACCGCGAGTCACGGGTTTGAGTCTTTGTTTCGGCAGGGATTTGTGCATGTTGCTTAAGGGTGTCCCTGAGTATGACCAGCTCTGATGTGTACATGACACTAGTTGGACGAAAGTAAAAGTGGCTGGGCGTTGTGTTTTTAGCCACTCAATTCCAACTTGTGAATGCTGCTTCTTTTACCCCATTGGCCAACATGGTCTGTAAGAGGAACTTTGTATGGTTATCAACTGTTAGTTCCTACCAATGCTATTAATATTCATTAAAAAAAATTATGACTTATAGACTTCATATTTAAAAACTAAAGACTATCCATATTTGAGGGAAAACTCCAATCTCAAATCTCCGCTGTCTCGCAGCTACACCTGTTCGTGGAGAGACTAAGGGAGTAAACCCTAACAGAAAATCAGGAACGGAGTCCCTTAGGCAGTTTTATTGCAAATGTGCTATATCTCTGGCAACCCCTGCGACGCAGATGGCACCTTGTTGTATCAGCTAAGCTGTTACCCTGGAATCACCATCTGCATGGAGAGAGAGAGCCTGCTGCCTGGGCAACAGCTGGCTTTCTTCAAAGCATTGTCTAGGCTATCATGGCCTCCTTCTTTTTCTACCCCGCCATGAAAGGTGGGGGGAAGAGGAGCAGGAGTCAATGCCATCGCCCCTTGAGGGCAGACGGATGCCATACCATTTAAAATTTTTTTATTCCATTTAACTATAATGCATATTTAAAGATTGTTTTTTTTTACTTGGCAGGTTGATAAGATTCTGAAAGTTATCCCTAGAGAAAGAAGAACATTTTTGTTTTCAGCAACAATGACCAAGAAGGTTTGCCATAGAATCTAGTTATTTCAAAATAATCTAATGTGTCATTAGTCACATCTCTCACGATAGTGAGCATGTTAAATTTCTATAATTTATTTTCTTTTATTTTAAGGTTCAAAAACTTCAACGTGCTTGTCTGTCCAACCCAGCAAAAGTTGAGGTGAACACAAAGTACAAGACTGTGGACAACTTAGTACAGTCATATCTATTTATACCTGTCAAATTTAAAGTAAGTGTTTATATGTCTTCTCTGATCTCCTGTTGTTTTTGGTTGTTGTTTTTTTGGCAAACCGGGGGGGGGGACAAATATTTCACAAAATTTCCTTATACATTTTGTGTAAGATTTTTCAATAACACTTACAAAAGAGCTGAATCTAATAATACATTTGTTAAATATTCAAGGATGTTTACTTGGTCTACATTTTGAATGAGCTTTCTGGAAACACTTTCATCATCTTCTCAAGCACCTGCAATAATACACAAAGACTTGCCCTCATGTTGAGAAACTTGGGATTCAAAGCTATTCCACTAAATGGACAGATGACTCAGGTGAGTACAAAGTTGTTCTTCACCTCCAAAAAAGGTTATATGTGTGGTTGATAATAAATACAACATTTTGGAAATATCAAAAACATTATTTTATGTTATAGTATAGAGTATAGATTAGATGGCTAAAATTTTCAGCCTAATTTGTCTTATTTTTCTTTTATCACTTTATTAGCTATTTTAAATACTCTTTGCTTTGATTCATAGTGAGTTATATTTTTTAATGTAATAGTTTAAATTCCTGTATCTTTGGGAAAATTAGTTCATGGTATAATCCTCTAAGTATTGTGTCCATCACTTTTGCAGGGATCTGAGATTTTAATTTAGATATTATATGATATACACTCCTGAATAATTTAACATTAAAAACTCTAATAAGAATGTAGGACTAGACACAAACCATGGATAAGCATAGGACGCAATAATCTTCTGTATAGAAGGAGCGTCTGTAACAGATAAGATAGGATAATGGTTTGATAATTATTTATTTATTTTTTTAGGAAAAAAGACTGGGGGCCCTAAATAAATTCAAGAGTAAGAGCAGTTCAATTCTCATTGCAACCGATGTCGCTAGCAGGTATAGTTTTCTAGTTCTTGTTACATAAGTTTAGATATGGCTAATTACAATATTCAATTGAGAATGTTATTGCTGGTTAAGTTCAGTGGTTACAGTGAAACATCTTTATAAATTATTATTTTAATTTCAGAGGTCTTGACATTCCACACGTGGATGTGGTGATAAATTTTGATATCCCCACTCATTCTAAAGACTACATCCATAGAGTTGGTCGGACTGCAAGAGCAGGTCGAGCAGGGAAAGCCATTACTTTTGTGACTCAGTGGGTAACTTAGCGCTAAGAGGGATTAATAATTTGTCAACTCACTGAATAACAAATTGTGCAGAGATTTGAATGATTCTTTTAAGTGGTGCATCAATACATAATAACAAAGTTAACAAATTGAAGTAAAATTACTACATAAAGGTCTAATGATAAAGGTCAAGGGAGTTGCACAAACTCATACATGTCATTGTGAAGTAACAGCGAGAGAGAGATGGGTCATGTTATATTGGGCCTCATGACACATTTAATGGAATATGATGGTAAAACTATGACACTGTAATTCATTTACACTAAATCTGTGTGGATGTTTGTTTAATTTTTATTTATATTCAAGTGAAAGATAGATTTAGGTGAGCAACAGTTTGTAACAAGATTACATTATGTAGCCGAGTGTAGACTTATAATATACAGTATTTCAAGTCAAACAATAAGGTGGAGGATTATAGCCATCAAAGTTTATTTGTTTTTATAATTTAGAAACCGAACACTTTTAACGTTGGAACCGGAACTCTCCAAACGCACCCATACGTCACTCGGTCACTACTTCCCAGTGCATCTCGGTGTGGTGCACGTGGTGTGGCGCTATGTGGGTATGCACAGTGTGTACACTATCACAGACCGGGGGCAGTGTGTTACTGGCCCACCGGCGTGTCCCTGCAGTAAAACATACTCTAGCAGACGGCTACAATTATACAAAAACAATTGCAGTGTAATTAACTTAAGCTGTTTAGTGTTTGATATCAAAATTTTAATTAGGCACCTCAGTAAAATTGATTCAATAGTTTCTTAAACTTTCTTTCAAGAAATTTACTCCTCGCTGAAAGTTCATGCTGCTGTGTAATGTACTAACAAAATGTTTATGTCCTAAGGTATGAGGTTGAACTTTACAAGAGGATTGAAGAGCTCATAAAAAAACAACTTCCTCTCTATAAAACAGAGGAGGAAGAAGTCATGCAGTTAGTTGAGAGAGTCAGTGAGGCTCAGAGATTTACCAAAATTGTGAGTAAAATAACACTGTCTAGATATGTACACCATACAACATAGCTAAGAAATAAAATTGTAATGGCTTTGTCTTAAATGTTTACATTTATATACCTTTCTTCATACATTTTCTACTTCATTTTAGTTGGTTTTTAAGTATATAGTATATCATTGTGAGGATTTATGATAAACGTAGCTTATGTGCACCATCATGTCATATTTATTTTATTTTTTGTAATTAGGATATGAATATTTTAAATTGAATGCATTTATAAATATATGTGTTACTATTTTTATGTGAAACGCCGTGAGCCCAGCTCCTTGGTGGGGTACTGCACTTGATAAATTCTCAAATTGTTGTTATAACAATTTTGTTGGATTTCAACAAAATAATTTTATTTTTATTGTAAGTTGTTTTCTCAACCATTTCATTTCAGGAAATGAAAGATGCAGAAGCAAAGAAGCTGGCAGCAAGAAAAAAGAAACGAGGACATGATGATGATGATACAGAGGAAGCCACAGGTGTGAGAGAGAAATTTAAAAAGAAACGAAAGGCATGACACCAAAATCCAGAGTTATGTAAATAAATGTTTTGGCTTTTTGATGGGTTAAAATCTGACTGGCATACCTGTCTAACAGGAATTTAATATACCTAAAATGAATAAAAATAATTTTCAAACTTGTTGCTTTGCTATCTTATTTTGTATAAAATGTATGACAGATAAACATTGGGGCACAGACTTCATTCTTCAGTTTCCTTCCCTTCACTGAAGACATAAAATAACTCATTAAATAAACTTTGGCTTCTGACAGATTGTCAGAAATATTGGTCGATAAGATCATGTTGCCCTCAGGGCATGATGAAGAATTTTTGCACTATGTTGTTTTTGGTAGGTAGATTGAGTCTAAGTTTTGAGGCGTAAGAGGTGATCAGCTACTGTTCCATTTGAATGTTTGCAGGAGGCACACAATGTTCGGAATTTTATTTTTGTTTCGTACCATCTGTAGTAGACTATTTTCTTTTGCGTACTTAGAATGCATTATGAAAAGCAGCTGATGAAATGAAATGTCACTCTTATAGTTAGGATTTCTCTACTGTTGATGTACAAATCTGCAGTGTAAGAGTTGTTCAAATATGAATACAGTTTAAGGAAATTAAAACATTGTGCACTGGCATCAACATATTTTATGATGAAGGAATTTTTTTTTCTCCCTGCCTCCTTCATAAAATAGTAGAACCAGAATTAGAATACATTTAGAATCATATTTTTGGAATGTAATGTTTATGCAAGAGAGTTGACTGTGCTACTTAGAATAAACATTTAACATTTCAAAATGAACTTGATCATTCAATTATATTGGTGTCTACAGTGACGAAGCTAGGGGGGGGGGCAAATGCCCTGGGCGGCACTTTGCCAGGGGCGGCAAATTCCTAGTCGTTAATTAGTTTCTTAAAATGAAAATTTTTTAAGAAAGAGGAGTTTTAAAAAAATTGAAATTAAAGAAACGCCAAATAAGAAATTAATAAAGGAACTACCCAAAAGCATGTGAACGTTTTAACTGCCAAAACTTCAAACTCCTTATTGGATATAAATTCTTATGATACTAATACTACTGTAATAAAAAAAAACAGGCTAAATTAGTATGAAAACATGACACTGATGTGATAAATTCATTGATTCTTAAAATTTGACAGCCGCCCCTGTTGTAAAATTTGCGCGCGCAAATTCCTCATTGTTATTTAGCTAATTGTTAAAACGTGTAAATAAATGTTAATAAAATTTTTAAAACCCGTAAAAAACAAGTTTTTGACTAAATCCTTTATGTACGAGACGTAACTAAAAGAATGTTCATTATAATACGCAGCGCAAGACCATCCAAAAAATACAAAATTGTAGTTGTGTCGTAAAACCGGTTTAATATAATGCGCACCGATCAGGAATATGTTTATGAAAAGTGTTGTCAATAAAATACGCACCTTATTGCGCGACAGAAAGATTGTTCAATATAATACGCACCGCGACTCTCTATCTCAAAAAATAACATGATACATAGGAATAAATAAAATAATCTTAAAAAATCAATAATTTAATTACGGTACATGCGATTGATCTGAAATTTTGATACTTAAAACTCTTGCCACTAACCCCAGGACCATCAAGGAAAACGTATTTAACAGAATTGTCATTGGAATAAGCGGCAGGCATCACTTCAAGATGGGAACAACATGCTGAATTATGACTCAAAAAAAATGCACAAAAAATAACTCGTTTTGAACCTCTGCGTAATATTTATATTTTTCTCCGCTAGTGATTGGCTGTAGGAGTCATATGTGTTTGAGGGACCAATCGCTATAGATGACGGGACAGAACTTTGCCTTTTATTATATAGGATAGACAAAAACTAAAAACTAAAAGTGCATGACTTTAATTACGGTACATTCGATCGATCTGAAATTTTGATACAATGCATTGTC
Source organism: Ampullaceana balthica (assembly GCA_944989445.1). Taxonomy (NCBI): domain Eukaryota; kingdom Metazoa; phylum Mollusca; class Gastropoda; family Lymnaeidae; genus Ampullaceana; species Ampullaceana balthica. The sequence goes on along the minus strand of CALYLW010000265.1, from coordinate 481,836 downwards.
ATCCACGATCTATATGTGGTAAAATTTTGAGATCTCTAGGACCATCAGAAGTGGTTTAATTTTTACGTTACAAGATTTGAAAGAAGGATGGATGGATACAACATACAGTGGGACTTAAATAAAAGCGTGTAATGTAAAATTAATGAATTCAAGACTAGGTGGTTTATTTAAGTTTAAAAAGATATTTAGGCTCGAAGTTACCCTGCCTAAATAATATAATAAATGTGAGCATTGATTCCAAATGTCTTAAATAATGAAAGTTGTTAAAAAGGCTTCTTTAAAATTATTTTAATGAAAAGATTTATGACGACCAATAACGAATACACTAAAATTGTATAATATCTTGCTATTTTGGCTATTTAGCATGCCATGGCTGAAAACATTGATACACGAAAGATTGAGCCCTGACGAAAAAGATAAAACCCAAATTTCATAAAAGAAACGAAGCCTTTCTTTTTAACATAAAAATATATAGTGCTCTTCTTATTACTTTCTAATTATTTTGTTTTTACTTTATAGCGTTAACATATTTTCGGGGGGGGGGTGGATTTGGTTTCTACCCCGGGCGGCACATGCCCACGCTACGCCGCTGGGTACCTATATCATAATAATTGTTATTTTCTATATTAATTATTTTATGTATCACTGTATGTTGTGATTCAAAAGTTGTTTTGAACATAAGTATTTTTATTATGTACATATATATTTTAAGGCGAATATGTTAAAGGACGTTAGTTCATTGTTTTAGAATAGTCTACAGTCTACCGTTATCCAGGTAGGCTACTGTGTAAACTTGTCAAAATGTTGATGTTTACATTGGAAAATAGTCAAATAATGTTTATTTTATTTTAAATCACTTTGTATTAGCAGTAAATAAAGTATAAGAAAAATCTAAAGTATCTATTTTAATTTCGTTATAAATTAAGTTGTATGACCTACACGAGGAATGAGTTGTAATACGTTTAATACCGTTTAATCCGGCGTTTTAAAATCCGTTTTAGTTTAAATTAAATACCTTGGCCTTGACTCAACTTGACTACTGCTGTTAGGTCTAAGTGTGCTTACCTTATTAACTCTAGGCTCTAGGTAAATTAAGATGAATATTCAATAACAAAGGATTGTGCAATGTCTTGATTGATACTTTCTCATAAGGATGTCCAGAAATTTTTAAAACCTCTCAGACAGCCACAGCAATTGACTCCAGATGTTGAAGAAATAACGTTAACTCATGTCTGCAAAAACAGAAAACCGATGGTGTTGCTTGTTCACCTGCAGCAGTAACGCTACCACCAGAACCAGACAAGCTTGAAAGTGGAGGTACATGGACTATGACATTGGACTCTATGTAAAATCTGCTACGATGATTCCTATCGATCTCAAGTATTGTTTGCTAACTGATCGATACAAGCCTCACCTGTCATATGATTTTGAAGGCGACATGTCTGGAATTGGAAAACGTTGTTTCAGGGAATCTTGGCTGACCCAGTATACTCCATGGTTATAATATTCACCTAGGTTAAAAGGTGCTTTTTTGCATTTTCTGTGTTTTATTTCAGCAACCAGTTCTAAGAGGAATTAAAAGTACACAGATTTTAATGAATGTGCCAGAAACCATATCAGTATCGTGGGTCTCAACAAGATTCTGAAAACTTCGCGTCAACCATTAGAGATCCAAATAAGGATATTATTTGTCGGATAGATAATTAAGTAAAATGAACTATTGAAGAAAACCGAAAGAAACTGTATCCTATTATTTCAAACATCATATTTTGCGGAACAAATTATTTGGCAATTCATGGTAAGTATAGCACCAAAGGAAATGTCAAACAATTTTATGCGTATCAAAATGAGGGGGAAAACAGTATTTTAAAAGAGCATTTTGATACAGCTGCTGAAAATGCACATTACACAGAACGCAGAATGATTTGATCAACTTGTCTGAACAAGCTCTGCTAGAAGACATTGTAAAAGCTGCCAAAAATGCTGTTGGATTCTCGATCATAGCCAATGAAACAGCAGATATCTCAGGAACAGAACAGTTATCACTGGGAGTCCGTCTAGTGAGATTCATGAGGAATTTCTTGGATTTACTCCGATGAAAGATATGGACGCCACCACGATATCCGATTCAACATTGCAAAACATTTGGTCTTCTCCTGAATAATCTGCTGGGTAAATGTTAAGATGGGTGCTCGAAATGGCCGGAAAAGAAAATGGTGTCCAGGGAAAAATTCGAAGTATTTATCCCAAGGCTGCCTTTGTTCACTGTGCCACGCATAGACTGAATCTCGTAGTAAATGATCTTAATAATGTTACAGTGATACGAAATACTATTGGTACTATCAAAGCAATTATTACATTTTTTCGTGAAAGCCCAAAAAGGAGGTCCTCTGTTCCAAATATTCCTCTTCTGTGTGAGACAAGGTGGAAAAGCAAGTATAAAAGTAGTCGGATTTTTTCTAGTAAATTTGAAGATATTTATTGTCAACTGGAAGAATTTTCATTGCATGCATCATGCAAGTAGAAATACACGACAGGCTGCACATCAATTATATTGTCCATCAAAGTCCAGCACGTTTTTATTTTGTCTCAATATTATTTCGCAGTACTCTGCCATACTGGAACCAGTTACTCAGGCTCTTCAACTGGAACCAGTTACTCAGGCTCTTCAACTGGAACCAGTTACTCAGGCTCTTCAACTGGAACCAGTTACTCAGGCTCTTCAACTGGAACCAGTTACTCAGGCTCTTCAAGTTGTTCAAGTTGATCTTCCAGAAGTCCAACTGCAAATTCAAAACCTGCTCAGTGTAGTAAAACTTCACCGAGGTGATTCCAATAACTATTTCAGGGATATGTTTGAGAAAACAGTACAACTCGCACAGAAGGTGGATATTGAACTGATTATCCCAAAACAGTGTGGAAGACAAAGCATCGAAGTACTCCAGGAACCATAAGTGTTGAAGAGTACTTCAGACAAATAGTTTACAGTCCGTACTTAGATTCTCTAATTAGCTCAATGGAGAGTCTATTTTGTGAAGCCATGAGTGCACAATTTAACTTAGCGTTGCTACATCCTTCAAAATTGTGCAAACTGAATCGTCAACATTTTAAGGATACAATGTCTACTATTATTAATCAGGTATACCACATTGATAATTTTGAAAGTGAAGCCTTGAGTTGATTTGATTTTTGGAAAACGCGAGAATACAAAAGTAGCCAAAATTTCATTGTCTTGTTACCTTTTACAAAGTTTTATCCGGCTGTCAGGTATGCCTTACTAGTTTTGCTAACATTACCAGCAACAACATGTACGGTGGAGCGATCGTTCAGCACATTACGTCATATAAAAACATGGCTTAGATCTACAAAGTCAGATGAACGTCTGTCTGTGTTGTGCAAATTAAGCGTACACAGAGACAAAGTGAACGGCAACAAAAAATACTTTATGGACAAAATTTTAGAAATGTTTGGTAGCGATAACAGACGACTCCAGTTCTTGTTTAAAGAATAAATTTTATTTTAAATTTATGTTGTAATATTTTTTGTTATATACATATATTGTGTTAATAAAAAATGTGTTGCTACAGTATGCCTTTCATTACTACAGTCTCCTGTGCGTTCGTTCACCATACAAATACGCTACAGTAAATTAAAACATTACTAAAAATATTCCCCCCCCCCTTAGAAAATTTTATGCGGGCGCCCATGCAGCGGTTCCCTTTATTGTCATGCCAACAGAACACTCCCTTCCCTCACCCACACTCCCTTCCCTCACACACACAACCGTAAGTCGAGTCACCAGTGAGAGAATTCAGAATAGTTATTACCACAACTGGTCAACCATTATTTTCTATCTTTTACATGGGGGGCCTATGCAATGAAGCATATCAGAAACCTTCTTTTCAAAAACTCTCCACGTGGCGGGCAATAGTGAAAGAACGATCACTAAGAGCCGAGGAACAATCCAGGGCGGAAACGGTTGAAATAAAACAACCCTGTAAGAAACAAAGTTTTTGACTATAAACTATAAATCCCTTATATATGAGACATAACTAAAAAGTATTGATTATGTTCAAACGCGACAAACATTCACAGACTGACACCGAGTGATATCCCCTGGCTTTAAAAAGGGTGAACTCAACTGGCACGTGAAAGAAAAACAATAACAAACCGTGAATTTGAATTACATATGTTATATAGAGATAAACTAAAAATGCATTTATTTAATTACGGTACGTTCGATCGGTCTGAAATTTTGATACGATACATTGTAAGGTGATACGAGTCTATGTGCAAAATTTCAGCTCGATGGCATCACGGAAAGTGGGTCATTTTTTACTTTTGTTTTTCCGCCCGCGAACGACAGAGAGATGACTACAAGATTTCGAAGTTAATATAAGGGATTTAATTTTTAAAAAAACGTAAAAACAAAGTTTTTGACTATAAATCCCTAATATATGAGTCATAATTAAAAGTATTGATCATGTTCAAACGTGACAAACATTTACGGACTGAATCTGCCTTAACTCCTGCTGTATAACCGGGGGTGGGGGTGGGAGAGGGGAAAGGTCTGGTCACCGTCGTTGACTCACCGATCGCTGGACCGAGCTCAGCATGACACGTAAAATGTAAACAAAAGCACGCCGGTAAATTGATGGTTCGCGTCAACGCGTGGACTGAACTGGCACGTGGAACAAAAACAATAAAAAACTGTGAAATTGAATTACATATGTTGTATAGAGATAAACTAAAAATGCATTAATTTAATTACGGTACTTTCGATCGATCTGAAATTTAGATACGATGCATTGTTAGGTGACACAAGTCTATGTGTCAAATTTCAGCTAGATGGCATCACGGGAAGTGGGTTATTTTTTATTTTTGTTTTTTCGCCCGACGTACGAAGAGATGATGAAGACAGAGAGACAAGATTTTGAAGTTAATGTAAGAGATTTAAAAAGAACCCGTAAAAAAACAAGTTTTTTTTTACTATAAATCCTTTATGTACGAGACATAACTGAAAGAATGTTCATTATAATACGCAGCGCAAGACAATCCAAAAATACAAAATGTTAGTTATGTCTCGTAAAACGTGTTTAATATAATGCGCACCGATCGGCCATAATCGCGGGACGTCATTAATGGACGGTCCCAAAGCTTTGACCCCCCCCCGAAAAAAGACCCCGCATTTTCAAATATTTTAGTGGCATTTTGATGTGCGTCACACTTCTTAAACACCCCCCTCCCCCTCGTCACAAATGCGCGACCCCCTCCCCTACCCCTTTTTAGGCGTGTTACGTCATTTATGGGCTGCTTCAAATAGTAAAACCAATATCTTCTGACTCCGGCTTAATTATTTTTTTCAAAAGGTGAGTCCCAAAAATGTACGGGATGCAACGGGGGGGTACAAAAATACGAATTTTGTGCGTACGTAATATATGTATGGCCCCTGGGCTGGCATGACCTACTATGGAATTGCAGCACAAGTAATAAACATTATTTTTAAAAAAATAATAACAATAATTTTAAAAAATTAAAAACAAAACTTTATGACAACTCTACCTACCAAGTGGTAGATATTTAAGGGCAGCCTGTTAGATGAATTTAATACTGGAGTAAAGCAAGTAATAAGTAAGTCTTCTTTCACCTCTCTTGTTCCTCTTAGTGTTAGATTGGCAACTTCAGCAAGAGGAATAGGCCTACAGTGGACACTAACCCAAAAATGAGAAGACTTGGAATTTGCAGATGGCATGGCCACACTCAGTGGGGTCACTAGGGGGGGGCGAGCCGCCCCGGGTGACACCCATCAGGGGGTGACACCCGAGCCTAACATTTGACTGTGTACGATTTTATGTCAGAAAACAAAAGATGACAATTTTTTTAATCTAGAAAGAAATTAAGAAATACAATGAAATACGTTAAAAGCGAAAATTCTTATTTAAAAAAAAATCAGTTAACTTGCAATAATAAAACAGTCCCAACACACGAACAACATTAAAACAAATTAGGAAAAAAAGAAAAGAAATAGTCGCAGCAGAGAGATCTTTAAAAAAGGCTGGAATGAAAGAGGCAGTGTCTTCTGTTTTAAAAGATATAAGCCATTTGGGCTTGGACACACCGACAGCATGAAAGAATCCCACCTCATGACTCCCTCCACCACAGTGGGGTGGGGGAATACGATTTTTATCACCACACCCCAAGAAAAAACTCAAAAGATGGGTTATCTTTGTTGATGTTTTTCTTGAGGAAAAGTATGATTTCAATGTCTTTGAGTTAATATTATATATATATATATATATATATATATAATATATATATATATATATATATATATATATATATATATATATATATATATATATATATATATATATATACATATATATATATATATTAAAGGCGTGAAAGCATAGATATGCATGTTCATATACAGGTAGTCCTCCGGTTACGATAGTCCCATCCCGACTTACGCTATTTAGTGCTTACGAACGCGCCCCCGTAAAGAATAGTATTACGCGTTATTCCGTATTTAAACAAAAAAAATTCATGAGGTAACGAAGTAACGAATTCTTTTCTCTATTAGAAAAAAATTATTGAAAAATATGTATGATTATTATTTCAACCTAAAACTTTCGTTTGCGAATTTTTCAAATGGCGAAGTTTTCAATCAAGTCAATAAAGCTGAGTAAGCTTACAAGTTCCTTTTCAATGCTTATTAGAGAGAGCATATTCAGTCTTTTTCGCCCCATGCAAATTCTAACTCATTATATATTCTTTTCAACTTTGAAAAGGATCGCTCTCAGCTGCAGTTTGATGTCATCATTGAAAGATAGATGCGAAGTGCGATGTGTACATTTGTAAAGGACTGTGTGAGATATAGCTCATTCAAAAGCAGCAAAATTTTTAGCTCTGTGCAAGTTTTTTTTAGTTTCGCTTTGTGATAATTCCTTTTCCTTTTCCCTGGGGCTGAACAATAACTTTTTAAGAGTTCTGAAAATTGGACTAATTCTGAAAGTAAGCAGTCTTCGAAATCACCAATGAACCTACATGGGGAAGAAAATCAGAAGCCCCGAGCCTAGTGCTCTTTATGGGTCTTCCCGGAAGACCCCCTTAGCCATCTGGCCACCAAAGGGACGTAACAGCTGAGGAACCCTCCCAAAAGCGGTCGCTTCTGAAGTGGCCACCTGGGCATCCAGGACATACAGTCGAAGATGCCTCCCACTAAGTTGCCCTCACAAGGAGGTGGTGGAATTTCCTACTACGACCCACTACCACTTTGGCGCCATCCCGGCAAAGCACACGGGTCTCCATGGTTAGGACCGCCGCAGACCGGGGGATCATCAAAGACCTACCTAGGGTGCAACCCCCACTGAAAGGTTTCCTCAGAGCTGTCGTCCAATGCGTTCTTCGCGGCACTTTTTGCTAATCCATACTGGCGCTCCTGACCCTAAACCGGCACCGCTCGATGGCGTTGCTAGTAAATTGAGGGGGGCGAAACGGTTGCTTCGGATTTACCCGACCCCTTCTTCGAAATCACTTGAATGTTCTTCCATTAACTTGGCTGCTGCCCATCGGGTGGCGAAAGTGCTGAGCTCAGTTAGGTTTGTAAGAAAGCCAAATTTCTCATGGATGTATTTATATGCACCTAACCAATGTTGTAGGGCTTAAGAAAGTTTGTCAATGATTACCAGAAATACCTCAATCTTGAATTTTTTTCTCCAGGAGAATACTGTTTTGTTGATGTCCCTTTATCAAACTGACGCTTTCTGTTTTGTTTGATAGTATTGAAGATTTTTTAAACTGTTTTTACCACGGACTTTTCCTTTCCTTTGTCTTCATAGGAATAAAATAAAGAATGCTATTTTTTAACAAACTCAATGAGAGACTTCCTTTCTAAAATTGTTTCCCAAATTTCAAGTAAAATAGCGACCTCCAGTTGTTCAATTTCCTTTAGAAATCCTTCTTCTTCAAGTCGGCAGTCACGTGGCTGATTTTCATTCGTTGCTAATTCTTCCAGTGCTGCGATATTCTCATGGTATGAGCTATTAACAGACCTTACAGCATAATGTCAGGCTGACCATCTTGTGTCAGACAAGGCTTTATTAGCATGTATCAATGTCATATGTTTTTGAAGTACCTGTCAACGATAAGTAGATGCAACAAGTCGGGTATAAAGATTTTGCAGAAGACAAAAAAATCTGACCGCAGTAGGACAACCTGCTGCTCTTTTCCCAACCAAATTAAAGGAATGAGCTGTGCACGGCACATAATGAGCTACAATGCACTTCTCACGAAGAATAGCCTGGTTTCCGTTATACTTCCTACTCGTTTGAAGCATTGCCGTATGACTGTCCAAGGCATTTTCAGGGATTCGTACAAACATAATGGCCGGCATCTTTATTATACACTATAATTCAAAAAAAATTTGGGGGCCCTCAAATTATTCGGGGCTTTAGCCCGTTCAGCACCCCCCCCCTTTTAATCCGCCATTAGTCCACGCATCTGTGACGATGTTGTACAAGGAGGGGGGTGTTTAAGAAATGTGACGTCACATCAAAAACGCGAAACTTTAAATAAAAGTTCCACTTAAATATTTGATTGTTTACCATTTATTTAATTACGTTTTCAATGACTTCACGCGTGTTACGATATTACAGTACAGACTTACCCTAAATACATATTTAAATGACAAAAAATAATTTGCAACATGCTAATTTTTATTGAGAAAATACGGCTTGGGGGACGCTTTGTGACGTCAAAGCTTTGTGACGTCATATGGTAAAAAAGGGGTGGGTCTAAGTTTTTGTGACAAAGTATGACGCTGGGGGAGGGTAGGATAAAACTGCAACCTCGCGTGACGTCATTTATGGACGACCCCTTCAGTCGTGAAGGGGTGACACCATGAGCTACCGCCCCGGGTGACACCAACCCTAGTGACGCCTCTGGCCACACTATCCTACAGACTACAAAACATGCTAGAGAAAATCACAGCCAATAAGCGAGGCTAGAAATAAAAACAACCCGTAAAAAACCAAGTTTTTGACTATAAATCCTTTACGTATGAGACGTAACTAAAAGAATGTTCATTATAACACGCAGCGCAAGACCATCCAAAAATACAAAATTGCAGTTGTGTCGTAAAACATGTTTAATATAATGCGCACCGATCAGGAATAGGTTTATAAAAAGTGTTGTCAGTAAAATACGCACCTTATTGTGCGACAGAAAGGTTGTTCAATATAATACGCACCGCGACGCTCTATCTCAAAAAATAGCATGATACATAGGAATAAAAAAAATAATCTAAAAAATCAATAATTTAATTACGGTACATGCGATCGATCTGAAATTTTGATACATTGTTTTTATCATCGGTACGAAACTGCCTGCAAAATTTCAGCTCGCTATCTTGCGAGCAAGTGGGTTAAAAATCGATCAAAAGTTTTGGCGACAAGCAAGCAAGCAAGCAAGGTCCGCCGCAGACACCACGAGTTAATATAAAGGATTTAATAAAAACAACCCGTAAAAAACCAAGTTTTTGACTATAAATCCTTTACTTATGAGACGTAACTAAAAGAATGTTCATTATAACACGCAGCGCAAGACCATCCAAAAATACAAAATTGCAGTTGTGTCGTAAAACGTGTTTAATATAATGCGCACCGATCAGGAATAGGTTTATAAAAAGTGTTGTCAGTAAAATACGCACCTTATTGCGCGACAGAAAGGTTGTTCAATATAATACGCACCGCGACGCTCTATCTCAAAAAATAGCATGATACATAAGAATAAATAAAATAAATCTAAAAAATCAATAATTTAATTACGGTACATGCGATCGATCTGAAATTTTGATACATTGTTTTTATCATCGGTACGAAACTGCCTGCAAAATTTCAGCTGGCTATCTTGCGAGCAAGTGGGTTAAAAATCGATCAAAAGTTTTGGCGACAAGCAAGCAAGCAAGCAAGGTCGGCCGCAGACACCACGAGTTAATATAAAGGATTTAATAAAAAAAACAACCCGTAAAAAACCAAGTTTTTGACTATAAATCCTTTACTTATGAGACGTAACTAAAAGAATGTTCATTATAACACGCAGCGCAAGACCATCCAAAAATACAAAATTGCAGTTGTGTCGTAAAACGTGTTTAATATAATGCGCACCGATCAGGAATAGGTTTATAAAAAGTGTTGTCAGTAAAATACGCACCTTATTGCGCGACAGAAAGGTTGTTCAATATAATACGCACCGCGACGCTCTATCTCAAAAAATAGCATGATACATAGGAATAAATAAAATAATCTAAAAAATCAATAATTTAATTACGGTACATGCGATCGATCTGAAATTTTGATACATTGTTTTTATCATCGGTACGAAACTGCCTGCAAAATTTCAGCTGGCTATCTTGCGAGCAAGTGGGTTAAAAACCGATCAAAAGTTTTGGCGACAAGCAAGCAAGCAAGCAAGGTCGGCCGCAGACACCACGAGTTAATATAAAGGATTTAATAAAAAAAAACCCGTAAAAAACCAAGTTTTTGACTATAAATCCTTTATGTACGAGAAGTAACTAAAAGAATGTTCATTATAATACGCAGCGCCAGACCATCCAGAAATACAAAATTGCAGTTGTGTCGTAAAACGTGTTTAATATAATGCGCACCGATCAGGAATATGTTTATAAAAAGAGCTGTCAATAAAATACGCACCTTATTGCGCGACAGAAAGGTTGTTCAATATAATACGCACCGCGACGCTCTATCTCAAAAAATAGCATGATACATAGGAATAAATAAAATAATCTAAAAAATCAATAATTTAATGACGGTACATGCGATCGATCTGAAATTTTGATACATTGTTTTTATCATCGGTACGAAACTGCCTGCAAAATTTCAGCTCGCTATCTTGCGAGCAAGTGGGTTAAAAATCGATCAAAAGTTTTGGCGACAAGCAAGCAAGCAAGCAAGGTCCGCCGCAGACACCACGAGTTAATATAAAGGATTTAATAAGAAAAACCCGTAAAAAACCAAGTTTTTGACTATAAATCCTTTATGTACGAGAAGTAACTAAAAGAATGTTCATTATAATACGCAGCGCCAGACCATCCAGAAATACAAAATTGAAGTTGTGTCGTAAAACATGTTTAATATAATACGCACCGATCAGGAATATGTTTATAAAAAGAGCTGTCAGTAAAATACGCACCTTATTGCGCGACAGAAAGGTTGTTCAATATAATACGCACCGCGACGCTCTATCTCAAAAAATAGCATGATACATAGGAATAAATAAAATAATCTAAAAAATCAATAATTTAATTACGGTACATGCGATCGATCTGAAATTTTGATACATTGTTTTTATCATCGGTACGAAACTGCCTGCAAAATTTCAGCTCGCTATCTTGCGAGCAAGTGGGTTAAAAATCGATCAAAAGTTTTGGCGACAAGCAAGCAAGCAAGCAAGGTCGGCCGCAGACACCACGAGTTAATATAAAGGATTTAATAAAAAAAACAACCCGTAAAAAACCAAGTTTTTGACTATAAATCCTTTATGTACGAGAAGTAACTAAAAGAATGTTCATTATAATACGCAGCGCCAGACCATCCAGAAATACAAAATTGCAGTTGTGTCGTAAAACGTGTTTAATATAATGCGCACCGATCAGGAATATGTTTATAAAAAGAGCTGTCAATAAAATACGCACCTTATTGCGCGACAGAAAGGTTGTTCAATATAATACGCACCGCGACGCTCTATCTCAAAAAATAGCATGATACATAGGAATAAATAAAATAATCTAAAAAATCAATAATTTAATTACGGTACATGCGATCGATTTGAAATTTTGATACATTGTTTTTATCATCGGTACGAAACTGCCTGCAAAATTTCAGCTCGCTATCTTGCGAGCAAGTGGGTTAAAAATCGATCAAAAGTTTTGGCGACAAGCAAGCAAGCAAGGTCCGCCGCAGACACCACGAGTTAATATAAAGGATTTAATAAGAAAAACCCGTAAAAAACCAAGTTTTTGACTATAAATCCTTTATGTACGAGAAGTAACTAAAAGAATGTTCATTATAATACGCAGCGCCAGACCATCCAGAAATACAAAATTGAAGTTGTGTCGTAAAACATGTTTAATATAATACGCACCGATCAGGAATATGTTTATAAAAAGAGCTGTCAATAAAATACGCACCTTATTGCGCGACAGAAAGGTTGTTCAATATAATACGCACCGCGACGCTCTATCTCAAAAAATAGCATGATACATAGGAATAAAAAAAATAATCTAAAAAATCAATAATTTAATTACGGTACATGCGATCGATCTGAAATTTTGATACATTGTTTTTATCATCGGTACAAAACTGCCTGCAAAATTTCAGCTCGCTATCTTGCGAGCAAGTGGGTTAAAAATCGATCAAAAGTTTTGGCGACAAGCAAGCAAGCAAGCAAGCAAGCAAGGTCCGCCGCAGACACCACGAGTTAATATAAAGGATTTAATAAGAAAAACCCGTAAAAAACCAAGTTTTTGACTATAAATCCTTTATGTACGAGAAGTAACTAAAAGAATGTTCATTATAATACGCAGCGCCAGACCATCCAGAAATACAAAATTGAAGTTGTGTCGTAAAACATGTTTAATATAATACGCACCGATCAGGAATATGTTTATAAAAAGAGCTGTCAATAAAATACGCACCTTATTGCGCGACAGAAAGGTTGTTCAATATAATACGCACCGCGACGCTCTATCTCAAAAAATAGCATGATACATAGGAATAAAAATAATAATCTAAAAAATCAATAATTTAATTACGGTACATGCGATCGATCTGAAATTTTGATACATTGTTTTTATCATCGGTACGAAACTGCCTGCAAAATTTCAGCTCGCTATCTTGCGAGCAAGTGGGTTAAAAATCGATCAAAAGTTTTGGCGACAAGCAAGCAAGGTCCGCCGCAGACACCACGAGTTAATATAAAGGATTTAAAAAAGAGTGGGGCTAATAATAATAATAAGCAACTAAGAAACAAAATCGCTAAAATAAAAGAAAAGAATGTTCATTATAGTACGCAGCGCACGACAATACAGAAATCCACAATTTTTGTTATGTCTCAAATATATAAAAGATTTATAGTAAAAGAATAAAAAATTCCACAGTCTGCCTCCTAAATTTCAGCTCGATTTGATCACGGGAAAAGGGTTATAGAAACATGTTTAATATAGTGCGCACCACGAGACAGATTAGCAATCAATAGCATTTACATTTACAGATCGGGAATATATTTTTTTTAAATTATCGTCAATATAATACGCACAGCGCGACAGGGAAGTATTAAAAAGTTGTTCAATATAATACACACCGCGAAACTAGCACAAAAATAAACATGCTATATAGAGATATTTTTCTACAAATTCATTTAATTACAGTACATTCGATCTCTAAGAAATTTTGATAGATCATTTTTATCATCGACACGAGTCTGCCTGCAACATTTCAGCTCGCTAGCATACGAGGAAGTGGGTTAAAAATCGATCCGTTTTTCCGGTATTCAAGGCATCAAGCAGACGCCACGAGTAAATATACTAGATTTAAAAATACTAATACTATTGTGAGTTTTTAATTATTTTTTTTTACTTTTGCGATAAAGCATCCTCGAATCGTTTATTTTCGTATTTTTCCTTTTAAATAAAAGGTATTTATATTTTTCATTTAACACCAATTGTTTCTTTCAAGCTACTTGATAGGTTTTCACAATTCAACCCTTTAAATTTCATAAAACGGTCCATTGTAAATGCTTACATAGGGACTGCAGAGTGCTTTCATCTGAATTCATTTTGGAAAGGGACATGTCAGCTCATAATTATTTTATTATTAGAACAGTTCGCGCCCCCCCTCCCTTTTTTTCCTTCTCTTCTTCTTCCTGTTTAGCCTTATTTCCTTAACGCAATCCAAGAAACCACTGCACTATATCTGGTGGATTGAGAATACTTCCTGGGGCCGGATTCCAAGAATTCTGCCCTTGTGCTCCACATCCGTAAGGCCAAGCCGTTAGCCTGCATCCAATAAAACTAGGACTAAATGTATTAATAAAAATACTATAGGGCCCAGGGTGTGAGTTCATGCCCACTACACACCGTTGTAAAGAACATCTCTCGGCTGAAAATGCTGTGATCTCCATCCCCCCACCTCGCCTAATAAGTAGGAATGGAGGGCGGGGGGCAGCTTCCATTATTGCAGTGACATTGATCATGCCAGATTATCAATAATTTAATATTTACAAGTTAAGTTTTACGGGAATATTTCTATATTAATTAATACAAAGCAACACATGATTGTGATTTAAACAACCTAAGTGAGTTTGGTGCGATATATTTTCTTTTAGGGGAATTTAAATAAACCAAATCTGTGGTGTAAAAGGGGGGGGGGCGGGTTTAAAATATGAATATATTCCATGGGCGTTATATAAGTTTGTCGTGGCGTTCATAATAGGGGGTTTGAGTTGGGGGGAGGAGGCAGGTACTTTGGAATTCATGTTTTGAATGTTTTCCATAGTAACCTTGACCTCAGTTACCACCGCAGTTTGGTGGGTCATATCTATGTACCACCGCAGTTTGGTGGGTCATATCAATCTACCACCACAGTTTGGTGGGTCATTTCTATCTACCACCAGTTTGGTGGGTCATATCTATCTACCACCAGTTTGGTGGGTCATATCTATCTACCACCGCAGTTTGGTGCGGGTTATTTCTATCTACCCCCACAGTTTGGAGGGTCATTTCTATTTACCACCGCAATTTGGTGGGTCATAGCTATCTAACACCGCAGTTTGGTGGGTCATATCTATCTACCACCAGTTTGGTGGGTCATTTCTATCTACCACCACAGTTTGGTGGGTCATTTCTATCTACCACCAGTTTGGTGGGTCATTTCTATCTACCACCAGTTTGTTGGGTCATATCTATCTACCACCGCAGTTTGGTTGGTCATTTCTATTTACCACCGCAGTTTGGTGGGTCATTCTAGCTCTCAATAGTCAAAGGAACTTTGACGTCACTTTCATGTTCACACACACATTAGTATGCATAACTGGCCAACAGAAAACTTAAGACATGCCTTGTGTGTCATTTTTATTTTGTTTAAAAATTCAATAAAACCATGCATAAATAATATTATACATTACATTATGCTTTGGCATTAAAAGTAACTTATTAAATGTGTTTTCACATGCAAGAATTTTTACAAATGAGGGCATAAAGGTTATAACGGGCTGTTAGGTTGTTATTGAGAAACAGGAATGACAAATTATTTCCAGCAGAAATTGAATAAACTAATATATATATGTATATATTCCACAGGTTCTGTTACATAGCATACAATTCATTTGAATACAGTGTATTTATAACAAAAAGAGAAAAAAAATTCTACTATTATGAATTTTAGCTCTCAAAGATATTTTTTATATGGAATGAAAATATTTTATGAGTGCCTGGAACATGGGGAAGCAGGAACCATACATATGATTACAGTGAGGTTTCTTGAAATTTGTTTCACTTTACATGCTTGTCTATAAAAAATCAAGCTATTTCTGGGAGCACTCTTAAAGCTGCACCAATACTCTTCTTATGTTTTAACAGATTGTCATATTTACGAAACAAAATGAAATTTTTTTTAAAATTTTATTTAGGCAAAGCATAATAACAGAAACTGAATATAATGTATTAGTTTAGGCCATTTTCTCTCTCAAAAAAAAATATCAGTTAGGGACAATTAAAAAAAAACAACAACTAATAAA
This sequence comes from Ampullaceana balthica, assembly GCA_944989445.1. Lineage (NCBI taxonomy): Eukaryota > Metazoa > Mollusca > Gastropoda > Lymnaeidae > Ampullaceana > Ampullaceana balthica. The sequence continues at coordinate 466,023 of CALYLW010000265.1, read as the reverse complement.
CCAAGTCTAACATTATGAGCCTCCAAGGATAAAAAGGTTGAGGAAGACCTAAACACATCCTGAGAAGTGATGTCAAAAATTGAATGACTAGGATGTAATTTGAGATGATGGCTAGGGACTGGAAGGCTCTGTAATATATAGCTAATGGCTCAACTCTAATGAAATTAAAAGGAAGAGAAGAAAATGGTAGATTTTTAAATAATTAGGTATTGTGTTTTTGAAAAAGAAAATAATTAGATATCTTGTGCACAAAGATAAATAAGCAAATTATGATAATAAAACATTCTGAGTCTAAAGGCTAGCTCTTAGAATAATAAGGATAATGGCATTAAATTAAAGATACAAAATGATATAATTTACTGTAGACCAATCAGAACCAAGGTCGTTGCCTACATCATAATGTACTAAAGCTGCTCTGGGGGAAAGAGAGTGGTAGGTGAATAACAATAACAAGAAATTTTCACTCTATCAAAAGTTTTTATAAAAATAGTTTGAAAACATTTATGGGGGTAGTATTTAATGAAATTAAGAATGATTTTATAGGAAGAGATGAATCAGACTTATGAATAATAAAATAAAATTAATAAAAAAAACAGTACATTCCTTTCATTACACAAGGCATGTTATAGATAATATGCTTATTATTTTTTAAAAAACCTGAAACTCGGTGCACTGTTTATTCCAGAGAAACATTTCATGTACAGCCCCTTTATTTAAGATAAACATTCTGAAATGTACCTAATAAAAAATATATATTAGAGAATATCAGTGGTATCAACACAGTTCAAAACTTTATTAACAAGGGGAATAACAAATTTATCCAACTTAAATAAGCCTATACCATGACTTGTTTAGGAAACTTGTTGAAGGAGATGGCATTTCCTTTGTCATTTCTGTATCCAACTAGTATGTTACAAAATAAAAATGTTTTTCATTTACAGCTTGGGGCACACACAAAAAATAAAAAATACACTATCTAATTTGTCAACACTAACTAATTTGTTGCTATCACTCAACTGTTGATACCTGACAAATCCTTAACAAAATAGTTCAAGTTGTTAAAACAATGGAGAATCAAAACCCCAAATTAATGAGACATTAAAAAAAATATATAATAAATATCCTTCCTGAACCACTCTCTAATTTGTACAGATTATCCCCTCCCCATTCCTCAAATACCCATAGCCACCACTGCGGCCCAGTCTATTGAAACCAATGATTTCATTTCAAGGGCCTCAGGGCAAATAATTCAGAGACTTAAGGGATAATTACTAATGTGAATTCAACTATCCTAATTAGATCATTATATAAAATGATAGATTACATCTATCAGTAGGTGGACTTTCATGTTTAGCTGCACCTGTAAGGGTCTCTCAAAATAATGTGTATAAGGGTTTAAACGATTAAAATACATTCAACAAAAAACAGTCAATGAGAGGTCGAAAGCTTCATTCTATAATCTTGTTAAATGTAGTTCAGAAGCACAAATTTATATATTAAAACATGAATACAATTAAATTTGTCAATAAATTGTTTTAAATAAATATGTACACTGACTCAAATTCAAGAACAGTATTCCTTTGCAAATTAATCCTAATCTATATTTCTATTAAATTACGTTCATTAAAATTAAAGTAAAATTTACTTTGAAAATGTGTGTACGAGCCACTTGACTAGATTAACCAAGTCTTTAAAAGTATAAGTAGACATGCATAAAGAATCAGTGTCTGTCTGACAGAAGAAAATTAAATTATCCACAAAAAAAATAAAAAATAATGTAAATGTAAAGAAAAAGTAAGATTTTAAAAAGCATTTCACATCAATTAAAAGCTTATTTTCATATGAAAGTTGACCTTTAAGCAGATGGCTAAAAATAACAGCTGTAAAGCATGTAGGTGTGACATCAGTTGTGTTCAGACATTACATCATAACATGATCCCAGTAGTGATCGCACTATTTCTAGGTATAGATGAAACAGATTCTTAGATTATTTCAAATAAAAATTATTACGATATTCACATTTTTATTGCAGCAAAATATTTGGGTAATTAATATAAAATAATATACATTGTAAAACTATGCACAGGAAAATTGAATTTTTTTGCCAAATTTTCAAAAACCATCAACTTTGTTATTGTAATTATTTAGTGCACCTCAAAATCCCATAATAACAGTTTAAACTCCCAGGCACTTCTTAAATAAGATGAAAAAGTCGATCCAGTTTTTCTCCTATTTACAATGCACTTAGTGACTTATTGGTAAAACAAAAAAACAACCAAAAAAAAGGTAAATTTCATCACAAATCGAAACAAGGAGTTTGGTTGTAGAATTTTTTTTTATAAACAATAACAGAAGAATATTTAGTAATAAAAGGTATTGAATAATTGGAAGACAATATATCTTTCAAAACTTTATAACACGAAAAATCTCATCAGTTACATTTATATTTACATATTTCAGTCGCACATTTCCAATAATGGCAGAACGCTGTTTTGCAAATGACAATATTTTGTAGGTTAATTACAGAAATGATATATATATATATATTGAAAGTCTACAGCACACTACTGAACCCTATGCCACATGAAACTCTGTCAAGAAATTAGATTGACAATCCTCAGATTATATTAGCAACTGGAATAATGAATCTAAAAAGTAAAGGTTCAAAAATTACAAAACTATGGGTTACGTAACACAAATGTATAATTTTGCTCTAAAAGTAACATTGGCTTAGGTTTAAAAGACTTATTTAGTAATATTCAGGTAAGAGATACCAGTACTAAACCTGTTTTAAAAAAACTCACATGGTTAATGCACATAGATAAAGGGAGAAAAAAAAGTATGACCATTTAATATTCGAACAACAATATTTAAGTCATATAACTGATCTTATTATAAACAAACAACAAAAACACTAATACAATGAAGGTTAACCGTAATCTCTATTACTAATATAAATGATACAACTGAACACTAAAAACTGTAGTGCATAAAATAGTTAATTGACATCAAACTAATAATACTTTGAGAATTAATACCATTAACAACAATTTAAATAATCAAAATATTGAAAAGGAAGATAAAAAGTTAATTGAGTGAATGAGTGACAAGTACATGACAGATTGACAACCAAGGGACAGGGGAGATGTTTTACAACAGACCATCTACTAGTAGGTAGCTGTAATTGCAATACTTTAAACATGGCCATGGAAAGAGCAGTCCAAAATCTTTCCTGATATGTAAAACTGCTACTGTCTTGTTTGCATTATTCTTGTCTTGGTTATTCATTTCAATAGGGACATATAAAGTGGGTGAGGATGATGCTGGCAAGCATTCCCACACTACTTGGACTCAGATTGGCATTTTATATTTTATATAAGATAATAATGGACTTAAGGGTTTGGGGGGTGGTAGTTATATTTGCCACACTTGTCAAAAGCTCTAGCTATGCTCTTGGATATTAACACAATTAACAGTGTAAACTACAGAAAATGTTTAAAAAAGATTGAGCTGAATGTACCTATCTGAGTGGTTTTCAAGTATAAAGCTAAGCAAAATTATAGATCTCCAGTATCAAATTCTCAGACAGTTTGAAATATTGTACTTTAACTACACAATCAAAAACGTCTGATAGATGCAGTAGCTTAGATATATTTTAACAGAAAATTTTTATTTTAAGTAATACAATTATTAGGTTCAGCGCGGCCAATAGTTCAAGGCAATAATTTTTTTTTAGTGGTAAACAATATGTTAATCTCTAACAAAATTGTTGGGTGTAAACAAAATAAAATTTAAGACATCACAGTTTCAGGATGTTACCACTATTCTACAAGAGTATCCATTACCTAGTCAGAATCAGAAAAACAGTAGGCACACACAAGTAAGGAAGTAACTTAGAAATAAAAATGTCATTCCTTAAATATATGCTGAAGAGATTGTGAGGTTTTTCAAATAAATTTTCTGCACTAAGACAGCAAAGTGGTTGAGCAATATTTATCTTTAAAAGTAAATTAAAGAGAAGAAATTCTCTTGGTCTAAATAGGAACGGGGAATTAAAATATTTGGACAATGCAGAAATTTAATTTAAAATTTGAAATATTATTAACAATTTTATCATGTATTAGATCTTAGACCACTGCTAACTATTTTATCATTAAAGAGTGCTTAAATGCAGCTATAGAAAGAGAGGGGTGATCAAAAATGGAATGTCAGATAAGAAACAGGACATAAGTTTATTTTGATAAAGTTATTTTTCATAAGCCTCAATGTAGAAACAGTGAAATATTAATGTACAAATAAACAATATTATGAATATCTAGATCAGTTTTATACTTATACTGAGGCAGATTTGACTAGACCATCTGTAACAAATAATAGGTATTAGACAATGCACAGAAATTGTAACAAATATGTCTAGACTAAGCAAAGGATGTTTCCTTTCCGTTAGTATAATATTTAACATTATATTTTGCATTATTTATAAAAGAATATCATATTCATGTACACATGATTAAAATGAAAAACAAACATTGCAACAACAAAGTTTAAGTACCGGGTACCACATAAGGGAAATAAAAGAACAATGCTGACCAAGTAGCCATTTAAATTAAGTAACTATCATTGTAATCAATGATGATAAAATGAAATTTATAAATACAATTTAAAATGAAAACAATTTTTAAAAAAGAAGTACATGTATCTGAAAAGTAACCCTGGCATAGAATCACTGAGGCTAAAACTAAATTAAATGACATTATTAAAAACATATTGTGCCAATATGAAAACTTGATGAAAACAAATGTAGAAAAATCAAGGCTCCAGTGAACATTAATGCCCTTGCCCCTATACCTTCTAAACACATATTCTGTAGGCCTGAGACTAATCTCTTAAGGCCTTGGCTAGAACCTGGGCAATCTGCTCCATCTGCTGAGCATTGCCATACAACATTGTCTTTACATGGGACTCGCCCGCCTCCCTCACCCCCCCGGCTATATCGAGCGCCGGGCAAGACGTCACCAGGTGTTCGACTGTCTCAGGGGCTTGGCTGCAATGACGGCAGTTCGAGTCCCTGTTGTGGTCTAGCCTGTGAAAGTAAGAGTTGGTTGGGCAATGTTCGGTCCTCATCTGAGTCACCAAGCCCTGGTGTTTGCGACTCAGGTTCCACCACTGGTCTGAACGGCTTGGCCTGGGCATGTTAGCGAATACCCCTCTGGCTGTTGTGTTGTCAGCCCACTCCTGGTACCACTTATTCCGAAAGTGGTCCTTTAGCCAGTTTTTTGCCCCGAGATAGGTGACTGGGGTCTCTGGTTGGGGCAGTGCTGCGCCTGCTTTGGCCAGGGAGTCTGCTTTTTCGTTGCCATTAACATTCACGTGGCTCGGGATCCACTGCACTGTTACCTTACCTCCAAGTCTTTCGAGTCTACCCACGTCTTCCAAGATGACGTCAACCAAGTGGGTACTACGATTCTCACTAGCCAGGACTTCGAGGGCTGATCTCGAGTCACAAAACAGTACCGTGTCGAAACCAAATATTTCCGACCCCTGCAGTGTCTGGTGCACACTTTCCAGGGCCCTGTGTATAGCCTCGAGCTCCGCATCGTAGTTCGATGCCATAGTCCCACAGGGACCTAGAAGTTCTTCTCTTGGTGGCCCTCCTATTGGGTATAAGATGAGCGCACCGTATCCTGCAATTCCTTCACTCGAACTGGCAGACCCATCCGTGAACACTTTCACTTGGGTTCCCGCGAACCCTTCTATCGTCTCAAGGGCAGCCGCTTTCTGTACATGTTCAGGGCTGCGTTTCGTCACCGCTGTGTCAGTCAGAGACAAACGTATTTCGGGACGTGAGCATTCCGCATAGGGCGGTTTGAGTGGGACACTTATAATTTGTCTTCTATTTTGTGGGGGTTTGACGTTCCTATCAAGTTCCGTTACTTGATGCATAAATGAGGAACGTTTCAAACACCCACGTCCGCCCCAGTTGTGCTGCATCTGGTAGCAGGGCTCCCTATAGTCTAACCTGCGATACCTCTCTGCAGTCGTTATGATTGCCTTGTCCCTACGAATATCGAGCGGTTCTACGTTTGCAATGACTTCCACAGCAGCTGTGGGTGTCGTTCTATATGCGCCACAGATAAATCTTAAGGCCTGGTTCTGGATTCGACCCAGTTTTTCCAATGCCGTTTTGCTGGCAAAGGCTTGGACGGGCATGCTGTAATCCATAATCGACCTCACACTACCCAGAAAGAGAGCTCTGAGTGTACTTGCTCCAGCGCCCCAGTTCGTGCATGCAAGCTTTTTCACCAGGTTGAGCTTGGCGGTAGCCTGGGAGCACAGGTCTTGTACAAAGTTATGCATTTGCACCTTTTGATCCAGTTTGACTCCCAGATATACCGGTTGTTTGTCCCATTTGAGCGCCACATCGTTTATTTTGAGCACTATCTCCTCTTTGAGAATGGTTCTGCCGTTAGTGAAAAGGGAATAGACCGTCTTCTCGGTATTGATTTCCATCTGCCACCTCTGCATGTACCTACTGATATACGAAAGGTCTCGCTGTAGTAGCTGTTGCAGTCGGTTGGCATCTTTACCGGTGCTCCAGATGACCAAGTCATCTGCATACATAGCCGCGCTGGATTGCAACATTCCAGGGAGGTCGTTGATGAAAGCCAAGAACAGTGTGCAACTGAGTGCTGACCCTTGGGGCAGCCCCTGTTGCAGCGTTCTCTTACTGGAGGTTTCACTGCCATAAATTGTTTGGATCGTCCGGTTTGTAAGGAAACCTTGGATCCACCTGTACATGTTGGCAGTTACACCTAGGGCTTGTAATTTCAACAACAGACCGGACCTCCAGACCCTATCGTAAGCCTGTCGGAGGTCGAAGAAAATTGCCACAGTATGCAGTTTTTTCTGGAGCCCGTCGGTTATGGACTGTAGAAGACGGAGCACTTGATCAATCGGCTGTTTTCCTTTACGGAAACCAGCCTGACTGATATTCAGACTATTCGTACTTTCCAAGTACCAATAGAGCCGGGCATTCACCATTCTCTCAGCTACCTTCCCCAAACACGATGTTAGGGAGATCGGACGGTAGCTGTTTAGGAGTCCCTGACGTTTACCTTCTTTAGGGATTGGGACGATGTTAGCGCTCAACCAAGCTCCAGGCAGGGCACCCGTGGCCCACGTCCTGTTTATGATATTCAATAGCGAGGACATTGCTATCGGGCCAAGGTTTTTAATCATCTCGTTATTGACTTTGTCCTGTCCTGGTGCCTTGGCGGCTTTGCACTTACTGATCGCTGTTTGCAATTCGGTCATAGTGAAAGGAGCGGTAAAGACCTCAGCATGCGGTCCCCACTTCTGGGTCTTTTCTCCATGTTTCCTGAGACGGTTCAGGTTACGGCTCTGACTGGTTTCTTTCTGTTTTAGGCTCACGCTTGCAAAATGCTTATTCAAAGCATCGGCACATTTTGTATCTGTGGTTACAGTGCCTGTGGTCGTTTGCAAGGGGCTCGGATTTTTCGTTTTCCCCATACCAGAAAGAGAATCAATCAATTGCCACACCTTTCTTCCGTCTGCCAGGTTAAGTTTACCACACGAACTAACCCATTCTTCCTTCTTCGCCTTGAGCGTTTCCTGTCGGACTTCAGCAGTTAGCTTATTATAGGCAGCACGAGCAGCCGCCGTTTTAAGTTTCCCTGCTTTTTTCCTTGCCTTCTTACGTTCACGAACGAGACCCGCCAGCTTTTTGTTCCAGAATGGTCGGAACTTTCGGTGTCTACACGTTCTTGGAATGGATTTCCTGGCCATTGACAATATAACTCCCACGAGGTCGTTATAGGCATTCTCGATTGACTTGGGGTTCTCTGGGTCTTCAGTTGAACCCGCGAGCGTGCTTTCAATCCCGCCACGGAATTTTTTCCAGTCGGCTTTGCCGAACAGCCAGTGTCTTCTGGCAAAACGTGCCTTCACCAACTCTATGTCTATTTCTATGAGTATAGGCTTGTGGTCACTAAATGACCTATACCTTCTAAATGAGTCTGTAACCATAACATATTACCACTTTTTTTGCACCATTTACTACAGATCTAGCTTGATCTGCAGACAGCATGTGTCAGCATTGTCAAGTCACACTGCTATCTCAAATAATATCAGACTTATTAAAGTTAAACAGATTACATCAAGCATTAACCCTAAAACTGAAAGTTAAAAGTACATTAACAGGGAAGAGCTGCTATAATGATAATTAAGTTTTTTTTAAATTTCAGAATGTAGCTAATAAAATTAAAGGAACTAATAACTAATAAAGTCCAGTTAATACAAACAAAATTGTGAAACTGCTGAAAGGTTCAATGCATGGAGAAGAAGTGGTTAAACTGAAAGTGTTGCTTTGATTTGATAACACCTCAAGAAAAATCTAACACAACCCTCATATAGACTTATGGATAAAAACACTTTTCTTATTCCGTATACAAGAACAAACATATACAAATTCTCGTTCTTCCAGTGGAATGGGTTGCCTCAGGAAAACAGGAAAACCAACACTCTATCAACATTTAAAACTCTAATAAAAAGCAAGACTAGACATCAACCATGGTTAAGTAGACACCTTAATCTTCTGTATAAAAAGAGCGGCTGTAATAACAGATAAGATAAAAAAAAATGAATAGGATGCAGAAAAGTTACAAATAAAGAAGAAAATATGGCTGAAAACAAATTTAAAGTGTTTTGACGGGTGAAGATAAAGAAACTGTTTGAGTCTATAAAGAATATGAGTCTGATCACTATAGATTTTGGAACATCTATGATTAATGAGACTTAGATATAAATAAGAAATGTTTAATGACTATAAGTATATAAACTATCAATGAAAAAAATTATAAATTCACAAATTTTTGGTATTGGTCTAGTTAAACTGGTTAAAGATAAGAAAATATTTTAAAACTCCCCCCTGTTGAATAGCAAAATTATTAAACTTGTGAGCATTTTTTATGTTATGTTGTTTTTTTTTAATTGATCATATATGGACACCTCCCAATCAGTAACTTAACTCTAAATATAACTGATATTATAAGTTCATATTTTGAATGTGCTTTAGACACACATATTTTTAAAAAGCCTTTTATTCATCACTCTTGAGTTATTCCATTCCCTTCACTTACAAAGCTGGTTAACTAAATAAACTCCATAAAATGGACATTTTTTTCCTTCCATTTCATATGAAAGAAACACCTAAACATTTACAAGTTACATGTATAACATAAACTCAGGGAAGTGAAAAGATAAGGCAGATTTTTCTTACTTCACTATTTGCACAGAGGTAAGTAAACATGACTTAACATTGTTCTTATCTTCTCATCCATTGTAGACCAGGTTTTAAAGGAGCAGCCCCCACCCCCCACACACACATGTTCTCTAACAACCGAAAGGCATGATGAACAACAAGGATCAGAGCTTAGGTACTTGTTTGGAAGTTCAAGAAATAACCTGAGCTTAAGGTGAACACGTTAAGAGGATGGTCAAGATCCGGTTATCTTTTGTTTATTTGTTTGTTCATGCTGACACAATAGACAAAAGATGACAAGAAACCAACATTCATTTAGATTAGGCCCTGGCACATAATGTGAAAAGAAATAGTATCACATTGAATTATGGAAAAGATTATTTGTGAGTTTCATAAAACATAATTATTAATGATAAATTATCAGTTGTGCTTGTTATATACTCTTTTGAAAATCAAGACTAGCAGTGTAACAGTATAATATAATTTTTAAAAATAAATTGTGTACAACAATGATGATTTTCCTCTGTAATTGCATTCCTCTGTCATTATTTAGAATTTAGATTCCAAATTTAGAAAATATGTTATTCACTGGATCTAATTTGCTTATGAATTAGTTCACAAATGCATTAGAATCATTAATTAACTTACAAAAAGCAAATACAAACGTATAGATAAATATTGGACATAGCAAAAACAGAACGTTTTCTTTTTTAATAAAAAATGCATGCTTATAGGGATAAGTAGAATGCTTCATAAGAGTAATAAATCTATCTTCTCTACTCGCATTGTCATCAAACCAGGAATCTGCTTAAAATTCAAAAAGTATTGAAAGCCATTATAGTTTAAATAACAATTACAAGGACTAAAAACTGTTATAAAATACTTAAAACAAGGATTTTATAAGCTGTGTACTTTTGAATAATGTGAGAGAAAAATATTTTCAAAGTTTACTGAAAAATATCATTATTGTAATGACTTAATTTTTTTTAAATACTAATATACAACTCTGTGCTAATGACCCCTATTTAAAAAAAAATATGTATAAAGGATTAAAAATTATTTACAAATTTTAAGAGTTGCCAGAGTTTCCAGAATTTATGCTCCCTCTTGTTAGATTAGCCTTCAGGCGCCAGTTGATCCTTTTGATCCAGTCCTCCATGTCATGTTCAGACACAGAATAGAGTAAAAACACTCGCCAGCCCATGTCCAATCTAATGACACAACTTTTATCTTTTTGTGTGAAATCCTGACGGCATCCCTTACACTCATTGAGGTCTAAAACACGTATAGGATTTTTACTGAACTTTTGCTTATAGTATTTAAGCTCATTACGCTGCAGCACAAACCACCGAGTCCTCCATGTTTTAAAATGGCGCCCCATCTTTGTGAGAAAACCTTCCTTTGAATTGACCGAAAAATCTGCACTTATGACCTGTGAATCATCTGCTGTGCTAAACTCTGCATGTAAGGTCACAGACTCATACATATCTGGTTCACTTATATCTCTTGGGTATGGAATTTTCAACAGGACAACCTGCCCAGACTCTCCACAGAGAAGTGGTTTGTTTTTAAAATGTTCAACAAAATCAGCAGCAGATTTAAAAGTACACTGGCCAAATTTTATTTCTGATCCTGTCCAAACTATATTGAAATGCTTAACTGCTTGCTCACACTTAACAGATAATGCATATTCTCCAGAGCCTTTGGAGCTTTGCCTCAATAAATAAGTACCATCCATTCCATTTTGCATTAACATGCTTTCTGCAGTATGTCTACTTAAATTTGGATGATACCATGGTAAATTTTCAATCTCTAATGTATCAATTTCTTGCTCCATTCTTTAAAATTTAGTGGAACAGCCAAATCATGAATTTTTAATGAATTAAGTCCTGATTAAACTTAAAGCTAGAGAAAAATGTCCGTTTTAAACAGTCAGAGCAAACGTTTGAAGCATTTAGAGTTTAAAATTTATGGACAACAAATTCTGCCCATCATTTGAATGAAGAATTAGTCAAGTATGTTGCCTCTGCTGGGATAGAAAAATATTTGATTAAAAAAACATTGAAATTTCTGAAAGTTGTAATAATAAAACAGTTGAACTGCTAACTGTAACTGTATTGTTAAAATGAATAGTTATGTAGATTCAAACAAACATTGCAATAAGTAACAGGAAAAACTTTTCTTTAACTGGACTAAATGGGATTCACACAAGTGGTACAAGTTTTAAAAAATATTTTTAAAATAATATTTTGCTTTACTTGAATTTATATTTTGTTGCCGTATAAATCAGGTGTATATAAAGTGGGACCCATGTAACCATTTATTTTTTCTGCAGCTAAAATTACAATAATTTGCATATTTTCAAAATAAATTTTATTTGCTATTGTCAAGGTTTTTATTTTTTTACTTAATCAGTATGTTATATCCAGTGTCAAGAGCAATAATATGATTTTATTACATATTTATTTAGAAAGCTTTCTGAATGCTTTTTTTGGTGAGCCATGTTTCAGAAATACATAATTTTGTGGCAAAGTAAGTTGATTTTATGCTAAATTGATGGCTTAACTTACTGATACATTTAGGGCATTAGTATTAAGGCAAAGACATTAAGCTAATGATTAAATAAATTATTAGGTAAGGACTAGTAAGGTATAGAAGTATAGTCTGTGACACAATCTATTCCCCCATCCCATTTTTTCATGCATCATTTATGTTGCAATAATTTCTATTAATGTTAATTTTTCTTATGCATTTAATTAAGTGAAAAAGTAATCAGTGATTTTACCCACTCCACCAACCATGAATTCGTTTATATTTATATTCAAACAAGAAGCACAATTGAGCTCTCCCTTGGAACAATGTTAAAAATGACACAATTAGTGAACCATTATAATATTTTAGCTTCTATTTTTCATTTGTGAAAGTTTTTTTGCAGCTCTCTTACTATTTGATGTTGGCAGTTACTGTAGAATTTAGGTTAGTGGAACTTAAATAAAAAAGATTTCTCTGGTTTAGACTCATCATTATAAATTACAGTACTTTCAATAATAAAATATAAAGTTTAAGGTCCTTGTAACAAAAGTTTGAGGGTAATCCTGCAGTTTCTACGTCTACATGTACATGTATATTATTTCACAGCAAAATTTAATTTTCTCGTGAGAACTTACGTTTTTAATTTATTAAATGCATTAATATCTATCTTTATATATAATTCTCTTCATGGGACCATGCGAGGCAAGCAAGATGCAAGTATGTGCAACCGAGCATGACGAATGACCCTCGCTCGGGTCAACTAATCACTGTTGGCAAGCGTGGTGGGATGAAAAAAAAGGGGGGCGGGAGTGGGGGGTTACAAAACTCTTGCGTTCACTTGCATTGTTCCTTCACGGAAATGTGAGATTTTTTAGTGTACTGGTTATCACGTCCGACTCATACCGGGAGGTCCTGGATTCAAGCCCCAGCCAAAACATTTTTTTAAAAATTTTTTTAAAATGTCTGTTTGTGCCCTTTCTTTTATTCCTTTATTGCCAACACTAGCTGATCCACAGCGTAGCATACGCTGCTAATGATTTAGTGATGGGTGAAGACTTCCTGAAAGACTGTTGTCAAAATGGGGTGGGTTTGGGCAAACGACTGTGAGTGAATGAAAAGAAGGAACTCTGGAGAGACTTGCGGCGTAGCATATGCCGCAGACTTGCCCATCATAGACATTGCAAAGAACATTGTGTGTGAGAGTACAGACACAAAAAGCAGCACTAAGTAAATAAAAAATAGCGAGTAAACGTAAAGATATGCACACTGAGGTTGTTGTTACCCGCCTCCAATTTAAAATTAATACTACCATCCTTTAAACATAAACTGTGATTGGCCGACCCTAGCGAGGGTTAGTCATATTTATGGTTGTTAATTGCGTGTTGTTGTTTTCTTTTTTTTTGGAAACTGATTATCGATGACGTAACTCCGATTATCGTTTTATAGCTGACTTCATAGAAGTTAGGGGTGTACCGAATTTTGCCTGCAAACGTCTCGAAACCAACAATGAGTTGGCAGCCCCCCCCCCGCAACCGACATTCACTCGCGTTGTTTTGATTTCTGCGTGCTGTAGTTTGTGTCCGTTCTTTCTCCACTTTCTTTGCACTCTTCATGAGCAAGTCTGCGGTGTATGCTACGCCGCGGGGCGTCTAGTATGTTATATTTTAGCTATTATAGCACTAATTTGTAAGTTTTATTTATTTCTAATGCTTTTTTCAGCCCTTAAAGCTACATAATCGGAGTGGGATACATCCATTTTGTTTATGTAGTACTCTAATTGCCGAGTTGTCACTGTAAGATGCCAAATGGAAATTTCTCACTTACAAACAAACAAAATAAGAATCAAACATCTAGTAACGAAATAAAAAATGAAATTGTCTTTAAAATATTTATTTATCTTCTGAGAACATTAAAATAGATGAAAAATACCTTTTAAAAAACATTTTCAGTCAGTAAATTTATTTTAGCATGGGTCGAGCCAGGTAAAAAACATCTGGCTAGGTAAACAAAATGAACGTATCGTGACCAGATTATGTATTATATAGAGCCGAAAACATGCCTTAGAAATTAAAAAGACTTACAAATTACATATAATAATGCATTTAATAAATTAAAAACGTAAGTTCTCACCAAAAGAAAAATTTCGCTCACATTTCGCTCACAAAAAAAATAAAATTTCGCTTTGAAATAATACATGTGTAGAAACTGCAGAATTACCAGTTTGAGGGTATCAAGAAACAAGAATCAACTTATTTAAGACAAATAAAACAGTGAATACTGAACTGAATACCTTGAACTTGAACCAAAGAAACACACTACATACCTTTTTTTCTCCTAATCGTAATAGTAGCCTAATACTAATACTAATAGCCTTACTAATTAATTACTAGCTGTTAGAGCAGACTTTATTTTACTTTTGGTCACACTATTCACTATTGACAATTGAATTTTTTTTAAACAATAACCAAAACTTGCACAAAGCAACTAGGCCACACACAATCCAGATGTCAGATGTTAGCCACATTCACATTTTGGCATCATCAATTATTAATCAATTATTATCATTTCAATTTCCATTTGTCATGTCATATACGACATTCCACATAGAATTTTGGTGTCTAAAAAACTGTTTTAACTGTCCAAAAGTTACTTTTAATTAGGGCTACACTAATAATAATTAATAATAGTAATAGTAATAGCAATAGTTATATTATAGTGACTAATAGTATAGTGTATATTAATAATATAGTATAGTGTATAGTCATAGTAGTAGTAGTAGTAGTAGTAGTAGTAGTCAGTAGACAGTAGTAATAGTAATAGTAAATAGCGTAGGCAGTTTAGCTAAACTAAACTATTAACTATACAAAGATCAAAGTCAAAGTGGAAAATTACTAATCACTAACTGAAATTAATTAGCCTAACTAATTTAAATACTTAAGTGTCTGACTGAAGACTGACATCAGTGACACTGACAGAGACTTAACTTAACTCAGAAGTTTTATTTTTTATCCTGAAACTGAATCCTAGTAAGAAACTACTGAACTGAACTTTAAATAATTAAGTTACAGAAATATAACATTCAATGGAGACTGACCTGCAATTGAAAAATATTTCCCTTTGGAAAAATAGTATAGCCTTTTGAATAAGTTGATTTCTTAACTACACCAAATCAACAGTTGCTCTGACCATTCCCACTGGTGCACTGAATAGCCTTGAATTATTGGTATAAATCCGTACTCAACTCAGCAACTCTCCGGGAGGGAATTTCCGTCTATAGCCAGATTATTGAGCATAAACGGCTAAAAAGTGTCAATTTTTTGTTTTCGAAGATATTTTATGTCATGTAACAAATTTTACTTTAACTCAATTATCAAAATGTGTCTCCCATTTCTTAAATTAAAATGGTTCCATTTGAAGATACAATCTTAGTGTCACAACTTAAAGTATTTTAACTTCTACCATTAATGTTTACTTTATCAGTTTGATTTAGTTGTCAACTTGCCTGAAAATTATGAAAGTAAGATTCTCGGTAGAATACGGAAGTACTCAAGTTTAAATTTAAAGGATTGTCACTTTGATGAGCAGTTTGGGACTACGTGCTATATGGGCTTGTAAAATGTTTCAGTATTAGTATTGTAAAGAAAAAGAATAAGTTATGATGCTTTAGAGATGAAACTTTGTCCTAGCTATTTCACGGAAGATGGGAAAATGTCTCGATATTATATCTTTAAAAAAAACAAAAAAATGTGGGAAAGACAAATTCTGTCCGAGTTAGTGGCGTCAATGGGTTAGGGGCCGTCCATAAATGACGTCACGCACCTAGGGGGGAGGGGGGGGTCACACTTTTATGACGAGGGGGGGAGGGGGTTGAAGAAATGTGACGTCACATCAAAAGGGTAACTTTAAATAAAACTTCCACCGAAATATTTGGTCGCTTACAATTTATTTAATGAATTTTTTTTTAAAAATCAGTGCTTCTAATGTGCCTGTCCGTCGGACACCAAAAGCTGGTTGGCGTAAGCTATCAAGACACGAAAATTAAATCTAATTATAATCCTTAAGTTTTAGAACCCCCAAGATAACGTATGAAATTGTTACACTGCTTCGTTTGATGTTGACATTAAAGCATTTGTGATGTAACCTCAGCTCCGGTTGGTTCTCTCACGTCAGGCCACTTTTTTTTTGCCCGTTACCCCAAAATATACAAGTTTATGTGTGCGTTACGCCCCCCCCCCAAACCCCCAGACTTTAGGTCCAGCTCACATGACTAGGGGACTTGGGGGAGCGTCGTTAGCCCGCCCCCCCTCCCCCTCCCCCAAAAATGATCTGGTGAGTTTTACAAGCATGACAAGTGTCTAAAAATGATCTGAATAGGATTATGTGTAGATATTTTAAGTCAAAACGACACGGAATATAATTTTTCTTTAAAGTGTGGGGGGGGGATCTATTTGATAGAATTGGTTTGTGGTCAAACGCCCCTGGCCATTCTAGATATAATGATAAATGAGCCCATTTAAAATTAGTCAACTATTCATTAACTTTATTGAATGCATCAAATTCTTGACATTGCAATTCGAGAGGAGCACAAAACAACTTTTCTTCTTAGATCAGTTTTTAAGGCATTAGTTTTAAATAACACAGAAAGGATACGTCATACAGTCAAGTCATGTGGATTAAGATTAGGCCTATTGTCACTCGTGTCAATATAAATGAAAGTAGGGTGGATTTAGGTGTCTTCGTATAGTACCTAGGTAAGAAATCTACATAGTCGTCAAATTTTTTTTAAAATGCATTTTCTGAAAGGAACCGGTTCAATAATGGGCATATGTTCCAAGCGTATGACGTATTTTAATATATCTAGTGGATTGTAGTGGATGTTATATGTCCCAAATGAGTCTGCATTACCCCCAAGATTCCCTTTTTGACCCCAGATGAGGTTATTTACCTCTGTTCGCCGACCTCTTTCTTACGGGATGCCCGTCAGTCAATTGAGGGATTTTTTAAAAAAATACATTTTAAAAATATTATTTTTTTTAAAAAAAGTTCTAAACAAAGACGTTAACCGTGATGATTAATGGCCAATGTTTAATTTGTATGCATTAAAATAAAATGTAATCTAAGGATGTTAACACAGTTCTTTTTCTGAAGGCCGGTTAAACGTTTTAAAAAACGCGGGTTACAATATTACAATGTAGACCTTCACTAAATAAATAATAAATGCTTAAAGGACAACAAAGTGATTTGAAGTTTTTTGGTGTTTTTTTTTGTCAAAGCTTTGTGACGTATTTTTAAAGGGGGGGGGTCTAACTTTTTGTGACGACGCGTGACGAAGAGGGGGGGGGGTAAAAAATCGGCAAAAATCGCGTGACGTCATTTATGGACGGCCCCTTAGTGCCATCCTGAGATCTGTCAACTCAGTGGCAATGCTGAGGTTAGCTCGGATATTTAGGGGGTCCAAGTCCAAACTTTGGAAGTTGAAAAAGGCTGAAGAAATTATTTAAAATAACAGTTGGGGGGGGGGCTTCTAATGCCAAAAGTCGCGGGATGGAGATGACTTTTAGCTTACGTCTCAATGTCGACTCTAGGCCATAAAATCTCAAGACTGCATAGGCGACGCTTCAACTCAACTACGCATTTAAGAATCCGACCAAAGCTCAGTTCTCACTCTTGGGCAATGCACCCATAATATAAAAACAAAACAACCTGTGTGTACCCCTATTGGCTTATTTGAATGCTCCAGTACGCTCATATAAGATTCAACTCACAATGACACACAAACGCACGCACGCACACGCACGTGTTCTGTGGGAAGAACTCTTGAATAGATAAATGCTTTTACGAAGCCCTTCCGTTTTGAAATTGATGCTAGTCATGAGGGACTTAGCGGAATCCTCTCTTGGGCTAAATGTCGCACACTTAAAATTCACTAATGCTAGTCGGCTTTTGGTGTCAACCCGTCAAATTCCCAACATACTTGACGGTATGGGCCATCAAGGCTTAGACCCACATGCTATTTACGAGTATGTTGCTAGCTATAAATTTAAAGGACATTTTTTTGCAGCTCGGCTTTTTTATTAACTGCGTCATGTACCACGTTAAGTAGTCTTATATAACACCGTGCAATCCACAAAGAAATAACGCAAGCTGCATAATCACTTATCCTCGTTACCACCAGAAAGAAACCAACATAAATACATATGCATGTACTCTCTCTCCGGCTCCGGGACATGCTTCCACATGGTTCACTACCAATTTCATCCCATTTGGAATTCTATCGGCTCCATTTGGACAAGCTGTTAAATCAATGCTGAAATGTCATGGACTGAGTGAAGCAGTATAGCCACCGTCCGTTAGTGGAGGCGTAACGTCTCGCTCTGGAATTTGTGGAACAATAATATAAGTTTTAAAATAATTTTTAAGAAAGATTTTCCGAGGCAGAACAAAAAGACGCTTGAAGGGAGATATGCGAACAAATATTCTTAAACTGTGAGTCATAACAATAATTTTAATGACCTAATTTATGGGGTTTTTTTTTGTGTCACATAACCTCGTGGTCGTAGGGGGTTCTAAAGTTTCCATTAGAATTTTCTCGGAGCTTGGCAGACCTTGGCGGCGCCCATCTCCTCTACCAGGTCAGCGGAGGACTTTTTAGCGGTAGTCATTCATCAGCATTTTTATTGTGGCTTTAACGTGGGCTCGATCCCACACCCCTCAGCTTGTGAGGCGAGCGCAGTATTGACTTCGCTATCCAGCCGCCTGGATATTATTATTATTAATTATATTATTAATTTATTGTAATTTGTTATTAATTACATGTAATCCTATAACTAACAAATTCCGAAAAATTTAATTTGAGTTTTTTTTTCTATGTCCCATCTATCCATACATATTTAAATTTAACTGTGCTATAGACTGCTATTAAAGGCATCAATAAGAAATGATGCAAAAGTTATTTACTTAGGGGCCGTCCATAAAGTACGTCACGCTATTTTTTTACCATTTTTAACTCCCCCCTCCCCCCTGTCACAAGCTGTCACAAATCTCGGACCCCCCCCCCTAAAGTACGTCACACTTTTGAAAAAAAAATGTGTTTTTTATTAACAAAATAATTAAAATTTAATATAAAACACCGTGACATCACACATGGCCGGACCGACCCCCCCTCCCCCATGTCACAAACTGTCACACTTTCTTACACCCCCTGCCCCCTCTGGAGCGTGACGTACTTTATGGACGGCCCCTTATATATTTTAAATCCTAGGATTGATATTTGCCTGGATTAATATTGTGGAGTACCTGGGGTGGAATATTTGAGAGGGGTGCTGGGTGGAGCGTCGAGCAACGGGGTTAAGATTAAACGATAAGTGACCTGGACTGGACGTGACACTTTTATTGGGTAGGAAATTCGGAACAGAGTGAAGATCGGACGAGTAGATTAAGGGGGAGGTGAGACGGATACTGAAAGACTTGACATTTTGATGGCCAGCGTCAGATTGGTCGGGAAGAATTTCAACGACACTATTTGGCAGCTATATAACGGGAGCATTATTAGGGACTGCCATGGGCATTCGGTGGGCACGGAGACACAATATTACGACAATGCTCAAGACTGGATAGCGCTTTGGAAATTCTCTAAACTATGAAGAGCCTGAGATTTCAATGGTGTCTTTCTCTGAGCCAGACATCGAAAGAAAAAAAAATGTGCTGATCAAATGTACACCCGAAACCCATAGGTGTCAGAAGGAGGAGAGGCAGATCCGCGCAAACATCAAGTTGGCTGTAAGAAGACACCACGGTAATAGCCCAAAGTTTGTACCTATCACCGATTTTAACATCACCCCCCCCCCTGAAGGACACCAGGTCTAAAACCTTGTTAACCTCAGTGTCGGGGCAGCTGTTACAATGACCAGTACAAAAAGATAGTAGACCTTAGTGTCAAGGCAGCAGTTACAATGACCAGTACCAAAAAAAAATGCAAACTGCAAACACAATAATAACATTAACATTATTACAAATATCCATTTTATAACAAGAGAGGAGTGACGTCATGAGACTATGGACTGTGATCGTGGCGTATGTTAATATCGTTAATAAGTTCACTGGGAAAGAAATCCAGAAATACAATAAGGGAACTTGTCCATGTCTAAGATGTCTACACTCGAAAAAAAACCAGTTAAGTGTGGGGATGTTAACGTTGACTTGATGACCTTGAGCCAAGGCATACCACGTGCAGATTGTTCTATGATAGACAAGATAGTCCCCTGGTAACTATCGATGGCTGGACGCCGTGTAATGCAAAAATTGAGGAAGACAAAGACTATAGTTCAGATTGAAGTACGCCACATGTGCCTTAGATTTACTGGACAAAGTGGTTGAAATGATGTGTCATTGGTTTGATCGAAGAATGTCAGGCTCATATACACAATACACACACACACACACACACACACACACACACAAAGAGGTGCACTGGGCAAGACAGTATGGCAACCTGTAGCAGATGGTGCCCCCCCAAAAAAAATAAATAAATAAAATTTTAAAAATAAATCAATAAAAAGAATATACAGCCCGAAAAGGGTGTCCATTGGGGGGGGGGTCCATTATAGAGCCCGAAAGGGCAGAGTCTACAGGGGCGGCACCTCTAAGGATATCACCCAAAAGGATACACACACTCTGGAAAGCTGTTTTATAAAAACAACAACTTTGTTTTCAAAAAGCTTATAATTTTAAAAAATCGTTTAGGTGTGAAAGAAGTACATGTACTGAATTTACAAAGCACCTCTTCAGTCATTTTGCCTTGATTATGTTTTAATAACTGGGTGCTACAAGTCTAACGACGCATTTTGGTAATAAGAGACCTAATCAATACTTTGTGAAATGGGGAGCGCACAATACTAGCTGGGGATTTTGATTCTCATTTAAGGGATAAGTTCTAGCCCGAAAAGAACGCACTTGCACACCCTTGTTCAGGGTGGACAAACTTTTCATGGTGAGGGCCGTACTAGAAATAAATGAAACGCCAAGAGGCTGCAACTAAACAAAAGTCAGCCTCGGTTCAAGTACGATACTTATCTTTTATTTAAAGTTACTGATGTTTCCGAATGTGCTGCAGACTTCCACAGGACACACCGATCTCCTTAGGGGCCGTCCATGAAGTACGTCACGCTATTTTTTTAAAACCATTTTACCCCCCCCTCCCCCGTCACAACCACAAACTCACAAATCTTGGAACCCCCACCCCCCCCCCTAAAGTATGTCACACTTTCGAACAAAATGTTGGTTTTTAATTAACAAAATAATTAAAATTTAATATAAAATACCGTGACGTCACAAATGGCCGGACCCCCCTCCCCCATGTCATAAACTGTCACACTTTCTTACCCGCCCCCCCCTCTGGAGCGTGACTTACTTTATGGGCGGCCCCTTAGCAGGTCTCATCTTCATCAATTTTTCTTACTCCATATGATAGAACAAAGACATATAAATTTTCTTTTTTTTCCTTATCTGTTACAGACGCTTCTTCTATATAGAAGATTATTGACAAATTTGTCAAAAATCATGGATAAGGGGCCGTCCATAAAGTACGTCACGCTATTTTTGACCATTTTTAACTCCCCCTGTCACAAATCTCGCCCCCCCCCCTAAAGTACGTCACACTTTCGAACAAAAGTTTTGTTTTTTATTAACAAAATAATTAAAATTTAATATAAAACACCGTGACGTCACATGGCTGGACTCCCCCCTCCCCCCGTTCACAAACTGTCACACTTTCTTACACCCTCCTTCTGGGAGCGTGGCGTACTTTATGAACGGCCCCTAAGGACCTAGGACGCAAAAATCTTCTGTATAAAAGGAGCGCGATATAAATTTTTTTTACTCTATTCCACACAGATAACAGTTTCTTGTTCCGCATAAAAAGTGTTTAATTTTCAAATATAATATTTTTAAATTTGTGTAAACCATTGGAAAGGATTGTTGTAATTCGGCCCCGCCTAATTATTCTCCCCTATTCCTTACTAGTGTATCACCCGTCAAAAATGACGGAAGTTTTCAAATTAAACATCAGATTAAAAATAATTTAATACAGAACTTTCATTTTTTTTATTTTTTTATTTTATTCATTTATTTCCTTATTGAACAATTTTATACGGACGTTCGAAAAGAGTTTTTTTTTAATGCAGTAACTTGGTGCGCTGCTTTCTAAAATTTGTCACGGACATACAGACGAGACAGACAGACGTGACATTTACATTACAAAAAGCTCCATATATGCCTAAAGAAGATTATCTAACCCACACTTAAAGTCTATCTAAATTTTCAATTTTTATTGTTGAAAATTTCTCTATATAAATTAATAATAAAATTGCAAACAGCAAAGTCTAATCTGAATATTAATCCCCATTGATTGTGTTTAATTAGTATCGCATGCGAAACAGCAGCGGATGGTCGGTGGGCATAAATTATCGGGATTATACGGAGTTTTGGTGATCATGTGACTTACCACATGACGTACTTCCTCTTGTTTATGTGTATTCTGAAGGGATTGATTATGTATGTTATTTTCTTCTGTATCAAAATCTTAAAATTATGGGAAATACAGATTCTAAACTGAATTTTAGGAAAGCTGTTATCCAACTTACAACAAAAACACAGGTAAGCCCATAAGGGCATTAAAGCACACGAGTTAACTTATAGAATTTAGGCTTACGGTTTTGGCTTTATGCAGCTGAGAGTGAGAGTCTGAGGAGAGTGATCTGCGGTGATCAATTGTTCAGTAGGACTAGGATCAATTGTCAATAGTATTACTTATACTATTAATTATTTATAGTATCATCATCAGATTCATTCAGTCATTGAATTCAATGAGTGAGTTACTGACACTGACTGATGTTAGAGTGTCGAGACTCAGTTCAGTAAGTGACAGATTTTGAAATCAGATTCATTCAGATCTATGAATCTGATACTGATACAATACTACAATACATGACATAGGCAATTTCTTATTTCAGCGCAATTTATTTTTGTATAGCAAAAAAAAAGTAACTTACTTTTACTAATTTAAACACATTCATTAAGTAATAAAATAAGTATTTAATGGTTAAATATTAGTTTTCCATGTGTTTTGATGAGTTTAAATTACTTTAAAGGGGGTTTTAACTATAAAAACTGGTTTTAAAGTCAGACTTCTACGAAAATCGTTTTTTGTTGATATTTTTAACCACATTTGGCCAGATAATTTCACGGCCTCAGATCAAACTAAATTTTCATGTTAGCAGTAAGCTAATTACTAATCAGATTCAGAGGCGTCACCTAACGGGAAACGTCATTTACGATAAAGTATTCCCGAGTCCCCCTCCCCAATAATTAGATAAAATTAGTACTTGGGAAATAAGCCTGTTCAAGGTAAGATTTTAAAAAATATTTGATAATAATAGATATATATTATATATCTTTTGTAATGTATTCCTTGTAAATGTTTATTGACAATGTTAATGGTTGTAAAATAATGACACCTAAGGGGGGGGGGAGTCCGTACATAGATGACGGGAGGGGGTTCACACATTTGTGACGACTGGGACATATTACCCTGTTCCAGGATATGTCAATGTAACACATATCACAAAAATACACCCCAACAGTTTTTTTTTAAATTTTAATAAATATATGATTTTCTTTTTTCTTTTTATTTTATGATAAATATTTTTTAATTTAAATTATTTACCCAGGCGAGTGCCGCCTTCGCAGCTCAGCTGGTTGAGCCAAATTATCCAATTGGGCAACACAAAAAATAATAACTTTTAAGAAAGAAGATTTCTCCATTGGCATGCAACAATGGCGCCGTAAATCACAGAAGATGCATGAAATATACAATTTTTTATTTCGTATAAATTATAAAACAGTAGTTTAATTTGAACAAAAATATAATATTTTAATGTTAAAATATATTTCATAGTAAGTTTAGTTGATTTTTTGGTTTTAAACTACTCGAAAAATAAATTGCGCTGAAATAAGAAATTACCCATGACATAACTAGTACTAGTAGTAACTAGGCCTAAGCGCAGTTCAGGAGCGTGGCGTAGACTATTTTAATGTTCTTGTGTAAAATTAGGCTTTTTCTTTGGCTGCGGCTATTACTATTACTATTGGTACTCATCTGCCAAGACCAATAAATGAGAATGCCAATAGTCTATAGTCTATAACTATAGTGAATAATGAATAGTGCCCAATAGCTTGTAGAGAGCTATTGAGGCTATTATTGGTACTAAAATATTTGTGTGTTCATTTTTCATATTTGTAGAGCAGCTTTTGTAGCATTTAACTAAGGTATAAAGGTTCAAAATAAAATAACCTTTTGGTTCTTTGCTTATGCTTTCTCTGTACTAGGGGATCGGCCAAAAAGATAATTTATGAAAAAACCTGATACTAAGACGAAGAAACAACTGTTGGCCAGTATCCTAACTGAGTTTAAAAGACAAATTGGAAAATAAAAAGATCCCCAACTAAAACTGTAACCCTAGACCTCTGCCTATAGCCTGTAGAGCACAATGATCCTACACACTACCATCATGCAAACTGTAATGCTTGATGTAAACCATACTTTTTAAATTTATATCTGAGGCCATTTTTTGTTTTGTACCAATAGCTTCCACAAGCTATTGTTAGTCTAGTACTAGTACCAATAGAAACTTCCTTTTTTGTGATTGATATGAATCATGATTTCACAATCAAAAATCATCCTCTTCTTTGTCTCTTCCCACTTCTCTTCACGTTGCTAGTTCCGATATACAATTTACATCATCAATGTTACCTTTAAGGTTCGTTGGGTTTTGTGCAGAGTAAAAAAAACTTGTGTGCAAAGTTGCCCAGCATTCAATTTTTGTGCAATATTTACAAAATTTGCTGCTTTGTTATTCAAAACTACTGCTCGGCATCTGTCAGACATCTGCACATCTTAAAATAAATATTGCACATGGAAGTACTCTAGGAATCTTGGCTAGATTAACATTATTTCTGAAATTTTTAAAGAAAAAGTTTAGCCATTAGTTCCCAAATTTATTATTAGCATAGGCCTAAAGATATAAAAAAATCAAAGTAGCACTCAATCGTTGTATGATGATAATAAAGCTAACTGAATAACTTAAAATTTTAAATGAAACAGACTAGGTCAACTAAATCTTTATTTATTCTCTTAATTTGAAATGCACTACACTATTAAGTTATATTAAGTTTTCTAAAGTCGATCTTAACTGCTAAGAATTATTTTTCTTTGCAGCCAATTGAGGCCAATGATGAAGCATTCTGGGAACAATTTTGGTCAGAAAGTGTCACATGTGTCCAGGATGTTTTTACCCTTATACCTGCAGCAGAGATTCGAGCACTTAGAGAAGAATCACCATCCAATCTAGCAACTCTGTGCTACAAGGCTGTGGAGAAATTGGTAACAGCAGCTGAGACAGGATGTCCATCTCAACGAGAGCAGCAGACAGGTGATATATTGTGAATATGCTCTATAGTATTATCTATTTTTTAAAGCCATTTTCATAACTGAGATTTTAAAAGAAAAGAATCATCAAACTTTTCAGGACCTCATATTTTAAAAGTGCCTGTAATGTTTATTTTAATTGTTACTTGTATGTTAGGATTAATAAATATTATCTTTGAATTAAGTTTTGGAATATGGATAAAGGTTGAAATAATTTTCATGGCGTCATTAAGTTTCAATAAAAAATGTGTACACACTTCTGTTACATGTTATCTACCGTATATACTCGTTCTAAAGTCAAACTTTTTAGGGGAACATTTTGGGGGGTCGGCTCACGAGTGGGTCATATGTGATCTCTGCATGTACATTAAATATCAGTGTTGTTATTGTAGGTCATCAAGGTCCTTTTCTACATTCTACATGATTCGACTGCTCTACCAGAAGCTATAAAATATTATTAAACATCTGCACTTACCTTATTAAATAATTTTATTTATTTTTGTGCGTGTTTTCATAAATTGTTTTCCAATTTTGTTTTCAACAACGAATTTTAATGTACGCGCTCTCGCCACTGTTTACCAAAGAAAAAAAATATTTAAAATACTGGTAAGTCTTGCATAACAAAGAGCACACAGACAAAGATAGGTAGTACAAAGTAAACAATCATAAGGACCGATTTAGCTTGTAGTTTTAAAAATGTGTACCATTTTGTTTACGCTGTCCTATTATTTTTGGGTGGTCGGCTTACGAGTGGGTTACAACTTTTAATACTTTTCTCTTCCAAAAGAGGGGGGTCGGCTTATGAACGAATGGGCTATAGAACGAGTATATATGGTAAATTGTTATAATTAGGTAAAATGGTTTTAGCTTGTCACTGATTTGTATTTTTTTAAAAAATCTAAAGTATAGCTGTATATTTATTTTCCTAATTATGTAAATGGTTATTGCTGCTAACGCCATTAGCTGTTTTATATAAATAAGTAAGGGGGTGAGATTTTAAATTAAGAACTGATAGTTTATTTGAAAATTCATTTTCAGTTTTGAATTGTGTGCGGCTTTTAACACGTATACTTCCCTATATATTTGAAGACCCTGATTGGAGGGGATTTTTTTGGTCCACTCTACCAGGACAAGAAGAAGGGGAGGTAAGGATGGCTTAAATTTTGAAGGTATAAATATTGCAGTGCTTTATTTACAAAAAAAAATTAATAATTTTGTTAAATTTACATTTAATAAGTATAGAAACGTGGTAATGAATAGAATCAATAGAAACGTTTTCATTGTTTTAAAGCTTGACATTCTCTATTCAAGGGTGACAGTCCTCCTTTGGCTCAGTCTCTCATAGCTGCTGTTTGTGTAAGTAGGACCAAAATATTGTAGTGTGTTGAAGTGCTTCTATAGCTTAACCACAACTAGTCCCTCATTATATCATACTTAAACATATTACTTTAAAAAAAAATTAACCTTTTGTTGAATGAACACGTTGCTATTTGTTCCAGGATTTACTTTTCTGTCCAGAGTTCACTGTGGCTACTTCGAGAAAATCTGGACCAGTGAGTTTAAACTTTTTAAAGTGGGTTTTGTTTTTAAAAAATATCTACTTATAATTATCTCCAGATAAGTAAGGGTTTAATAATTTTTTAAAGTGCCTATGTAATTTCTAGGTTTACCACGTTTTAATATAACTATCCTCAATTTATACTCTGGGTCTTGTATTGACTTAAATAACTTATTGTAATAATGCACCAGATTTATTTTCTCTGAATTTGTAAAAAAAAATTGCTGCTATTTCTCAGGACAATCCTGAAGACATGGGCACTATTGACAGTTGTGAGTATATCTGGGAGGCTGGAGTTGGTTTTGCCCATTCACCACCACATAATTCATTTCACGACCAGAACAGAATGGAGCTCCTGAAGTTGTTGTTGACTTGCTTCTCAGAGACTATGTATCTGCCACCTGTTGGTAAGATTTTATTAATGTTACATAAATTGACACTCCATCAATCCTATTTTCTTCACTCAGTTTCTCAAACATTGACAGTCTTACTCACAGTGCCATAAATGAGTAGTGCATTAGTTATTTATAATTCTAGCGTTTGATTGTGTTTCAATGTCTTGTTAAATGATGAGTTCACCTTTTGTCTGAATGGCATACATAGATTGAAATGGACTTGATAATGATAATCATCATCAAATGTTTCTTGAAATAAAGTAAGAAGCTAAACATCTTCATTTTTCACAGCTGATGCTCATATTGTTCCAAATCAATGGATACAGTTTTTCACCTCTACTGAGAATAGGCAAGGATCTTTTTTTTTGTTGACATTTTTTCTCCCCAGTTTCATAAATTTTTATTCCTTTATTACGTTATTTTTTTTAATGAAATGAAAGTATAATGATGATGATCGTTCTTAATGCATTTTTACTCTCACATATTAAAAATACTTAAAAAGATAGGACACAAAGTAATTTTATTATCTATTGAAATGTGACAATACTGATGGTTAAAAAAACAAAAACTATTTGTTTTACCCACAGAAATACTTGCCACATAAAACCTAAATGAATGTAAATTCTTTTGAATAAGTAAATAATTTAAATGTTATCACTGTGGGTAAAACAAGTTATCTCTTTGATTTTCAGACATGCCTTGCCGTTGTTTACATCACTACTGAATTGCTTATGTTCCTATGACCCTGTTGGGTATGGTGTACCTTATAATCACCTGATGTTTACTGACTCTCGTGAACCACTTGTTGAGGTGGCCTTACAAGTGCTGTGTGTTACAATGGAGAATGATTCTAATGTTCAGCCAGTCTCAGTGGATGGTACAAGTGGTGGGACTGCTATGGATCAGACTGGTGAGGTAAGGAAACTTTGGGGTAGGAAAATGTCAATGTTCTTTAGTGGACTTAGGCGTTTTATTTTTACTCAGACTATGTTGGAATAAATTCATATGTAATATGCATGTATTTTCTTGTATACTTGGTTCATATGTCATGCAATATTGTGCCAATCACTTGATAGAAGACGTAATAGATGATCAATTATATAAGTTACAAAATAAGCTCAGAAAGATAAAATGTATATTTATAAACATTTTTTTGTATTCCAGGGAGGTGGATCTGATAATCTGTTCTTAAATTATTTGTCAAGGATTCATAGGGAAGAGGTAAACTTTGAATAAATTATCCAGTATCCACAATGGATGTTTATTGATTTACATTAATTTAGGTAATCTATGATGAGATGCTAGTTGATAACTTATGGCAATGGTAGCTAAACGAATTGTTTGAGTGTTCTTGAAGTTAAATAGAAGATTTGCAACATTCTTTCAACAAAATTGCTCTATTGAAATAGTCAATCTACCATCATTTTTTTTCCATCCAGGATTTTGCATTTATATTGAAAGGCATAACCCGTCTACTTAATAACCCACTGCAACAAACATACTTGCCAGGATCTTGTAAGAGGATTCAGTTCTACCAAGAATTATTGGTTTTGTTTTGGAAGATGTGCGACATCAATAAAGTAAGTCTATCAGTAAACTTAGCATTGTTTTTCTTATAATTTTTTAGTCACTAAAGTACAGTCTCACAAAAAAAAATTCTATATGTGTGGTAAATATAATGAATAAGATGCTACATTCCAAGAGGCAGCTTATTTATATATTTGAATGTATAATTGTGTGAAGCATACGGTTATATTTAAACTTCTTTAATTCAAATTAATTAGTGAAATATCTAATTTTTTTGCAGTCTATTTTGTTAAACCTTAGGAAATATTCTTATAAACAAACATGAATAATATACACTTATTCTTACCCACCATACAATGTATATATGTATACTTTAATATTTTTAAAATCTCATATCTCACTAGTTAAATATTATACCTAGATATCACCTATTAATTTTACTTTTAGCCTTTTATTGCTTAAAATGTCTATAAATGCATAAGGTTTTATCCTTATTACATTTATTGATTCACTATTTGATTGCTAAGTTTTACATTTAGTTGAGCACATTTTCAATAATTTAAATGTTTTTGTATACATATAAATATTTTTTTCTCTTCAGAAATTCATGTTTTTTGTACTGAAGAGTAGTGATGTTCTAGACATCTTAGTTCCCATCCTCTACAATCTAAATGATGCTAGGGCTGATCAGTGTAAGTGTCATTATAATATTACTGATTATTTCTCCCACCATTTTATTATTTTTTTAATGGATGTAGAGTGTAGAAGTTCTGATTACTTTCCTATTTATTTTTTTTAGCTCGAGTTGGTTTGATGCACATTGGAGTATTCATCCTTCTTCTGCTCAGTGGGGAGAGAAACTTTGGTGTTCGACTTAACAAGCCGTATTCTGTTAGAGTTCCTATGGACATTCCTGTCTTCACAGGAACACATGCTGACTTTCTCATTATAGTGAGTTAGCCATTTTATACCAAAATCATTTGGGCCTTATTTTACCATGTTTTTAATAAACCAGTTATATTTTTTTTAATAAACCAGTTGTATTTTTTTAATAAACCAGTTATAATTTTTTAATAAGCCAGTTATATTT
The DNA here is from genome assembly GCA_944989445.1 of Ampullaceana balthica. NCBI lineage: Eukaryota > Metazoa > Mollusca > Gastropoda > Lymnaeidae > Ampullaceana > Ampullaceana balthica. The sequence goes on along the minus strand of CALYLW010000265.1, from coordinate 436,158 downwards.
TTTTAATAAGCCAGTTATATTTTTTTAATAAACCAGTTATATTTTTTAAAATAAATCATAAAACAGTTTTATATTAAGTGATTGCACCATCCTTTGAATTTGGAAAATATTTTTAGGTATTCCACAAAATTATCACAACTGGACATCAACGTTTGCAACCATTGTTTGACTGCCTCCTTACCATCATTGTCAATGGTGAGTTTGTGCATTCTAATGTACAAGTGGAATGTAGGATTGTAAATAAGTAATTTTGATAAGTTTGACACCAAGCTCAAGTATTAAAAAGAGGTATTGTTAACTCATTACAAATGAAGTATTACAAAGAATTATAAGCATTGTTACATATTCTGAGACTCTTATTTACAGTCGAAACCGGTTAAGTGGACGGCGTTGGGGTATGAAAAATGGCATCGAGATAACCGATGATCGAGTTAAAACGAAAACCAATATGGCGGCAAAAATATTAACCTGCACTTGAAATTTCTTTATATATGTGTTGTGCGTTAATTAGTGATGGGACGATTAATCATAAGCGTATCGAAATATAAGAAATATCAATATAATGTTAAATTATGTGATATATTATATTATGCGAAATGGAACGTCCTTGCGAGTATGATTTATGTAAATGAATTAGTGACTCGGCTCTGACTGAGACTCTAGTTTTAGTTCATTTGCTCGTACGTCCTTGAACTTTATTATTTCATGCTATTTAATACTAATACTAATGATGTAATTATAATTAAAGTCATAATCTTAGTGTAAGTTTATTACTAATAAATACCAAGGCATTTATTTGTATAAGGACCAAGGAAAACAAACAAGATTCAAATAATTATAGTCGTTCGCGCATCGTTCTGCTCATGTCGAAAAAAGTCGCAAATATTGTTAATAATTGACTACCATTACGCTAGGACTAGTGTTTACCGTAGTTACAACTATCGAACAACCGCTTACACTCATCTTTAAAAATATTTAGGCTTATTTATTTAAGTTTTAAGTCTTTGGAATTTAAATAATTTATTTAGCTGCAACTTCAATAAGCCCGTAATAGCTTTTTACCCCGGAGTTCGTTTTTGTTGTGTTAGCGACGGTGACTTCAAATTGCTTTCTCCCTATTCTGGTATCTAAATAATATACACGTCATCACTTTTAGTCTACTTCGCCTACGGCTAAGGAATGCTTTTATTTTTATTATTTTAAATTTTAATTTGCTTAGTTGTCGAAGCACTGTACGGTCAAAGGTCACGGCTATTACTACAGCGCTCTTATCTTATCTTATCTGTTTACAGACGCTCCGTCTATACAGAAGATTATTGCGTCCAACGCTTATCTATGGTTTGTGTTTAGTCCTGCATTTTTATTAGAGATTTAAATGTTGATAAAGTGTTGGTTTTCCTGGATTCTTCAGGCAACCCATTCCACGCCCGAATTCCGGACGGGAAGAAGGAAAACTAAAAGTGAACTCAAAGGGGCGGGGAGGGGGGGGACAAGTTACGGAGTTTTCTAGTTAGGGATAATGAGGGTGGTGGGGGGGGGAGGCTAGACAGGTCTTTGATGTTTATATAAAAGGAAGCCTCTTGCTTTGACATACCAATACAAGACCGCGAGAAGAGAGACCTTCCCTCCCCTCTCCCACTGTTATACATCTACAGTCGGTTGGGGGGGGGAAAGGAACATTTTTCTTTTTAAATTGAGTCAGAGCATGCCTTGGAAAATGGCGAGTGTAGCTAAACCCCACCCTATTGGGTGGGGGGGGGGATCGTCGTGTGGCGGCGAAATACAATAATTATGGCAAGTTAACGAGTGAAACATAATATGGTATTTAAATAAATTCCATCTTAATATGACTGTTTACTCCGTTTTATCAGGACTTAGTCGGTATATTAGCTTATTAACAGGAGTTAATTTTATGTTGTGTTACGGCAGAATACCAGAGCCAACACGCGAGCGAACGTGACATCAAAATCAAAGCGTTTTCTTAATAATAATAATATTCTGGTCTATAAATATAAAAATACACGTCATCACTGTTTGTGGAGTTCGCTAGTGACTGATTTTTAAAAAAAATGTATTCGCTTAGTTACCGAAGCATAGTACCAGAAGTAACAGTAACAGCCCTGAGGAAGCGGGCTGTGATGTCACCAGCAGACCCTGGTGAGGCAGAAAATTGGTCCCTTCCCTTGGTTATAAAAAAATCATAGCTAACATTTTCAAAAGCTGGTCATGTGAATCGAGATAACCAACGTTAAGTGGTAAATTTGACCCTTTTTTGTGCTCGTGTTATGAGGTTTCGGCGACTTAAAAAAATCGAATTAAACGACGAGAAAATACTAAGACAAAGAGAGAATTTGGCGGTTCCAAAAAAAAACCGTCGACATAATGGGGTGGGTGAGGTAACCGAGCTCGAGTTAAGTGGGTTCGACTGTATATCACTGAATATTAGCGACTTAACACTATATGGTATTTGTATGTTTGTGAAAGATGTGCCTTTATATAAATCAATTATTGATATTTCTAATATTTCCTAAATCCTCAATATATTGCAGTGTCTCCATATCTGAAAACCCTTTCAATGGTGGCCAGTACAAAACTTCTACATTTACTTGAAGTAAGTTCAGTGACTGTTCTTGTTTACTCTAGATTTTACTGAATTGTTACACTGTCATTGAGATTATTTTTTTCAAAATTTGAAAAATTTTCAGAACTTCATGCAAGGACTAATTTTCTTTTTTAAATGACTGATCCGTGTGAATAGGTTTAATAAGTAGCTTGAATATTTTGTGACCATTTATTCCTATAACATGCATACACAATTGATGTGTTTGTTTACCCCAGGCATTCAGTACACCTTGGTTCTTGTATGCTAGTGCAACCAATCATCATCTGGTATTTTTTCTTTTGGAAGTTTTCAACAATATTATTCAGTATCAGTTTGATGGTAAGAGCTGTTTTATTTTTACAAATTATCAACCTACATTCATCGTGAATCGACAACATTCTGAAATTAATGTTCTTGAATAACAAGTCAGTTTGTTTGAACTTATTCGCAAGAATCAGATAAATCTGTGATGATATATTTATTGTCATGCTTTGATTTACGATTCTGTATTCTACTCTCAAATAGGTAACGCCAATCTTGTTTATACCATTATTCGTAAGAGGAATGTATTTCACCAACTGGCTAACCTGCCCATAGATCACTCAGCGATAGCCAAAGCCATGACAAAGCGGGGTAAAAAGTTTGCTGCGCCTCCTCAAGATACCCGAGACCCCCAGACCATGGAGGGAGCTCAACCTGCCCTTGAGGCAGAGCCAGGGACATTAAAGGTCACATTAGCAGCCACACCACGTAGGTCAACTATCAAGAAAAAGTTTTCTTAGCTCTCCACTGCCTTCATGGTGTTTAGCGTTCCCCGAAATAAAATAAAAAAAGAACATGCTTTAACTCTACTTCCATTTACAGCTTTGCCCAATATGAAAATAAAAACTGAAAACTTACTACTTGCACAGCAGATATCTCCATAATGTTTAGAGAATTAACTTTTCTCTCTGAAATTAATTGTAAATGTTTTTAAATTTATAAACTTAAATGTGAAGTTATACCTATATATATATATTTTTAAAAAAGGAATAGACAAGATGACAGAAAGATCTGCACCAGATGAAATCCATCACCAGGCCACTCTTAAAGAGCTTGCAGAAAACGTCCAACCCCGTAATGAAATACAAGAACCAATAGGGAGTGAGAGTGATGAAGGAGGTTCTAAATCACCTGCTGCCGCCAAGGGGAGTCCCAGTAAAGCAAACAAGTCTAGTCCAAAGTTGGAAAAGTCTAACAGTTTGGTGAGATAAACAATTATGCCCTAGAGAGCTCTGGAAAATTATTTGTTAGCTTATTCTTTCTGAAATGCTTCTTATTCTATATCTTGAGGGCCTACTAAAAATTAAGCACCTTTCAGTTAACATAACTATGTTGTTATGGAGCTTATTAAATGCTTAAAATTCAGAGGTGTCATTACAGTGTCCAATACAGTTTTTGAAAATTAAACTTTTGTATAGTTAAATCATGTTTCTGTAGATTTACATTGCGTCCATTTGTAATGCTACTAATTTTAGAAAGCAGCGCACCGCAAAAAAAAACCCTTGGAAAAAAAAATTACTGCACCAAAAATAACTCTTTTCGAACGTCCGCATAAAATTGTTCAATATGGAAATAAATTAATAAAATAAAATAAATGAAAGTTCTGTATTACATTACTTTTTATTCTGATGTGTATTTTTTCAAAATTAATAGATTTTAGCTGAACTATATTTATTTTCAAAACTTCCGTCATTTTTGACAGGTAATACACTAGTTTAATTATAATCTGAGATATGTCTTTCCCTAGTCTTCACCACCTCAAACACCAACCAGCCCAGGGTCCACAGCTACAACCTCCACAGAGATCACCAAGTCTCAGGCTACTAAAGGTGGATCATTAACACCAGGACAGTGGGTGGCCTCTCCAGAATGGGTGCGTTTGAATCTTATGTCTTTTTTGTTGTTGTTGTTCATCTATTGATCGTGATTGTATTCTCAGCATTGTGAGAAAAACTACTATCACTTAAAAGCACTTAAAAGACTGATGAAAACCTACTTTCTAAAATTCAATTTTGATTACATAATGACACAATTCAATTTTGATTATATAATGACATTTTCACGTGAACAGGTTCAGTCTTGGAAACAGAAATTACCACTGCAAACAATTATGAGAATGCTTCAAGTACTGGTGCCACAAGTTGAAAAGATTTGTATAGACAAGTGAGTTGAAAATATTTAAAATAAATTGATTCATGTTCTAATTTTAAATGGATTGAATTATAATGAGATATTTAGCCGCCTCACAAACCTGAAATTTTTTAAATTTATTTTAATCACATGAACTGAAACATGTTGTTTTTGTGTATTTTAGGGGTCTAACTGATGAGACTGAAATTCTCAAGTTCCTCCAACACGGCACTCTTGTTGGTTTACTACCAGTGCCACACCCAATCCTCATTCGCAAATACCAAGCTAACAGCGGCACAACAATGTGGTTCAGGACTTACTTGTGGGGTGTCATATATTTAAGGTAAATAAAAATGGGTATATTCTTATAAATTGCCTTACTAAATTGACTAATTCTTAGGCATTTAAGTGAAAGATTCAGCTTAAAAATATTTGTTTTTTTTTGTTGTTTTTTTTCTTTAAATTAATATTCAGGTTATCTTTCATTTTTAGCAATTTGAGAACACTAAATGAATCAAGTTAATTAGAACATCAACTAACTGGAGTTTAAATAAGTCACATTCATGTCCTACCTTTGTTCTGAAAACCCCCAAAATTGCTTGGCTTTACTTTCAGAAATGTTGACCCACCCATCTGGTATGATACCAATGTCAAACTTTTTGAGATCCAACGAGTGTGATGATGAGGACCCAATCAAGAAATGTCAGTATCGTTGTGAAGATAGTTATTATCAGAATTGCATAGTTAATAATGTACAATTTTACAATTGTAGTATCAGATAATTTAAAGTTTCATTTGCTCTGTAGAGTAAGACTTATTTTATATAAGGAAAGAAAAACAAAGTATTTTCATTCATAATAGGTGAAATGATCTTTTACCAACGCATGGTAACTTGATATTAGCTTGGGACAAAAAATATAGAATATTTTCAATAGAATAAAGTTGCAAGTGGCCCATTAGAGCTGAGCCAACTACAGTTTTTTTTTACATGGATCAGAGTATTTAGAAACAGTTACACTTGACTTTGCTTGGGTAATTAAAAAAAGAAAGACTTCTTCTCATTATCTAAGTGTTTCACTCAATGAGCAAATTTGTGTTGGTGCACAGATTTTTTTAATGATAAACATTTCTTGTTACTATTAATTCAATTGTTTTGGACGTCAAGTAGAAAAAAAAAGGATTTAGAGATAAGAAAATCATAGAGCTTCATTAAAAAAAAATGATTTTAACATAATTCTTTTACCAGGTTAAAGCTTTATGTGGAAGCTGCCACTTTTAAAGTTCAGGGGTAAAAATTACAAATAAGATTATCTTTTTAAATTAAAAGAAACTTTGAAAATCTTTATATAGAATTAGCACCTGCCTACCAAATGAATCATATATGATTATTTTATTTAATGTAACTTAAATGAGTGTAGCAACAATAAGAAACTGACTAGATGTCTGTAAATATTATAATTTGAAAATTTTAATGTTTAAATAAGTTTAACTGTTCATTATTTTTTACACTTGGGCATATAATTTTAAAATAATGAATACTTGAAAAAATGTAAATGATCGACACTCATGCATTAAGTTTTGGTTACTCAGTATCACTAGCTAATAAGCATGTAAAATAAATATTGATTATAAATAGAAAATGCCACGGTCATAAATAAATGTATGCATCATGCTAAGAAAAATAATGACAAAATAGCAGTAAGTTCATTGTAATTTTGTTGTTTGCAAAGTCAATTAGCTAATATTTATTTTTGCTCCAATAACTAGTATGCTTTCTATAATTATTTATTTTATTTAAGTAAAGTTTACCAAAACTAATTTTTAAAAAAGTTGTACTGGTTCTATGCATGCACTTGTAACTTCCCATGTGGTGAAACGGATAGATAATAAGACAATAATAACTACTTGTTAAATACTCTGACCCATTTTAATAGTTTTCTTTTGTTGCTGTGTATTGGTTGTGCTTATACTCTCAATTTCTGAAAATATTAGTATTAAATTAGTATCCCCTTTGAATGTAGAAATGGATTTTTTTTTATTCCTTCTAAAAAATTGCATTATATCATTTCTAAATAATTTACACCTAATATTTAAAAATGTAACAAACATCAATGTACGTGTAATAAAAATGAAGAATCCTAAATATATAAATTTGATTTATATCCATGACGTAAAGGATGTTCCTCTCTCTTGTATACAACTTCAACTCAATAGTAAATGTAACATGTTTTTTTTCTTCTTAAAAAGTTATGTTTAAAAGTACTTTTTAATTAAAAAAAAATAATTATAGTATAGCCATAAAAGGGAAGCTCTTTTAAGTTGTTTTATATTATGAGTCCCTACATGATACATCTTTAATCAATATAAACTCTGCCCCTATGTTTTTAAACATGAAACAAAAATGACAATCAAGGCAATGAATTAGATTTTACAAAGACCGAGGGGTCATTTATATATTGTTGAATCAGTCGGATTCATTGATCTTTAGTTATTGAATCTCATTTATGATGGAAAAGTACAATATTACAAAGTTACTTTTATAAGAAAGAACTATTGATGTTTGTTGGTCCTTTTTTGTTTTAATTGCCATCAATATATTGTCAATCTGCAAATTTTATTTTGTTACAATTAATGTATGCTGTGTTCGATGATGTGATTAAGAAGGGACATTATAGTGGGATGAATACTAGCTGTAGAAATTACTTTGAAACGAGGTACTTGTATTTTTAAGGGGTTTTTTTTGGTGCTGTGTCAAAGTTGATGTATGGGATGCATAATTGTTTTTTTTGTGTTCATTATAAATTTAATTTTTAAATGTTCCGTGACAACATTTTATTTTTTCTTAATTTTATGATCTCCTGAAAACAGTGATTAACTTAATTGTAAATGGATTTCATCACATGTGATGGAAGAGATAGAGATACAATTTTTGCTGTATCAAAACCAACTGGTGGGAGTGATTATCTCCTATACAAGTGCAAGGAATAATGTGTGTTGAGAACAATAGTCTAACCGCTGACATTTCATTTGGTTTGAACATGTTTTAAGATCAAGATTTGTTGTAAAAGTCTTTTGACAAATTAATATTGTTTTGTATACATGTAACACATCAAAATTGTTATCATATTAATCATTCCCCTCCCCCATTGTGCAATAATACACATGAGTTATCAGTCAACACTGCCAGCATCTTCTTACATTTCTATCATACTGTCACACATAGTTTTAGATTAAATATAAAGTTGTACCATTTTCACAAAGTTTAAAAATAAAAAATAATTAAAAAAAAGATACTTTCTCTCTTCCCCCATGTTTTAGATTAAACATAAAGTTGTATTATTTTCACAAAAGGATTTCACAAAAAACAGTAGAATCAAAACATATATTATTATAGTTCCAATAGGTACAAGTATTTAAGTAATGCATTTTATGTTGATAATTGACTGACTTTCCACAAATGACATGTAATGTTCCAATTTTGATGTAGTCTATGATTATTTTAATTTACTGTGATAATTTTACTTGCCCACATTGATTTCAATTATTTTTATGTTGTACAGAGCTTGTTAGTGAATCTGATGAGATCTTGATACTTTTTTTTGTTTAAACACAATACTTGGATAAAGAAGTCAGATGAAAGATGGCATTTAAAAAAATAAATAAATTTAAATTAAATCCATAACTCCAAAAATATTCAGTGGTGTGGTAGTAGCCAAATATAAAATTGGACAGCTGTTATTTTCATATAAAACTGTGGGAATTATGTTGGTAAATTAATTCTTTTAATGAGTTTAAATGTTATTACATGTGTGTACTCTGTATGTTGAGGTTAATAAAGGTGTATGAAAAATTAACAATAGCTCAAATCTATTTTTGGTCATCATTCCTGTGTCTGTATATTTAATTTATGGTCAATAAAATACAAGTGAACAAAAATGGACAAGATTTTCAATTCTGTGTTTTTTAAAATTAAATAAATTTACAAGTGAAGAGAGCAAGTTTTCTAATATATTTTTATTAATAAGCTGTGCATGGTAATAAGCTTATTAATATATTTGTTTAGTTTAAATTATATTAATTTATAGTGATATTTTTACAATAAAAATGTATAGAAAAATGAGCTTTTTTTATATGAGATTCATAAAAGACTGAGCACTATTTAACCCCTTTACCGGTTGTCCCGACTTTAGTCGTCTTGATCTATTGACCTTTACACGGTAGACCCGACTATAATCGTCCAAATGATAATATGATCTGCAGTATGCGGCAGACCCGATTATTCTCGTCCAAAATGCTGACGTAGTTACAATGCTCAAAACTATGGGAAGCCATAGGCCTCAAAAATACCTAAATATTTTATGTTGATGGTTAAGAAACAATCAAATTTTTGTGTACACTATGACTTCTTCGGTCTCCCGTACTGTTTTAGATTTATTCCCCAAATAAGGGTTAGTTTTAAAAATTTTAATACCCGGTAAAGGGGTTAATACAGAAATCTCAACACTATTTCAAACTTTTGGAGTCCACCTGATTATATCTACAAGTACCGGTAATAAAAAAAAAGTTGCTTTCATCAATCTTTAAAAAATAAATCTACATAAAAACATAAGTATATATATTTTCAACAAAGGAATGCAGCAGTAACAAACCTTAATGCAAGAATACAAAATACATTTTTTTTAAAATCACAAAATAATTCCATTGGTAACCATATTATTAAAATATGGTACTCATTACAACAACCAAAATAATTTTTTAATCTAAACTTCAATAATTATAGTTGTTCATGTCTCCTTTTGGTATGAAGTCTAGTTAATAATATTAAGAGAGTTGCTTGTCATTAAGATTTACAAAAATTAATGCAACTCGCTTAGAAGAATAAAATTAATTCCACATGGCATTAAAATGAGAATATTGAGATATATCTATATGTATGATATGTCTTCCCTTATATCACAGCCTAGCATTTGAATAAATTAATTATCAAGAAATCAACAAGTATCTAAGATACTGGCAGAAAAACAAAAAATTAGCAATGTAGTCAATGTTACACCTAAGTGCTCTTAATTTTATAATATACTGCAAGTTATCAACTCATTGAATTAAATTCTCTTTTATTTAATTCACCAAAGGCAACACTTAACCAGTTGCAAATAAGCCTAAATTTCCACTATGGGAACAAAATGCTATTAAAAAAAAATGTAACTGTTTAAAAAAATTTTTTTTGGCGAAACAGTTGACTGATTCAAATTCAGTTATATGATTAATTAAATAAAGTGTGAACGCCCTACACTGAGCTTGAGTTTTGATGAATTTTTTTTTCTAAATGTTTTAAAACCTGATAGGAAAGTTTGTAATTTAAAAAAAATAAATAAAAATTATCAAGAGGAACAGAACCTATCGATGTGGAGTTAATGGAAATAATCAGCCTGTAAGGCACAATATTCAAGTTAACATAGTTTAGGGCTCAGATTTATCAGACTATCTCACAAGAATTAGAATCCTAATTAAATATCATTTCTCATAAAATATCACAATTAGGAGTTAACTAGACACTAACAAATAATTCCCCATAAATTGTTATATTATTAATTTTTTCGCTTCCCATTGTGCAATAATACATGTGCTTAAAAAATAATCTTAGTTAAAAACTGCTTTAAAATTTTTTTTTACAAGGAAGCAAACTATATATCACATTATTGCTAGTACTAGCATATTTTAAGTTACCCCCTTTAAAATACCATTTACAATGTCACGAGGTGTGAATGCAGGACTAGCTTCTGCAAAGTTGTGATTTACATGTATCCCATTTGTTGTATCCATTTTGAGACTGCTCAGGGGAACAAGTGTTATTTGTTAGAGTTCCAATGGTTTACTTTTGGTACCCTGGTCACATTTATATTTACACCAGGCAAATTATAACCAAAACTTTTCTTCAAGAGAGCTTATATTTTTAAACAAAATAAATGGGTTAGCCCTACTCCACATAAGGTTGTGTAGGTGGCAATGCTACGAATCCCTGGTCACCAAAACTGTGGTGAAAATCAGGGAGTAAATTATAAAATATTTCAAACTTTACAATTTAACATGGTTCATGAATGATTGAGATTAACGTGAGAATTGTGGAGAAGTATGACAAGAATTGATAAGGGAACTAACTAGTGGCCATTGGAGCCCTTACAGTAATTTTAAGTTCAATATGACTACCTAAACTTTCAGCCTTTAATTGAAATAATACAAATTATCAATAACAATACTCATTTGCTTGAATAATAAAGTAAAAGAAATAATAACACTTAAATTAAGAGCATTTTTCATTAAGGGCAACTCTTGCTCTGTCCAATATTGATGGCAGAGTTTTGTTTTAACCTAACATCTTGGTTTTGTCTAGTGATTGTCCTCATGACATGGAAGGTCAATAGGTGTTTAATTATGGTTCAAGACTTGTATCTGATGCTCTACTTGTGGTTCAGTAACTGTTTCCGCTGCTGCTCTAGCAAACCTTCAAGGTGGTCAGCTCGTTTGTTAGCTGCCTGGTACTGCTGCTTTAACTGAGCCACCACTTCCTCCTTCTTAACAATGGCCGCTTTCACTCTGGAGAAAACAAAAACAACAACAAACTTTAATTTTCTACATGTAAAAAAAACACAACTATTTTCGAACAAATAAGAATAGAGCAGATGGTATGTGTGACAAATATGTTTATTGTATACAATGTTACCAAGGGAAGCAAGGGGCAATCAACCCATACAGGACTCATTCCTTCTTATAGTCAACCCACACAGGGAAGATAAGCCGTAATCATATGTTGTCATTTAGCAGTGGAATGTACCGAGCATTCAAAACCTGTTAGGGTTGCCATCATGAGGGACCATCTTCCCAGACCATAGATGCCCTTTCCAAAATAACCTACTAGTCAACATTTCTTAAAACTAATCTTTGATGGGTTAAATCACTATGGACATCATTTCCAACCTTACATTCACCAATATGCAACTTAACAATATCAGCATAAAGAGGCAAACAAATAATTAATGCTACAAAAAAATACAAAAATTCTCTCAACAGAGATCATTTTATAAATAATTAAATTAACTCCCCCCGGACATTTATGAAAAATGACAACCATCATGTGACATTCATTGAACCACCATTACCTCCCCAACTGGCATATTTTATGACAACAGCTGTAACATCTATCCTGTTGAAAATGGCATTTACCTCTTGTGCACTTCTTCCATTTCCTCATCTTTCACTTTCCTCAATTCCTCCATGTCTCTCTGTGCCTTTTCTAGCTCAATGCGATGCCTGGCTCGCAGCTCTGATATCTCATGCTTGATTCTTTTATTTTCTTCATCTGTGGCCACGATTCTGTCTGCAAACTCTTGACGAATAATATCTGACACATGACTGCGTTCAGAGTTCATCTTTTCCAGCAGCTTTTCCAAAAATAACATTTAATTACAATTACATATAATCATGCAAGCCTTTTTAATTTATAAACTAAAAGTATAACCTATTGATATTACTTCAGGCAAATAAGAATTTTTGTCTCTAAATTAATTAATTTTGCATTAGGAAGTATAGTAAATACAGTGGCACCTTAATAGAATGTGTGGTGCTATAATGCATTAAGGATAGAATAATATGGTTCTGACATGGTTCCCAAATTGTCATACACTCCATATGTATACACATTTTTTTAATTGAGATAAAATTAGAGAAGCATGTTATCATACTACATTAACACAAATCCACTAAAATTTGTCCAACTTAAACAAGACATTGTTGCTCACTAACCACAAGACATTTTAGATTAATAATCTAATATCATAAAAGCCCAAGTCACTGACTCTGTAACGCTCAGGGACATACTACAACAGCCCATAGCAGTTAAAAAAAGAAAGGTATCATTATGGTTTCGAGATTAACAGAGCGTGTGGTGTTTCTGTCGTCAATTACCCAAACAATTATAAAATACTTTGTGTACATTTCAGGAAGTTTAATATTTCATATTTATCAAATAAGGATAAGTTACTTGGGCTTTTGAAAAAAGTGGGCGCAGCAGGCGCCCTACAACCCCTAGTGAACAATATTTTCATGGTAATTTTAAAAAAAGGGCTATGCACATGAAATATTCATTAACATTTTTAAAATGTACCCCAGCCATTAGAGTGATCAAATTTTAAGGATACCTATTAAAACTCATACCTTTTTACTATCCAATATTTCTTGATCTCTCTGTTTAATAATGACCTTTAACCTTTCGTTCTCACCTTCCACCTCTGTCATCTTAGCCTGAGTGAAACAAACAGTAGCAACAAGTTACATCGACCTGAAGATTTTTTTTTACATGGAACCATTTGTTAAAAGAATGTATACCTGCTCTTGGACACAAACCATAGATGTGCGTAGGACAAAATAACCTTTGTATACAAGGAGCATTTGTAATATATAAGTATTATAAGATAAGTGACATGATTAAATGTACACTGCCAATAATAAAATTCAATAATCAGATTAATAGTTCAGCCTGTACCTTCATTTCATTGTATTTCTGAACAGCTTTTCTTTCAGACAGTTCCAGCTCCCTTGTCTCCGTTTCAAACTTTTCTCTCAACCTCCTAAAATAACACATAACAAAAATTAATGCAAACAAGACAGTAGGATATTTATTCCACTGACCAGCACCGACATAAACATCAGTTGAATACCCCAATTACAGTCGAACCCACTTAACTCGAGCTCGGTTAACTCGCCCACCCCATTATGTCGACGTTTTTTATTGGAACCGCCAAATTCTCTTTGTCTTAGCATTTTCTCATCGTTTAATTCGATTTTTTTAAGTCGCCAAAACCTCACAACACGAGCACAAAAAAGGGTCAAATTTGCCACTTAATGTTGGTTATCTCGATCCCCATGACCAATCGCAAGCTTTTGAAAATGTTAGCAATGGTTTTTTTATAACCAAGGGAAGGGACCAATTTTCTGCCTCACCAGGGTCTGCTGGTGACGTCACAGCCCGCTTGCTCAGCGCTGTTACTTCTGGTACTATGCTTCGGTAACTAAGCGAATACATTTTTTTTAAAAAATCGGTCACTAGCGAACGCCACAAACAGTGATGACGTGTATTTTTATATTTATAGACCAGAATATTATCATTATTAAGAAAACGCTTTGATTTTGATGTCACGTTCGCTCGCGTGTTGGCTCTGGTATTCTGCCGTAACACAAAAAAAAATTAACTCCGGGTAATAAGCTAATATACCGAGTAAGTCCTGATAAAACGAAGTAAACAGTCATAATAAGATGGAATTTATTTAAATACCATATTATGTTTCACTCGTCAACTTGCCAGAATTATTGAATTTTGCCGCGCACACGACGATCCCCCCCCACCACCCAATAGGGTGGGGTTTAGATGGGGTTGAGCTACACTGGCCATTTACCAAGGCATGCTCTGACTCAATCTAAAAAGAAAAATGTTCCTTCCCCCAACCCACTGCAGATGTATAACAGTGGGGGAGACTATGATTATGACTTTAATTATAATTACATCATTAGTATTAGTAGTAAATAGCATGAAATAATAAAGTTCAAGGACGAACGAGCAAATGAACTAGAACTAGTGAACAAGAGCCTCAGTCAGAGCCGAGTCACTAATTCATTTACATAAATCATACTCGCAAGGACGTTCCGTTTCGCATAATATATCACATAATTTAACATTATATTGATATTTTGTATATTCCGATACGATTCTGATTAATCATCACATCACTAATTAACGCACAACACGTATATAAAGAAATTTCAAGCGCATGTTAATATTTTGCCGCCATATTGGTTTTCGTTTTAACTCGATCATCGGTTATCTCGATGCCATTTTTCATACCCCAACGCCGTCGACTTAACCGGTTTCGACTGTAATTAGATTACTGAGCATCTCTTATGAAAAGTTTGTCAATGGCTAATGAATTCTTCTTTTTAAATTTTAACATCACTTTGGCCTTTAGTAAAAACCATTTAGCTGAAGTTTACCTGACCAAACCACACAGTCAACAGAATCTATTCATTGCATTAAAATAATAGATGGTAACATTGAATTTAGGACCTTATTTTTTGCTCTGTGCTCCTTTCGTTGGCTTCCTGTGCCGTAGACGCATCTTCCTCAAGTCTCTCAATGACCATCTCGATTTCTTTGTCTCTTTCTTTCTTTATCTAAAAAAGGAATGGGATGTGTCATCAACTCACTATAATATTTTCCACTAAACTTCTTCTTCTACATATTCTTTTGGCCTGAGACTTAGTCTCTTAAGGCCTTGGCTAATACCTGGGCAACCTGCTTCATCTGCTGAGCAGTGCCATGTAACATTGTCTTCACGTGGGACTCTTTTGCCTCCCTAACCTCCCCGGCTATGTCTAGCCCGGGACACGAAGTTAACAGGTGTAGTACTGTTTCAGAGGCTTGGCTGCAATGACGGCAGTTCGAGTCCCTGTTATGGTCTAGCTTGTTGAAATATGAGTTAGTTGGGCAGTGCTCTGTTCGCATTTGAGTAACTAAACTCTGGTGTTTGCGACTCAAACTCCACCACTGGTCTGATCGACTTGGCCTGGATATGTTAGCAAATACCCCCCTGGCAGTCGTATTGTTAGACCACTCCTGGTACCACTTGTTCCACTAAACTAAATTAAGGAATACAACTTGTCTTCAGTGAATAGCGGAAAACATGCATACATCACAAACATCAATCCACACCCAAGGTGGTTTTTAGGAATGATTACTTAAGGGCTTACACAATATCTATTACTGTCTTTGTCATCACTTTTGTAACAAGCGCCATCTGTTCTGCAGGGATGTATAACATATTTTTATTGAAGGATCCCCAAGCCATCTCAGCCTCAATATGAATAAGGGAATCAAATCAAAAAGGTTTACCCCTGTTTCTGTGCTCATTGCTGGGTTTTGGGTACTGGGTATGTAAATACTTCAACTAATGAGGGCAACAAGATCCGTAAACAAATAACTATCCTTGTTCATCCAGAGAATAAGGAGATCATAACACTGAGTGACTGCTGACTTACTTTCTCTCTTATTTCCCTTTCTTTTTGCACCAGCCAAGTTTCATGTCTCTTCATGTAGTTCTCTTCCCAGGATTCTTTCTCTAATTTTAACTTCTCCTGAAGAGCTCGAATTTCAGACTGAAATATCAACACATTTTTAAGTTAAAAAAAACCAACATCAAAAAGCAAGGTTGAAATATATTAAAAACAATTAGACTGTTTCCAATATTACTAGCGCCTGCCATTGCTGCAATGCGACTAAAAGCTGGGCCTTTGATGCAACTATTTACCTTAGAAACTCTAAAATTAAAGGTTTGCCTTTGTAAATATGAGATAATATCCAAAGAGTTTTTCCTAGCAAGTGTGAGATAACAGCCTCATGGACAACTAATATTCACATGGTATAGACAACAAATTGGCCCATTATTGTCATTATATAATATTAACGTTTAAAGCCCCATAAGGTTTTCGGTAAACTTCCGCCTCAGTCCCGTAAGGATTTCCCGTATCACGATCAACTGGTTATAAAATTTAAAAATTGCTGTAAATGTATTTATATTATTGTTGTCATACTGACTTCATCTTTTAGGATAAGAATGGTTATTTTACTTATCCAAAAGACCGTTTTGAGTTTAATACTATTTTTACCTGTAGTTTAGTGCTATTATTTTTACAAAAAAGTACAGCGAAATCACATTTTCAACAAAAAAAAACGTTAAAAACTACCACGAAAATTCGCGAACCAAGCAAAAACATGAGCGAAGGCAATTGCCGCCATTTCCTGAAGTCGAATACATCTTCTACCCACACTGAATAGTTTTTACTTTCTGTGATTTCATTTCTAAAGAGAGTGCTATCGAGGCACGCTTTACCGCGCTTTGTCAAATTAAACGTTAAATGGCTTGAATTCAGTCCCTCATATTTTATTCAATTAGGAAATGTCACTTTAGTAAAATTTTGGATAAAATTTATTATATCTGACCTTGTGTCTTTTTTCTTGCTCGTCTCTCGACTTGTCAAATTCTTCTTTCATAGATTCCAAGGCGTGCCTGTGGTTGTCTTCTAGTTGTCTCTGCAGCTTTTCCAGCTCTGCCCTCTGCCGTGAGGAGGCCGAGGCCAAACGTTGTTTTTCCTCCTGCACCTCTTGGTAAAGCCTCCTTTGTTTCTGCTGGTACGCCTCTTCTTCTTGCTCCAGCTGTTTTTCATATCTGTAGAAGTAAGAGATGAGCTTTTAACACTAAATGGTCAAACAACACTTGATATTATCTCATTCCCAGCTCAGAGCACAATGAGCTTCAATGGATACAATCGACCACAAATGATGCGAGAGTTTCTCTCTTGTTGACAGAACTAACTTTTGTAATTGTGTTGTGTTGTTAAGAACTGTGGTGTGCAATCAGGTTTTAAAGTGTGTTTAAAGATTTTGATACAGAGTCTATGAAGTAAAAGTTAAACACATCTGCTATATTAAAAAAATTTTAAAAAAAAAGCAAAATACATCATTCTCTAGGTAACATGTCCATCAGTCAGGTGCTACTATAAAAAAAAATTCTATCTGCCCTGCATGTGATTCTTAACATTACCTCTAGCACAGGTAATGTGAGACGTTTCCTTTCATTATAAAGAAATGTAAATACTGATACAATTAATCTAATGCCCAAAGTGGGTATTAAATTATTTGTATTGTTCAAAGGCCGGAAAAAGTGTGTGGTGGCGTACTGATTGGGTAGGGGGTAGCTCTATAGTGAAGTTACTTTAGCATATAGTAAGGTTACACATTAACCAGGGTAGGAAAGGGGGGGGGTATTTTCGGCCATCATTGTTTACAGGGTTATTTCTAGTCCAGCATTAATGCACTTCATTTCTAACTTTGTACAGACATATTCCTCTTGTTTGTTATGTACAGAAATGCCATCTCTTTACATAAATGTGAAACGTAAGTTAATACTGGATATTAGTTACGTTTTTAAAAAAAACTTTCCCTGTTATACAATTACCTGAGTTTAGAAGACTCCCTCTCCCTGACAATGGCTGCTTCCTTTTCAGCTGCCAGTTGGTCCCTGAGCTCCTCTGTCATTTTGACATACTTCTGAGCAGCTCTCTCATCTGATTCCAGCAGCTCAGCCTCGTGAATTTGCTTGATTTTCTTGATATCACTTTTGTGTTTCGATATCAAACGCTGAATCTCAGGTTCCAAACCCTTTACTGTCATTTCCTGAAAGCAGGAGACTAGACAAATAAAGCACGATCCCCAAGCTTGTCTTACGTGGTGTTAAATAAGGCATAAAACCATGAGGGCTCAAAGAACTGATCAATGAAATTACCCCAGCACTGATAACCATTTTCCAATCTTCACTGTCCACAGGCAATGGCATAGAAGACCGGAGAGCAGCATATGTTACTTCATTCTTTAAGAAAAAGGGAACATTATAACCCTTCCAACTACCGCCAGATATCCCACACCAGAGTGGTCTGCAGAAGCACATAGCCGTAAGTGCAGTCAGGAGGCATCTTCAAACAAGCTATTAGTGAACAACAATGTTTTTTTTGCATGCAAAATTAACTCTAAAAGAGACACCAATTTTAAGCATAAACAAGATTATAGAATCTGTTGGAGAATCCTCAGCAGATAAGAAATTCATTAAGTTGAGAATGAACTCATTATTTTACCTTTATTTTTTTTGTTTTCTCCTCAATCCATTTTTCCCTTCTGAGTTTTTCAGCAGCTGAATGAACTTCTTTGATTTTTGTGATCTCTACAACGTGACTAAAATGACAAAAATAGATTTCATAGTTGGGGCAATGTCCGACACCACCCATCCAATATTTTTAATGCATCTCATTAGTGTGTAAATTAATTCTATTGTTAAAAAATTTACTGATTCATTCCTATGGAAGAACTGTGTTTTTTTTTAAAGCGCACTAATGAAATTTGAAAAATATATCTTTCCAATTACCTTGACTCTAAAGACTTTATTTTCTCCTGATACTTCTTGTCTATCGTCTTTAGCTCTGTGACAAATTTTTCACATTTTTCCCCTAAATTTTTTTTGTCATCAATAAGCTGCAAAATTAAATTGAAATTACTTATATATTTGTCATTCTGACTTCCATATTTTTCAAGTGTTTTATTTTGCAAAAAAACAAGAACAACACAATGTAATATTGATACACGAGCAACAAAGCCCGCCCAATGACGTTCTGCCACCGAGTTGTAACTCATCTCCAACAGCCGCCTCGACCGGCATTACATGTGCATCACGTCAAAAATACTATTCATTGTAGTTAAAATAAATAAATAACTTGTAAAAACAGAGCTTTTTACTATAAATCCCAACGCGCATAACTCAAAATAAAGTCTTGGAACAAATACTGCACCAAAAATAACTTGTTTTGAACGTCACCGTAAACGTGTTCAATATGATTGGCTGAAGGAGTCATATGTGTTTAAGGGACCAATCGCTATCGATGACCGCACAGAACATAGCCTTTTATTATATAGGATGTATAAATAATTCCTGGTGTTATGTGCTTGAAAATGCTTTGTTACTTAACACAAGAGGACAAAGAAGATTTAGTTACTTGACTAGAAATTAATTATCCATCATTAACTAGTAATTTAAAACAAATTAATGCTGTATTGTTCGAAACCCCCAGAATTTCACCCTAAATTTATTGCATGGCACACAGTAATATATATACAGTAGCAACATTTTAATATCCCCTCCTATAAAAAAAAACACTGACCTGATCAATGAAAGATAAATGCCTCTTTATTGCTTCTTCATACTCTTCCTTTTGAATATCTAACCTCTTTTTCATTTCCTTCTCAGTCTCCCTGGCATGTCGAACAGTCAGTTCCCTTTGCTGATTCTGAGGAAATTTAACTTCAAGTTTTTATTTTTTATTAGAAAATCCCTTTTAAAATGTTAGAATTCAATTAGAAGATTAGAGAAGCCTTAAGAGATAAAGAAACTGATTAAGATTCATTTTAGTTCTTACCAAAGCTTTTTGCAACATTGTCACTGTTCTCTTTTTCTCATCCAGCTCCAAGCGCTGAGATAAGACTGTGTTGGTAACCTCTGATGCTGTTGCCTGAGCATGTTCAATTTGAGCTATTTCTGAGGCTGAAGGCACAAGGAGGGCCGGTTTCTCTAGATCTTCATTCATACGACTTATTTCCTAGTGATTTATTCAGACCACGATAAAGTTAGATGAGAACTCATTTCTAAAAAAAATGAGTATATAAAAATGATTTAAAAATTAATACTAAGACTAATATAAATGAAACTGCTAACATCAAATAACCAAAAACTACAGGTAATTTCTAGTCATTGTATTGATATTGTATTGACTGGTACTGACTGTGTCTATCTCACTGAGCCTGTCGGTGACATGCACTTCATCCAAAAAATTGATGATGCTCCTGAGTTTATCATTAGTTAAAAGTCCACTGTTGGACAGACCATCTTTTCTGGAGTTGAGTTTTTCCAAGTTCTCTGCTGTTAAATTGGAACCCAGTTCTCCTTCTTGATCCTTCTCTAACTCATTCACTAAACAATATAACATAATGTTTCAGGGTTATTAATAGGTCATATTTGTGTGTGTGTGTGCGCGCTAAAAAAAATAATAATTAGGGGCTTAACTCTTTTTCTCCGGAATTATTTTCCTCATTCTGACGGAATTATATATTCTGGAAATTTGTCGCGGGCTACCATGCTAACTTAAAATGTTAATAACTTTTTTTATTATTTAGCAGATAATGATATATTTTGTATTGAATTAAAGGGAAAAGAATGAAGTTTTCAGGCATCACAGACTCATAACTTTATTTTAATAAAATAATATGATTTTGTTTTAGTGAAAATAAAAAAGAATAATAAAAAAACACCACATTTGTTTTACAAAACCTCTTTCTAAGTCACAAAAATTTAGATTTTTATCCAAAATGTAATAAAATGGTGTTTTATCTGAACTATATTCATATTTACACCAAACAGAAATAATTTCACATTTAAAAAAAACAAATAAAAAAATTAGAGCTCAATATCCATGGTGACCCATACAGGAAAATAATTGGAAAATTGAAATGTTTACAATGGAACTGGAAGCTATACTGTGTGTTGCAACTAGAAATTATTTAAATTCTATTTAAAATTGCACTTAATTTTAGAAAGTTTAGCAGCTTTCAAATTAGACTCTACATTGTCTATGTTATTATTTGTAGTAGAAATATTATCAGGTCATCAAGGCATTTGAGGGGGTGGCAGGGTTTGTTGTTTAACAACAGATGACTTGTCAGACTTGTCAACTTCATTGTCAATTTCACTACAACTATTAGTACTAAGCGCATGATTCATCGGAAATTTAAAATTACTATGTAAATCATAATAAAAAAGAATACCTTTTTCTTGTTCATCATCGTATTATTTAAAATAATATTAGATCGATTACCAGATGCATTGGTTGAATATCCACGTTTGTAAAGAAACGTAAATAAAAACAAGCCTTTCAAACGCTTCTTTTGTGGTGAAAATACATTCAAACAAAGAATTTCCGACTTTTTTATTCAAGGGAAATCATTCTAGATTACATTAAAACTAATTTTCGTTTAATAGTTAAGGAAAGAAACAATTCAGTTTTAATAAATCAACGTTGGCATCGTTGCTCCGTCAAAAGCGTCCTTTTAAAATCAACGATGGTAGCGTTGTTCCGTTGGTTGTTCCGGAGAAAAAGAGTTAATAAAAATTAATTGGGCACAATCAACATCGATGCAGCTAAGGGTGAAATTTTAGTGCAATAGCTTTTCCATCTTTCAGGATATTACGGGAATATAATATGCTTTTACAATAAAAATAACACCCTTGTTAGCTTGATAGTATAATAAATAGTAGATCAAGAAATGTATAGAATTGAAAAAAAATAGAACGAATAAAAGAATGTTTTTGTTACACAATGCTAGAATTAGTTGATAGTATAAGTTTAAATTCATCACTCCTAATTATTTATATTTTATATTAGAGGGTCAACCGATAAGTATTTTTGCCGATATTACCGATATTTTCTTCCGATATGAGTGCCGATATGAGTATTTGTTAGGACAAAAATAACAGCGGTCATATTTGATGACGCCATTCTTAAATTTATCACTCGTAATTATTTATATTTTATAATTAAGGGTCTACCGATATCCAGTTTTGCCGAAATACCGATTTTTTTTCCCGAAACGAAGATTCCGATGTGTTTACAAGTTCCAGTTCATGACCTACATAGGACTCATAACAAAACGAACCGTCCTTTATAAAAATGTACAAGCATATTAGGTACTCCTTTTGAAACTTCAACCTTGACTCATAATTATTAATTCTAACCAATAGTTTAATGGCTTTTGCACACGGCCACCTTTTATGAATGAAACAATGAGAACAAAGTACAATAGTAATATAGTGAAAATGAGGCTGAAGCTTGAATGGTTGCCAATGACAACAAGTCTTCACAAGTCAATAGTTTTCCATACTTCATGAATTCCTGCAATAAATAAATTTACATGTTCTTCATTTTAAAGAATTAATGTGAAAGGGTTTGACTTTTTAAATTTTACTCCATACAACATGAGGTAAGTGGCACAAATGATTATTCTTCCTGACAAACTTACACCAAGATGGTTTGTTATCAGGCCGTGCTGTCAGAAAGTTTTCCTCTTCCTCCAATTTTTTCAAAGTGCTGTAAAGATCCTCCAGTGTTGTGCGAGTGTTAGTGTTAGCCTCAGTAGCTTTATCTGTGCCACCGACTGCTCCACTCTCAGCTCCATAGCTGGCACTCACTTCACTAGGCTCTGTCTGAAATAATTCTCAGCAAATTCAGTTACATTGATAATTCAATCAGTATTGTCAATTTAATCTTGCATGCTGCAAAAATTTAATTACAAAACAGGCATTTACTTAAAATAGTTTTAGTCATAAGAAATTAGGAACAGAGAAAACCAACATTACCATGGTTTAATTCAAAGTAACAACTAATTCTGTTTCCCGTATAGATTTAGTTTAGCCTCTAAAACAAAAAAAGCCTCCCATTGAATGGACCTGGTTGACCAACCTGTAAAGTAACAACCTCATCTACTAGCTGGCTGGATGGACTAGGGGACACCTTGTTCATAGCACCTTTTTCAAGTGTTCTTCTCTTATTCATGACAGAACTTGAGGGACTTTTGGAGATACGACCACTAGCTTGTAAATATTTGATCTCATCTTCTGCCTTCTTTTTCACATCTAATCTATTTTCTTCTCTCTTCTTTTTCAGGTCCTTATAAAATATATAGAGTACAGTAACACATAAAAAAATATCAAAATATGAAATGTTTTGAATTTTATTGTGTTCAGTATGAAAAAATTAATAACTTTCAGTATTAAAAGAATTAGCAGTACTACATTTAAATAAAACAAAATGGCTCTGGAGTTTTTTGGTTTTTAACTCACTCATACCTTGATGGCCTGTTGCCTTGATTCTTTTGCCTTCTCCTCCCTTAACTTCCTTCTCTCTTCTGCTTTTTTCTCCTCCATCTCCACAAAAGTCATGGACTGAGCCAACTCTTTTTGGAGCTTGTCCTCGCGTTCCATTTTCTTCTGACTCAGTAACCTTCTCATGGCTGCTTCTGCTGCTGCACGACGCGTTCTGTGCCTGCGAAACCATTTTTGAATTTTGGCAGCTGCTGAATTTAAAGTGTTGATATAATCCTCAAGTTTTTGTGTATTCGTTGTGAAGTTGGATGGAGTTTTTTGGGACAGAGGTTTTATGCTGTTAACTGAATTCACATTACTCTGCTGAACTAGTTTCTTATTTCCTACAAGATGGGAGCTTAGTCCCACAGTCCCTGCTGTGCTCTTAACTTGATTCACAGGAGTTTTGTGTTTGATGTTTTGATAAGAATTCTCCATGGAAGATAGTGTTGCCTTCACCTGCTGCTGATGGCCTGGCCGACTGATGTTGTTTGCCAAGCCAGCTCTAGCCTCAGTAGTTTCTCCAGCCTCCATAGATTGTGCTGAGAATGGCAATAACTTGTTGCTTCCACCTGGATCATCATGTCGAGGAGTCCTGTCCATAATGTCTTGGATAAAGTCATCTATGGAAGCAGTTTGAGATGTCCTAGCAGTTGACCCAGGAAGCAGCAGTCCTGTCGTAGCAGCTGACCTATAACTGTCTAAAGCCGTGACAGTTCCGTTGGCATGGCCACTTTGCTTGTTCACATCTGATATCTGGTTCTGTAGATTCCGCAGTTTGCTAATGGAGTGATTCAAGGAGTTTCCTTGGTCATCCAAAGCATTGTCATCATCAGTACTTTGGGCTGAAACTGGGCGGAAAATATTGTGGAGTTCTTCAGTTCGGGCTGTGCTGTTGGCTGATGATGGCTTTGATGCCCAGGCTGGCTTGCTCTTGAAAGGCTGCGACTTCTGTAATTGGAAATTTAAAAAGAATTTAGACATTCTCAACTTAAAACCAAACAAACCAAATTCACCAATGAGTATTTAGCAAAACTGAAAATGGTTTCAGATTTTGCACCGAAAGACAGGAAACCCCCACCATCAAGCACTCAATGTAAAAAAAATGCATTGCCAATAATTGTTAGATAATTTTTTTTATCTCCCTAAATCAAAAGCTAAATTATTTAGACCCACATAATATGCAACAAGGAAGTTCTTGACAGAAAAATAAAATAAAACCTACTTAGTTCAGCACCTAACACACGACCAAGTCTTACATAATGCTAGATATTGGACTTGGGATATTTGGTCAAAGTTACTGTAACCAAGTAAAGCCATCACATGAAAATTTTTGAACATTTTAACTAACACACTACGTGAGAAGCCTGAATAAGTAGAAATACTTGCTTTGTCTATTAAATTTTCTTCAAAACCAACAGTGCAGAAGAAAAACAGGATTTTATGAAAAGTTAATCTTTTACATGAGCCATATCCTGCAAAACATGGAACTACCGAAAACAGCTTTTTTTAAAATTAAAAAAGCCCAATATTACTACCGAAATAAGAGTGAAAAGTACATATTAAATTTTATTACCGCTCCACCGATGAAGCTTTTGTTGGGTTTATTAGTTGTGTTTTTCTTATGGTTGCTGGTTGTGATGCCAGATAAGGCTTTCTTGATTTTAGGCTGGGTGGAACTCTCAAAAAGAGCCAAAAAGTCATCTTCTCTGCAATAGAATTACAGAGATAAAATTACTTAATGACAGTGAAAATTCACTGAGCAACATTTGAGATCAGTTTTAATCAAATTTGAAGTATCTTTTGGAAAAACAAATAATATTCACTAAAACAATATCACCTTACTGGGAAATTGCTTTTGATGCAGCTCCATTAGAAAGTTTTTCCAAAGATTGTGCTGAAGTTAAGCTACTTGTTTTCTGTAATTCACCTGAAATATCCACTTTAAAGATTCACTTCTTTGAATAATTAAAATAGGTTTAAAAAAAGTATTACTGAGACACAATTTCTGTGAACTATAATGAATGTATGTTAAACTTTGAAAACGAATAGACAAAGTAGAAATGCTTTAGCAAAAGGTGTCACCAATATATAACAATTATATAATTACAAATTAAATTTAAATTATGTAATATTTATTTCCTACCTGTATAAAAAAAATGATAGAAAAAGAATAAGAATTGACAGAATTCCCAAAGAAAACGTAGATCGAAATACCGAAAAGAACAAAGGGGAAAAAAGACAATGCAGCTTTGTAATAATTAGTAATATGCAAATTTTATTTTTACAATTAATTCATTATTAACTCTCAAAAGACGAGAGATTGAAAAATGGTGCCTATCTGTCATATGAAATCAAAGACTCAAATATATTATTAATTTAAGTTTAAGTGCAAAATTAAAAATCTACTATCTAGGAATGTTAAATTTTTATTTGGTAATAAGGAAAACTCTTTTTCTTAACCCTACCAAGGCGAGTTACCGAATATTAGGTACTTAATTTAATTACTATATAACGAGTTACCGAATTCTAGGTTTTTGGGATATCACTTGAAGAAGCACTAAAAATAACAGCCAATCGTCGTTAAATCTCGCATTTGTTGCATGATTAGTGTTTACAAATGGTTTCTTCTTGAATAAAGCAGTTAGTGATTAGTCAGTGATTACGTTGATTTTGTTGAAAATAACAATGAAAAGATCGGCGAATGAACCGAGCACTTCCACAGAGGAAGGCCTACACATTTTACACTGCAGCAGGTAATGGAAGCTTTAGACGATTCAGAAGGCGATGAAGCAGTTTTGATTCATCAATATGATTATTCTAGTTCTAGTGACGTTGACATGGATCGTGATCTCGACAGTGATAGGTCAAGTGATGATGATAGATCCAGAGCTAGACCAACTGTTGTGGAAAGGGGGCGTGTCCATCAAACAGATTTTCGTGGTGACAATTTTCCAGATGATGGCTGGCCTGCAACTTTGCGGCTCCAACAATAGATTTGAACCCAATACTGGCGTTAGATGGAAGCATTGTTAAACTAAATAAAAAAATATTATCTTCTAAAAAAAATAAGTTTTAAACAAATAATAATAATTTCCTGCGCGATAACTCTAAACTGCTGCGCGGTGTTGGTCGAACGCCTGCACGGCTAAGCAGCTTAAAGGGAATATTGGTGCAAAGTTGTACAGCATCCATTTTTTAAAATAAATATTTTAATAAATTTGATGTGCGGTAACTAAAAACTGCTGCGCGGCGTTAGATATATTCGTTGCCGCGCAGCCGCTCAGCTAAATTGAACATTGGATGGAAGCTATTTCCTGCTATATCTAAAAGTTTGAGCTCATTCTGACCACTGGTTTGCATGATACTAGCAATTTCCTAACCCATGTACATTTTCTTTATTTTTGCTAGGGAGGCCAGGTATAGGGGCAAATTAGCTTGGGGAGCTCGGATTTGGTAGGGTTAAATTATTTTTTTTTAAATCTGGTATCAAACTTTCATAATACAAAAAAATTTCTTCCATCATCTTGCTTACGTTTTGTACACACAAGTCGTTTGCTGTTACGGACAAAAACATTGTTATTATGGATTTGGATTTAGATTATGATATTGAAGAAGAAAATAGTTATATTTAGAAGATATTTTTGATGAAGAAAGTGCGTTAGAAGAATCTGATATGGAAAATACAGTTATTATCAGGAGAATTGTGCTACACGGTTTCTTTACATTTCGTCGTCTCTCGTGCACTAGAATTAGAATTTATGTAAACGTCTTATTATAACTACTGTACTAGTCTTAGCTTTAGTACCTCATATACATATTAAAGTAAACATGCAAACATTTTTTTAAATTGAAATTAGTAGCACAAATCACAATACATGTATAAGTATATTATTTTTGCCATTAAGCCCAAAGGTGATTATGTAAACAATACGTTTCCATGGATATTTTTGCAAACATTGATCAGCTGTGTTACCTGATAGGCTCAGTTTTCATCAATGAAAAATTAATATACATGTAAGTAGATTATGTCTTATATTTTAGTTTTTCATTTCGCATGTGAATGTATGCAGTTGATGTTTTTATAACTAAACTAACAGATCTTTTTTTAAAAATTATATTTTGTCAGAATCAATGGATATGAGGATAAAGACTGTGACGCTCCAAATGGATTTACACAAGAGAGAGTACCTAGCATGCAGCTCCCAGATGTAAAAACATGAGAAGATATAAGGAGATTTCTGAGACCATTAGACTTTTTCACACTGTATTTTACCTCAGGTTTCATTGGGTCTGGGTACATTTGTTCCTATGCAAATAAATATGCGCAAAACGTTAAGCAAAAAAACAACAAAAAAACTTTTTGTTTTAAAAAATGTGTAGGACTTCACACAGACTTATTGGCCTACTGGTGTATGTATGCAAGACTTGTTCAAGCTCCTAATATTACAAGGCTGTGGTCAAGGAAATCCCTAAAAATGGACTATGGGCAAGGCCCTTTATGACAAGGGACAGATTGAAAGTCATAATTAGTTTCCTGAAAGTTTTAGATGCTTATACTAAAATAAAGGTGACAGGTTATGCCAAGTGAGATCACTTTATATGTATTTAAATACAAAGTGCAAGAAATTATATTATATTATAGGTGAGTTAAGGATAATCAGTTACTACCATTCAATGGCGGGACCAGAAGACAATTTCAGTTATGTCTAATTTTCACAATGCTAATGGATATAAATTTGCGAAAAGAAGGACTAAGGTAAATGGAGAATTTAGGGAACTGCATGTTACACAGCCTAATATTGTCAGGGATTACAATAAATAAATGGGTGGGGTAGATAAAAGTGACAAACTTATCCATAAATAATATGTTCTAAGAAAAAAAAACGGAAGACACTTTTTTTTTCATTTTCTCGATATAGCACGAGTCACTTCTAACATTTTCAAGAACTTAGACAAAGAAATCCAGATATAGAAGAACTTAAAAGACCAGTAACTTATGGTCAGCTAGAATTGACAGAAGAGTTAATTAGAGAGTTAGGGAAAATAGGACTTTATGATAATGTGCCAGTTGCTGTTAAACGTTTTACATTTTCACACCATGTACTGCAACTAGAGTATGGGACTAAGAGAAATTTTTTTTAATTATGCTACCAATTCTTGGGTAGAGTGTTCAAAACATTTCAGATGTGTTGCTTGTGATAAATAATAGTGTTTTAATAATAAATCTAGAAATTTTTAACAAGAATTTCATAAAGCATTACACCAGTATTTACTTATTTGCTTATGTCTGTCTGATGGTGTAAAGAAATATGTCCATGCTCAAATAGTTATTCTGCAAAGCTTATATACTAAATTCATTTAGGTTAAATTTGCAAAGAGATATTTTAATATAGAATGTGTTTTTTCCTTTTTAAAAAAAATAAAAAAATGAATTTTTGTTTTTTTTAGCCGAGCTTTCCTGAAATGCTATCTTTTATAAAAAAAATGTAACTTTTTTCATTTATGAATATTTTCTCTTGAAATTTGAATCTTAGTTGTAGTAATGAATGTATGATAATAAAATAGCACTTTTTTTTCATACTTGGAAGCATGTATTTTTTTCTTTCTTTGAGAAATTGTAATGTTCTGTTTTTCTTTGAAATTTTAAAAAGAAAATTTTGGTTTTAAAAAATAAAAAAATAAATAATTAACATAATTTAAAATGAAAACTATTCAAAATTAAACTGCATTCAAATATCTTTAAATTGATGTATAATACTTGAAGATAGCTCTAAAATTACACCCATGACCCCAATTTGAAAATTTTGTGTGGTTATGAACGTACAATTTGAAGAAAAAAAATGAAGTCTTTTGAGAGTTAATGTTTCCATATAAATCCTGATAAGTGTATTACTTACATTATTACATATACGTAAATATAATATACAAATAACTGCAGTATCTAATATTCCCTTATGATTGGAATACTGAGATGTTTTAATCATTTTGAGACAACAAGGCCAATTTTTCTGCCCAAGTATGACAGGCACCAAAGATGATTTATTGGCCCAAAAATACAAGCTTAATGATTAGCTGCTCAGCTATTTTACCATCTTATCGGATTGATTCTCCCATTTCAACTAAAGCTACAAAATACCCGTGTATCCCACCGAATGTTAAACTGGATCACAGAATATTTAACAAATCGCAAGGCTCTAGTCAAAATGCAAGGAATAAGGAGCAACACAGCTACGATACACAATGGAGTCCCCCAGGGAGGTGTTCTGTCACCCACACTGTTTCTAATTTTTATAAACGACTTACTACAAATTATTCCTAGAAAAGTAAAAGGCAGCATGTACGCTGATGATCTGGCTCTACTTAGCACAGAAGAATACACAGGCACTTCAAAATTTAGGCTACAAGATGCACTGACCAACCTCAACCTATGGTCTAAGGAATGGGGTATGACCATAAATTCCAAAAAAACTACCTACACAATCTTCTCCCTTTCAACCAAACAACAAAGCATCAAACTAACCTTAGACAAAATAGTCCTGGAAAAAAATGACAATCCGACATATCTAGGAGTTACGTTTGACCCAAGGCTAACCTGGAGAAACCAAATAGATAACGCACACAAAAAAAGGAATCCAAAGACTGGCGCTGATGAAAAAACTAGCTGGTTCAGACTGGGGCGCAAACCACTCCATCCTGAAGAAAACATACACCAGCTATATAAGACCTACCCTAGAATATGGATCCACAGTGTGGAGCACAGCAGCCAAATCCAACCTCCAAAAAATAGACAAAGTTCAAAACCTAGGGCTTCGAATAATTACAGGAGCAATGAAAACTACCCCAATCAGAGCAATGGAGGACCTAGCCACCCTAAGCTCTATGGAAGTTAGACGAGAAACCAAAACCTTAACACGGTTCACCAAATTAGAAGCATCAGTACATCACCCTCTAAAACCCAAGCTGCAAAAATCCTACTCAACTAAAAGACTCCAAAGAACAAACTTTATACAAGAAGCCAAACATCTAAAATCCAAACATAAAATTGATAACATTGTGATTGAAGCGACACATCCCCACAGCCACTTCCCACCCTGGGACCCAAGTCCACCTCTAATAATCAGAGACAACTTAATCAGCATAGGAAAAAAATCTGACTACACAACTGACATACTAAGAGTAACAGTAAATAACATCATCAAAGAACAATATCCTGAAAATTCCTGGATAAGAGTCTACACCGATGGCTCCTCGGAAAAAGCCACAAAAAATGGAGGAGCCGGCATTCTTATAGAGTGGCCTAACGGAGAACACCTTGAAAAAGCAACTGCCATAGGAAGTCTCTCAGATAGCACTAGAGCTGAAAGGAAAGCACTAGAGCTTGTCGCAAAAATTCTAACAAGTGACCCCCACTCTAAAAACAGCCAGATTGTCATCCTCACTGATGCTAAGACAGTGCTCCAGTCTC
Organism: Ampullaceana balthica; assembly: GCA_944989445.1. NCBI lineage: Eukaryota > Metazoa > Mollusca > Gastropoda > Lymnaeidae > Ampullaceana > Ampullaceana balthica. Next base: position 405,356 of record CALYLW010000265.1, on the reverse strand, counting down.
TCAAAAACCCAAACTCTTTGATCAATCAGACACTCAGTACAGAACTATTGAAACTGAGCAAAATAACAAAAAAACTTATTCTCCAATGGATCCCTGGACATGTGGAACTTGAAGGAAATGACACTGCTGACTCCTTGGCAAAAACTGGAGGCAGTCAAAACCAGGCAGAGCCATCTCTACATCACGAAGAAATCAAAGCAATGCTCAAAAGAAGTGAATCTGAAAGATGGTCCGAGCTCAAAGAAAACCACCCAAAAAGTGATGCATACTTCAAACTCCCCCGCAAATCACAAAACATCATTTTCAGGCTAAGGACGGGCCACAACAAACTAAGGCAACACATGTTTCGCAAACTTCGAATTGGAGAAAGCGAAATGTGCCCCTGCGGGATAGCAGCGGAAAATGCGGAACATGTTCTCCAAAACTGCCCTCTGTACCACCATACCCGGACAGACATATGGCCCCAGAAAGCTACCCTCGATGACAAACTCTATGGTGGACTGGAACAACTGACAGCCACAGCGCAGTTCATCACAAATATAGGACTTGCTGTCTAAATCCTCTATCAAAAGATTTTGAGAACGAAGAAGAAGAACTTCCCCTTATCATAGTAAAGGCTTCTTCCACCAAGTGTCTACAATGCTCTGTCATTTTCTAGAAATTTATTTTTAAAAAAAAATTCTTTGAAAGTCTCCTAAAAATGCCTAATGCTTTAAAAAAATGGGTGAGCCTACAATATAAGAAATGCTTTATGGCCTCACTATTAGAATATTTTTACAGTTCTGCATTTTGAATATGTTTTAAAAATATCATCATCACTTGCTAATATTCGTTGGGACTTATCATCTAGGCTTCAAGATGAAGAAATTTCACCACACCTCTGCAAACAAGGGTGAGTCATTTGCATAATTGTTGAGATTTTAGGTTTTTGGCAAAGTAAGTGAGGGGTGATTTCAAAAGGGATTTTCCATTTTGACGCAGATACTTTGAAAAGCCTTTGTCTCAAGAGGGTTAAACAAAGCTCATACTGTTGTCACTTGAAACTTTTTGATAATTAAGTTAGGTGACAAACCTCTGAATGATCCTCTCCGACCTTTCGTCTCACTCCCATGCTCATCTGTACCACTTGGAAGCTGCAATAAAAATAATAAAGTTTAATCAACACATATTAATAATAATCTTTTAAACTAAAAGCTCCAAACTTCTTGTTATTAGACAACTTGTGTATCCAAGTTAAGCATTCATAGATTTTAAAAAACTGCACAATTAATTTACTTACATATTCAAAAGTGAATATGTTGAATAAATTGGGCTAGCATTTCTAATATGCAAATTATATAATTAGCCTTATACATGTAATAAAAAAAATATTTCCCATGATTTGATTGACCATCTCTAAATTAAAAGCTATGAATGTGTATTTTCCATTATGAATAAACATCCATAGCTACTATCTCATTAAAAGTAGCAAACCTTATTTGGCCGAACATCTACCATAGAGTTTGCTCTTTTACTCTGAGACGAGACAGGCTGGCTTGATCGAGACCGTGCAGAAATTACAGACAGCTGAGATCCAGTTAAACTAAGGTTTAAATCTTCAGTACGTCGATGTGCCATTGTTAAATGAATGGTAAGGTGATCTCTAAAATACTAGTATGGAAAAAAAAAGAAAAACATGTAACAATTTAATTTTATAAGTCTATGTGCGAAATTATGTGATATACATATACTAAGTAACAAAATGTCAATTTTAAAAATGAAAATTAAATTTAGGACCACAGATATTTTTTATTCTAATAATTAAATTTAACTTATGGGAAAAAAAATCATTTTATTAAAAATTTAATTTGCATAGCTGCTTAAGCATACATACAGTATAAATAAGCTCCTCCTAAAATGACTGCATTGGGAAAGCCATTTAATGCAGGGTAACAAATTCACTTTGAGTCATTAAAAAATACATTAACTTTAAAATTGTGTTCTTCGAGAACTTCTGCTCACATTTTATTTTTTTTCAAAGAAAGAAAATATTTTGCATGATATTTTTTCAGAACATAATAATAGCATATGTACTCCCATTGTTTGCTGTCTAAAAAAGATTATACTGTCTGCAAGAACAATATTAGAGAAACCAACAAAGATTGGTAAAGGTATTAGCAATTTCATAAAAGTTGTTGATTTTTTGAAGAAATCCTAGTTTTGTAATGCATAAATAAAGCATTCATCATAAGAATGAATCATAAATTTTCTGAATCAAAAGTTTCACATATGAATAGCAATAAAATGTATAATGATCTGGTAAGAAAGATGTGTTCTGAGTCTAAGTCAATAATCCTCTGCCCCTCTTTTTTGAACTAGAAAATCAGCCTTAAGTCAAGATGTTGGTAAAAATGTTTACAAATTATATTTTCTTTAATTACACAAAACTTTTGAGTTGTGTCTTACACAATAAGGAACAACATAAACTTACACATCTATGACAATGCCAAAGCTGTTGAATTGAGCTCTTACTTTATTTTTTTGCCTGGAGCTACAGCTGAGCTGGTAAGAATTTATTATGCCCTGGACTCCAATAACTAAATTTAACAATTTCACTAAATAAATTTTCAATTGAAAATTTGTCCAGATATTTTTAAACTATAAAGTTTAACACAATAGAAGGAGAATCTTAGAATGTGACCAACAACTATGGACAAAGTCATACAAATATTTGTGTTAAAATACCAGTAGACAATCTAATTTTTAAAAAAAACACGTAAAAAACCAAGTTTTTCACTATAAACCTTTTAAGTACTAGACGTAACTAAAAGAATGTTCATTATAATACGCAGCGCAAGACCATCCAAAAATACAAAATTGCAGTTGTGTCGTAAAACATGTTTAACATAATGCGCACCGATCAGGAATATGTTTATAAAAAGTGTTGTCAATATGAGTAAGAAATTATTAATTTAATATGGTATATAAAAATTTACGTTTTCTTAAAGTGGATGGTGGCGTATGAGGATATCAAAATGTATCGAATAATAGTTTATGATCTAAAAGGTAGGGTGTGAGTCTGCACAGATAAGCCGATACTCATTAATCACTATTATTAGGCCGAGAGCCTGTATGTAAATTCCATAAAATATAATTTGCAATGAGATACCTACTTTAATTTACAAATCTGATGTAAATTTCACCCTACACAATACTTGACTGTTCTTTATGATGATCACACATTTAAAATAACTTTATAGTATTTTAACAAGTGATTTAGTTTTAGCATACTTATACAGAGGTTTATAATAATAATTTGAGAACTTATATAGCGCTGTACCTAATGTAATAGCACTTGCAGGTCAAGCAACAATGTGTTCTGGTTAACAACTGTCTTTAATCAACTATACAATCCACTGTACAATCAACCACCTCGGTTGCCTCTTGAACCGTCTATATATAGTCAGCCATCCTCCCAGTCCACGACCTCGCACACTTACAGTTCACATCACAAACCACATGTTTCATACTAGTCAACTCGCACGCTCATACAATGTCGATACAACAACATGTCTCTCACTTCTCCCTTCTAACAAAAAACAAATGAATGACCCAGATTATCAATAAGAGAATAATACAATTAAAAACATTGAACAATTCAGTACATGAATTCTAATACTGAATCTCCAAATGTCTTTCAAAGCACAGAACACCTTTATGTCTCTTTATCTGGGTATCTCTTTGGTGGCTTCACCTGTCTCCCGTATCTTGTTGTTTTTGCTATTGCTGCTGTTAACTTTGCTTGCTGAGTTGCTGATGACCCATTTCTACCAATGCTGAGTAGTGTTCTTCATGCTCTATTTCTGGTGTGTCGTACTCAAAAATATCTGTCACACCTCTCCTTTCACGAAATGCCTGTCTCAGTATGTTGTTGTTTCATCGGTATGTCATAACATCGTTAGTCTTAACGATGTATGCCCTTTGTGTCGTTGCTGATGACACGACGACTGCTGGCTGCCATGAGCCTTTCGTTTTTTTTTCTGAATCATTGATTCTGTCTGATTCTTTGTAATATTTCTTCTGTTGTTGGGGCCTCTGATACTTGTTGCTTAACATGCCCATAATTTTAATAAGATTCAGCTTTTGACAAGCTTGCAGACCAAGGATAGGCTTTGAGTGCGTCTTGACTATTTAAAAATTCTAGCACCTCTGTCTTGTCTTTCACAGAGAATTTGATTGATGTTTTTCCTACAACAGGCAATGTTTCCCCACTTTATGTAGTGAGCCTTGCTGTTGATTTCTGCATCCTCCCCATTCTAAGTGTGGCAGAATGTTTACTTGTGCGCCTGTGTCCAGTGTGAACACCACTTGCCTCTGTTCAAGCGTAACTACTGCTCTCCATTCATCACTCGTTGCGTGGACACACTTCCTATGCAGAATGTTTCTTGACTATAGTCCATGTGATCTTTTATTTGACGGTTGACAACTTTTACACTTTTTGATTTGCATACAGCAGAAAAATGATTTGATTTTCCAGTTGTGGCATAACTTCCCATAAGCAGGACATTTTCTAGGTTCATGTTTTGTTCCACAATGTTTACATTTGCCTACTTTTATGTGTGTACTTGACCTTACAGCTTGCTTGACATGTTGACTTGTTGTCATGTGCGTACTTGATTTCTCACATGCCTTTGAGTTCACAGCTTGAACATTCTTTTCTTCATTTAAAGCTTTGAGTTCCCATTCTGACGTTTCCACTGCTTTACATATAATTTCAGCCTTGTTTAAATTCAGGTCTAATTCTCTCAGTAGTCTAGCCCTGAGATATTCATTATTTACTCCATCCACAATTCTGTTCTTTATCAGCCACTCTGTTAAATTTTCAAATTCACAAGACTTTGCTTTAAGTTTCAGGTCTGTTATAAAATTATCTAAACTTTCTCTCTCACCTTGATTTCTGGAGAAAAACATGTGAATGTGTCTCTCGACTAACATTCTTTCTAGGCAAACAATAATTCTCGAATTTTCTTAACAAACACTTCACTGAGTGGAAATCCGTGTCACAATCGTCACATTCCTGTCCATTCCATTGGAATGTATTGTACACTTCTACCGCTCAGAGGGGTGGGACTATGACTATGCCAATGAGAATGATGGTCAAAGTCTTTACTGAGATCTAGCATGATCCGATCAGGATAGAGAATCGAGACTTAACCAATTTCCAATGCAAGCAAGAGGTCATTTGTTGTTCAATTCCATAGCCTACACAATTTTCATTTTTTTGGGGGTATTTTGTACAGTTACAGGTAACAGACGCTCATTCTAAGTCTCAATAACTCAATATTATAAAATTGGCTGCTGCAAAGTGAATCTTTTGGCAGTTTTGGACAGTGTTTATAAAAGTTTATTGTGAAATTGTGTTTAAATTTATTGTTTAACTTCTCACTGTTACATCTGATACTAATATTACGACTTGCACTCCTTACTTACTCTGGTCTTACTAACTTCATGTTACAATACAGCACTTATTTGACTTATGACTTACACTAAGACTTCTCACTTCACTATTATTCTTTAATAACTTATAATACTTATATGTACATGTAACTTACAAACTTATTTAATTGTTGCACTGATTTGCACCTCTTGCCTGCCTTATGAGCCTTGATCTAGTAGTGTTTGGTGTAGATTTAAATAATACACCTAAACATCTTAACAGAGACATCACATAGCAGATGAAATTAAATAAGTGCCATTGCTAACAAAAAAATTAATGGACATAATAATTATTTAGAAAAACCGGTGTCAATTGTCATCAAAAAATTTCTACCGTACTTTAACAGAAACATGTAAACATAACATGTACACATGCGCACTGATTCGGGAATAATATCCGGTTTAAAATATTCATACGCAACCTTCAAGATTATTGTAAATGTACATTAGTTATTTCTTTATAACTTGCTCAACTTAAACAATACAATCTAAATTTTAAAATTTTTTACTCATTTATTATTTTATTTTCTCACTTAAATGTTTATTCTCAGCAAACAAGAAGAACTACTTTTTCTCTTCATAATGGGGACAGATAAGTGAGCAGTATTTTTGTATGAGTGCTTTGGACCTTCGAAAACGCCATTTTGGTTTTGATGGAATAATCAAGAAGTGACAAAATAATATATTATCGGACCGCACATCAATATCCTTGTTGCTTTGCTCCTCTGTAGCATGCAACATCCACATTTCTGTACAGGGTTAAGGCATGGCTGACAGGCGAAAGCTTCAAGGTAGCAAGAAATAATGATTGGCGTGCTCGATTCCATGTTTTCATTGTTTCCACTTCTAAATTCTTATTTTATTATTTGGTTTACTTGACCTAATGTCAAATTATACTAGAGCTCCTCACTCCTCCATTTGCCAGTGAAAAGCAAGTTCAAATTAAAAGAGAAAAATTCAAAATGATACATTATTATTAAGTTAACATCACTACAAACTAGCATTCCAACTTATGAACCCTCTTTCTTAATTTAACAATGAACACTACCTACTTTAACAACTATCGTCTCACAAACTACACTACAATCCACTTCAAGTTCAAGAGCTGAAAAATAAATTTTATTAGCTGTCTTTTAAAGAGTTAGACACAATTTCTCTGTGTGAAGTATTACAGACTAGAGGCCTTCAGACCAGTGAAACTTATGTCACCTAGCAGTAGCTAGAGTGGCTAGACTTATTAATTTTACTTTTACCCAGATAAAGTATAAAGTCAATCAATAATAAAGTTAAAGAGTAAAAAGACCCTTTATTTAATTTAATAAAATTTAAACTTACATTAATTAACACAGTTTAGTATTTTTATAAGAAGTTACCAAAAAACAAAGTTAGACTTTATTTTATGAAGTCAAATGGCAATAAAGTGCACCTAGCTGTCTATTTTATTGGACATATTCCTTAACTTGGTTTTTATCTTTGGCAGTGGTGAGTGGGTATGGGGCTAATGGGGCCTATGATATGCGACAGAACAATTAGAACTGGGACTTTTTTTCCGTCGAGTAGAAGTGGTGCAACCAGTGGGCATGTGACATTTCTATTTAAATCTCATGTCATGTTTCTCTTGTCCAAACCTATATAGTATAGTTATATTCTATGTTTCAGAAATAGAAATAGCTATATTAAATTGATATTCTTAGGGTTATTATATAGAACTCATATTTACTGCTTTTGATATAAAGAATGTTTAAATGCAGTAAATATGACAAAATCTTTAAACTCGTCCAAATTTGGGCCAAAACTTGTTTATAAAGGTTAAATGCAGTTAATAGTTTAAGTCAAATATAGAAATTTACAACTAATTTCTTAAAGTAGTTAATTCAAAATCAAGCTTAAATCGGTATTAAACAACTTTCGACGTTTTAAAATTTTAACAAAACATAAATCACCGTCGCCATCCTTGGGGACTTCAGATAGATTTGAACCCTAAACCTCCAGATTTCTGCTCTAACTGACTGAATTATGGAACAGGTCAAGTTCACTGTTTACCCAAAGAACATATTGCGCTTTAATTGCTGCAATCAGGTGCAGTGCTGACGTGATAACCCCCTTTCTATCTGTCCATGTTTATTATAATCCAAGATTAAGACAATAAGTTATTTACAATAAGTATCTATAAGAAATTACTAGTGTTTTTAAGCCTACTACCAATGCCGTAAATCATTGTTTAAAATATTGTATTTCTGAATAGCGCTAATAGGGTTAAGTTTAAAAGATTTGGTTAGACTTTTTACTTTCATTATTATTCTAGTACAAGTATCAGGATTTTTAAAAACATTTTGTCAGGAAAATCAAAAATATTTTTAATTAAAGTTAAAATCAATCAATCCTGTTATCCTCCTTACTGGACAATTGCATTCTTTTCAAGTTTTAATAGGCAACCCTGCATTTATCTAATATGTTATCTTTATTGGAGGATTGTATTTTTTGGAGAAAGCTATACATTTAATTCTTAGATTTTATTTTAAAATAATTTATTATTTAACAGGAGAGATTGATAGATGTCTAAAGAAAGTAGACGAAGGTGTTGAAACTTTTGAGGATATTTGGAAGAAGGTTTGTGTATGCCTATATGTCTTTTGTCTCTTTAACCAGGGTAATGCAAGTTATAATTATAATTGTCAATAAACCAATAGTATATGAATTTGTAGTGAGAAATTATTTCTTTCCTCTTTGGTGTTCTTATTGTAAGAAGTCTTCTAATAGTAATAACTTTGCTTGTTCGATTAAAAAATTGCTATCCATAAAGGATTAGTTCTGATGGCTCCCATTTTCTATCATTAGTGATCACATATTGATCTGTATGATTTACCTGTACATTGGTGAGGTGTTTGAAAAAGTATTTTGTATTTTATTTTAATATTTTTTAAAAATTCATCATGTGTCTTCACAACACACTACTAAAATCTGAACTGGTCATGTAAAAATTGGTCAATAGAAAGCTAAAATCCTATTGGTGTGTTTAAAATAACTTTTTGTCTAAAGCTTATATCTAAATTCAGAAGCTCAGCAAAGATTCTTTAGCACCATTCTTTGTTATTTCTATAACTTTTTGGTAATAAAACTACTTTTGAGTTTTACACCACAATTAAAATCATTTTGCATTATATAATACTTATTATAACTGACATTTAATCTATGTTTCCAAAATGCTTAAAAAAACAGTACACATGACTATCCTGATAACAATGCCAGGAAAAATATGTCTATAAATTAACATTTAACATAATGTGTTGAGAGAGATGAAATTTAAAAAAATTTCCTTTCATTGCTTGAAATAGGAACACATTACAAGAGCAAATATATTTCACTGATGAATATGTCCAATTTTTAAAAAATCTAAATTTAAATGCCATCAAATTCACTGACCAGTGTAAAGTTAAATGTAACTGAAACAGCTTTAACAAATGTTAAAATAAATTACACAAGCAATGGAGGAAAGATTATTTTTTGAAAATGAGACTATCAAGAAGGGAAAGTTTATAAGCGTTTACTCATATTTTCCTTTTTTTTTCTTTCTTAAATATGTTTTATGCTGTTTGCAGTTAATGTGGGTGCTGTCATTGTTTATTTTCATATCCGCTAAGATTTGCGTGTATGACTTAAAATAGATTAAAATTAGAAGAGTTACTTATTGAACTCAACTTTGTTATTAAAAAAAAATAATTAGCATTGAATAATTATTTTCAAGTTGATTCTTATTTTTTCTTTTTAATATGCCTTTTGAGAATACAAAGAAAAAAATATTTACTCCTTATTTAAATTGTTCTAAAATCTCCACCAATTTAAACAAAATATATTTTATAAAACAATAAATTGTTAATTATACCACACTTGTAAAATTGTAAGTTCCTAGGATGGAGAATATTTTAGTGCAAGAAGATTCTCTTTCTATAAAGTGTTTGTAATTTTTAAGTGTAATAATAAATCATTACAAAGTGTGTTGAAGTTGGACACAACGTGTTATATCCGTCACATATCATTCAAACACTTTATAAATGCTTGTTTGTTTAATAAAACTCTCCTTACATTTAGCGACCCATTTTGCAGGTTCAAACTGCTACAAATAGTAATCAAAAGGAAAAATTTGAAACTGATCTAAAAAAGGAGATAAAAAAACTCCAAGTAAGTAAAGTTTTTATTATAAAAAGACACAGATTTGACAATTAATTATTTGTTTGGTTATTCATGCAGATTATTGTTTAGTGCTGTTTAAAACAAAACAAAAACTTTTTAAAAAAATATTTCTGAAAACAAATAATTAAGATGTGTAAGTGACCATTCAAACATCTGGATGACAAAATTTAAAGTATTGTAGAAAAATGTCAGATGTTGCTTAAATATTGATTTGATTTTCATAAGGCTAGTTATAAATGGGATGGAAAAACTTCGTTTAAAATACCACAACTAGTTAACAAATACATGTATAGTAAATGTTTTATTTGAAATTTTAAGCGACTCAGAGATCAGATTAAATCATGGATTGCCAACAGCGACATAAAAGACAAATCCTCGCTTATGGATCACCGCAAATTAATAGAAACAGTGAGTTTTCTGTGATGTATTCTTTTATTCATTTTAATACTTATATATAATTACATATTCTTTCTTTTAGTTACCTATTTCAAAAATGTTATTTTATAAAAATTTGAACATTATTTTTAATTTAGCAAATGGAGCGGTTCAAGGTAGTAGAACGTGAAACAAAAACAAAAGCATACTCCAAAGATGGACTAGGTGCTGCTGCAAAACTGGACCCACTTGCTAAAGAGAAAGCAGAAGCCACCCTTTGGTTATCAGTATGTTTTTATTTACATCTTTAAATGAGAAGATTTTTTAAACAGCATACCAAAAAATATTCCAATGAAGCCCAGTTTGTAAAACTGATTCAGTTTAATTATTATCCCAGGGGATACGGTGGTCGAAGTGGCAGCGCGCTCGACTGGCGTACCGATGGTCACGGGTTCGAATCCATGGCAAGCCAAGGATTTGTTCCCAGGGCCTAGGGCGTCCCCGAGTCCACCCAGCTTCGAGTGGGTACCTAACACTAGTTAGGGAAATAAAAGGCGGCTGGGTAATGCGTGGAACCCTTATAGCCGTGGCCTGTGAACACTGCATCACTTGCCGAAATCAACTGTTGCCTTGCAGATGGTCTTGGCTGATCAAAGGCTATGGAAGCATATCCAGATAAAACAGCAGGCTGAAGTCGGAGACCACGGGCCAATTGGCGCAAAACTCGTCGGCACGCAAAACTCAACTCAAAATTGAGAACAAAGAAGAAGAAGAAGAATTATTATCCCAACTAAATATTACTTTTGAAATGATTTAGATCAAATTAACCTGCCTTTTCAGCAGCTGTGTATTTTAAATTTGGTCATGAATTTGTGGAACAGACAAATATATTAATTGATTTCAGAATGCAATTGAGAACCTGAATGTGCAGCTTGATCAATTTGAAAGTGAACTAGAATCTAAAGGTTCATCTAGTAAGAAGAAAGGCAAGGCAGGTGAAGTAAGTACATTGCTTTTATTTCCTATTGAGAATTATTATCAGACTAGCGACCCGCGGCGTAGCATACACTGCTAATGATTTAGTGACCGGTGAAGACTTCCTGAAAGACACAGTTGTCAAAATGGGGTGGGTTTAGGCAAACGGCTGTAAGTGAATGAAAAGAAGGAACTTTGTAGAGACCTGCGGTGTAGCATACGTACGCATACGCCGCAGACTTGCTCATCATAGACAGTGCAAAGAACGGTTGGGGGGGGGGTGAGAGGGCACAAAAAGCAGCACTCAGTAAATAAAAAATAGCGAGTAAGCGTAAAGACATGCACACTGAGGTTGTTGTTACCCGCCTCCCATTTATTAACCGACGTTCACTTGCATTGTATTGATTTCTTTGTGCTGTAGTTTGTGTCCGTTCTTTCTCCACTTTCTTTGCACTCTCCATGAGCAAGTCTGCGGCGTATGCTACACCGCGGGGCGTCTAGTTTCATAATAATTATAAATCCTCAAATCCTATTTTTACATCGTTCCCTTTTCAAAAATTAAAATATAAGCTAAAACAATGACGTCATATAATATTTTTATTAAAAAATCGATCGCAGCGCCACCTAACAGCACTTACATCCATACAGACAACAGGAATAAATATACATAATTAACATAAGTAACTTATCCTTGTTTGATAAATAAGAAATATTAAACTTGCTGAAATGTACACAAAGTATTTCATAATAATTATAAATCCTCAAATCCTATTTTTACATCGTTCCCTTTTCAAAAATTAAAATATAAGCATGAAACAATGACGTCACATAATATTTTTATACAGAATCGATCGCAGCCCCACCTAACAGCATTATTCCATACATACATACATACATACATACATACAGACAACGGGAATTATGTATATTGATTTAGACACTTGCTTTATTTTTTTGGGTAAATTTGTTTTTACAAAAATTTTTAAATAATTTTTTCATGTAGGAAGTTGATAAAATGTTTTCTGGTTTACATGTGGCGGAAGGCAATGATTGACTTTTTTTTTAAAATTATTTTTTTGTATAGAACTCAAAATGCACAACATTCTTTGAAGTACAATCTCTCAGAATATTTGATATTGTTTCAATGAAATTAAATTTTTCATGCCTTAATTTTTAGAATTCGTTTTGACTTTAAGGAAATATTTATTTCGACTAAAAAGTCTGATGATTCTGAATGAAAACAGCATAAGTAGTTCCTCATTATACAAGTTAAACAAAATAGTTTTGATTGCTCAACAGAATGAAAATTATGTTCTCTCCTGTAAATATTTTTAAATGTTATTGCTTATATTGAAAAAGTTCCGTTGGGGAACAATTAATTTGCTAATTTGAAATGTACTTATGATCATCACACCCAGTTGTCATTAGGGAATATACATTCAGTGATATTTGACAAACATCTTTTAACAGCTTGATAATAAGCTCATCACCGAATAATTATGGGCTCATAATTGTGGTAGAAAGGGCGGAGTATCTCCGTATGCCAAAGTTGCTGTGACACATCGCTTACGAAGCCTTTGTTGATATCATTATATTATAGTGGTAGTAATAATATAATTGAATAATTTTACTGATTTAAATTCTTTTTCTTAGTTGAAGCAAACATCAGCTAATAAATAAATCCTTGATCAATTAAATGACTTTCAAATTCAATTTCTGAAACAGCTTTAACCATATTATTCTTATTAATTTTATACTAATCTATTTTAATTATTTTCTGTTCTTAACATGAAATTTAAATTGTTACACCATTATATCTAGGATCCAAGAATAGACCAATTAAAGCAGCAACAAGAAAGGCATAAATTTCACATAGAAACGTTAGAGAAAATTATGAGACAAGTTGACAATGACAAATTACCAGTTGATAAGGTAAAGAAAATTTTGTTGTAATCCTGATTACTTTAACTAGAACAAAGATAAATGTAAAAATACTAGATGGCAAACTTTTACGAAGAAATTAAGATACAAGTTAGTTGTATGTATTAAACAAACTTTTTTGTATTTTTTAATTTCAGATCAAAGAACTCCGAGAAGATATAGAGTATTATGTAGAATCTAATTTAGAGTCTGATTTTAATGAAAATTTATACCTTTATGATGAATTAGATCTGGAAGAAATTGGTAGTAAGTATTTTAAAAATCAGAATTTACATTTTAAAATATTTTTTTAGTCCCATAACCTCTTTTTGTGGTCATAGGGGATTCTAATGTTTCCATTAGAACATTCTCAGGCTTGGTAGACCCTGGTGGCGCCCATCCCTCTCCAGGTCAGCGGAGGACTTTCTTAGCATTAGTCATTCATCAACATTTTTATAGTAGGCTCAATCCCACATCCCTCAGCTTGTGAGGCTAGCACACTATTGACTTCGCTATCCAGCCGCGAATTTACATTTATTGAGCATTATTATCAGATTTTTACCTCAACTGTTTTCATTTTTAAATTTGAAAGTTAAATATAAAGCAAGATGAAAAATCTTCAATACTTGAATTATTATTTTTTAAAAATAAATTCCATTCTCATTTTGTAACCACCTATTCAAAAATATATTTTGACACCCACATTTGATATTTTAAATGCTTGCTACTCCAATCAAAGACTTCCATTGAAGACTTTATATGTTCCAAATATAATTTATCAAGCTGCTTCAGATCAGGACACTATTATTTCTCCTAGCTATTCTAGACTTTGATAGACAATTACCAACACTATCTCAAATGAACTGGTTCAATTAGCAAATGTTAAGCCAATCTACTTGCTTTTCATATATAATATGTTATATTAAACATAATTTAATGGTTTGTAGATTAAACACATAATTTTGGGGATTTGTGATAGAAAACTGTATCACTCTTTACGAATTGTTGCTATTTAAGTAAATATTCTAATCTCAGTGTTTTTAATAGATAGTCACTAGTATATTTTATTAGTAGGTAGTTAAAAAAAGTTATTTTAAAAATTATATTTTTTAGTCCCTGTTTTTCGCCATTCATCTGATTTTTTTTTAAAGGAAACATAAAATTGGGTGCTATCAGAGATATAATCTATTAAAATGTTAAATAGGGAACTAAAAATATACATGCATAAATTATTCCTTTAAAACAAAATATATTTATCATCAAATCATCTGGAATGATAAATATTTGTTCCTGTCAAGCAGCAGATGCACCAGCAATAGCATCATCACCAGTAGAAGGTGATGAATTTATGGACAAAGTAGTGAGTACACCGTCATCAACAAACTCAAGTTCTCCTTCACCTAGTCCCAGTGTAAATGCCAATCATTCCAATGTAAGTGATAGCAATAGAAATATTTAATTTATTTCCATATTTGGTAAAAAAAGTTTGAATGTTTTAATGAATAGATGATTTTTACACCAACTGGGAGAATAAATGATATGTATAGCTTGCCTTTTGAGACATGCCCTACAATGCGAAATATGAAAATGTATTTATTAATTTAATTTTAATATATTTTTTTGTGTGCATAATACTTACTGCATGCTAATCATTAATAATGTTTCTCTGTTAAATATACTTTGCAGGAAAAGCATGATGACATGGATAGAAAAAGACATAAATCTCAATCGGAAGAAGTAAATTAATATTTTTAAAATAATTTTTAAATTTAGTTTTAACAAATTAAAACATGTTTTATTAAATATTAAAATCAAACCATTTGTATAGTTAGTTTTTAATTGTATATTATACAAATTTCATTGATACATTTATGTTTAAATGATTTTATTTATTATTGTCAGCAGAAAAGTGCTTCTCCAGCACCGTCAGGAATTTCTAAACCTCAGTCTTTGGTAAAACAACATTCACAAAAGTAAGAATATAATTCTTCACTTGGTAGCTTAAAGAGGGGGGTTTTAATTTATCATTTATTTCAACTGTTATTAGCATAATCATATGTAGAGAATTTGTTTTTACAAGTCATGGCTGACATAAATAACAAATATGAATACATTCGTAAAATTTATTTAAAATTTGCAATAGCCGTAAATCAAAAGTAGTTGTTTTTTTAACCGCAAATATTTTTTTTCAGCAATACCAGTGCACAAAATTCAGATAGCAACTCTGTGAATAGCAACCATCATCCATCGACAACACCGTCGCCTTTGACAGCCTATGCTGTTGCTGCAGGAGGGCAGCAAAACAGCACACCAGGTATTTTATTTATTAATTAATAAAGCCTTTTTGAGTTTTTATAGAGTGGTATGTGTAAATGGATTTTTTAAAAAATATTAAATTAAAATATCCAATTTTTAAGGAATGTGAGGCAAGGTGTTTTTTTATGATTTTACCCAAAATTTAATTTTAATATTAAAATGCCTTAAATTGATTTGACATAGAATCACCTAATAGATTTATTATTGATATATTCTTTCAAATTAGAAAATATTAATATTCTACGCTAGTTTGTTCTCTGCTTTTACCTTTTTTATATTATCATTTGAATTAGGACAGGGGTGTTTTTTAAGCTTTACACAACAAAAAGCAACACATATTAAAGTTTTTTACTCACTTTTACATTAAACTGACCGATTTTAAAAGATTTATTTATCAAATAGAGGCAAAATTCATCATGAGCCTTATAAACACTAGGTTTCATTCTATCTAAAGATTTGATCTAAGACTTAAACTAAAAAGGCAATTTTAAATTTTGTTTTGTTTTTTTCTTTATATTTTTTAGTTGTAGGCTTAAAAGGCTTATTATTTTATTATAGTCATGTTCTGCAGGTTATTTTAAATTTTCAGATTAATTTGTCAAATATACATTCAAAATTTTTCATTTGGGTTATCTAACTTTAAGTTAAGTGAGAATTGTTTTAGTTGTTAAATACAGTGGGGCCCACTTAACTCGAGCCCGGTTAACTCGTCAGCTCTATTAAGTCGAGGTTTTTTTTTGGAACCGCCAAATTCTATCTTTGTCTTTGCATTTTTTCATCGGTTAATTCGATTTTTAAAGTCGCCGAGCCCTTATATTTCGAGCACAAAAGAGTGCCAAATTTGCAACTTAACGTCGGTTAGCTCGATCCCAGTCTGTTCGCCTAGCAATGCACTTTGGCATTTTTTAGTTCAAAACAGTGTTTACATCTTGCTTTCTTTGAGACTTCCGGCTATTGTGTGATTCTACGAGATTTCAATAAAAATTACCGGATGTTTTTACTTTCAATTTGATTCCGTGTGTGAATTAGTTTGAGTATGTATTCACCAGAGGCACTCGAAAATCGCGTTAGTGGTCTTTAATCCATCATTATTTCGCTGTGCATGTTATATTATTATTAAACTTAATTCATTTTCTGATGCATTAATCATTTTATTTTTTAAGATAAACGGATATTTTTAGAAAAGAAAATAAAGGTTTGTATCAAGAATCGACGGTGGATTTTATATAATTAAATAAAAAAATTGTTTTATTTTTTTTAAAGTTTGTTGTTGCTTTGTTACCAGTAAGATACGTGACTGTGACTAACACGCGCACGACGGTGAAATCAAATCATTTTCTTAATATTCTAGTATATATATAATATACACGTCATCACTGTTGTAGGTCGAATTCTGATACGGTCAAGGCCGCATTTTTTACTATTTATATTACAAGTTACACGTATAATTTGATTGACGGAGGAAATTCGAGTGCGGTCTCATAGTGACAGATATCCTGTACGTCAAAAGGATTAAACTTAAAATTACCATATTGATATGTTTTGTTTTGTTTTTAATTCGCCGATTCGACAGGCATTGCAAACGCGAGCGGCGGTGACATGGCACATCACACGCGCCATGAGACGAGGCAAGGCGAAAAATTTGACCTTTAACGCATGCGCAGACAATTATAAACTGGTAACTTTTTTTTTATTAAATGGAATCGAAACATGACCACAGAGACGTAATCAAAGTCATTTACTTCGGCAAAAAAATATATATATATATAAAAATTCCAGACTAGTCATAACTTTTCTCGACTATTTCCTGACTTTCAAGACCGGGAAAATTATTTTAAGAATTCCTGACGTTTTCCCGACTGAGTGGGAACCCTGGGTTATAATAAGATAGTTATATTTCAACGGTCCCTAAAAACAAACGGTCTTAACCTTAGGAAAGAGTGAAGAAATATTAGGGTCCCGATATTCCGATACGATTCCGATTAATCGTCCCATCACTAATTAACGCACATCATGTATATAAAGAAATTCCAAGCGCATGTTAATATTTTGCCGCCATATTGGTTTTCGTTTAACTTGATCTGTTACCTCTGATCCATTTTTCATACCCCAACGCCGTCGACTTAACCGGGTCCCACTGTATAGGGTTGCAATAAGTGCATTAGTCACCATAATTCCTCAGATGTTGTGTTTATTAAATTTAAAAAAGAGTTAATATGTCTCTTGTTTTTTGGATGTAGTGATATGGCTGCATTAGAAGAAAGCCTTTGTACTCCTTTTTTATTTACATATAAGGGTTGTGGTGTGGTTATTAACATTTTGTATGGTTAATATGAATCATTTTCTTTTGCAAGCTTGTGATATGTTTTGTATCTCTGATGTTTTACAAAATGAGGTTAAAAAAAATTTATAGAAAAAGATTCTTCCTTCATTTTTTTTCTCCTCAAAATGTACTATATTTTATAATTGAATCTCATTTTGTGATCATCTTTTTTTAAACTTATAATTTACTGCTTCTTAATTTTTAAAAAATTAGCTCTATATTTAATTGGGTAACTTAGTTGTTATATGTTTTCATAGGTCCTCGATTATCTCACCCAAACCCACCCTCTGTGTGGCAGCGTAGTTTAACTGCCCAAACTAGCTTTCCTATTGGTAAGACATAACTATATCTCCACTTGACTTGTTATGGCACTGCCTTGCTGAGGCTAGGGTTGATAAAAAAAATCTAAGGGTGATATGTCTACAAATACTTTTTATTGGGCAAATTCATCTTTTCAAATTAACCCTATTATAAATTTTAAACTGATTAAATGACATGAAAAAAAATGATTTCCTAAGTCTAATGTGCCTCTTAAAAATAGTTAAAAATAGTTCATCTTAATTTTCATATGGTTTAAAAGTAAAAAGCCAACAAACCTAGTAATCTAATGACAAGTCACTGGAAGACAAAGTGAAGTTATCACACTTTCGTCTTAGTCAACCCTAGTCTTTTGTTGGCATCTTTTCTTTCAGTTTCAATTAATTAAATTGTTTGTATGTGCTTTCATTGATGTGCTTGAATCAATTTTTATGCTAGTGAGAAATAAAATTTCAGTGAGTTTTAGTTACAGTATATAATCTCATGACAATTTAGACAGACAATCAGGTTAGTTTTATTCAGTATTAAATAAAAAATAAAATTTATCTAAATAAAGGTGAAATATCTTAGTGATTTTTCTTAGCTGCAAAAATAGATGACGCTACTAATAGTTTGACATTTTAAATAAAAAATTTATCAATTCATCTTTTATAGTTTACATATAGGCTTTATCAAGAAATTTTGAGAGTATTAGTTAACATAAATATAGTGATAAGAAAATAAAGGCGTGGTTTAAAAAAAATCTATAATTTAAAAGAGATTATTAAGATTAGCTAGTTGAGAGTTCAACAAACAAAGGATAAGTATCAAACAATATAGAAACAGAGATTAAGACATTTTATAAAGCAATTAGAAAAGTTTTGTGTTTATTTTTTCCTTGGCTAAAAAGAGGCATTTAGACTTGAAAGAAATGTATATATTGTCAGTCATCCTACATTTTTACAAGAGCAGGTTTTTTTCCCTGCAGTTGTACCAGGTATTAATTAGGAGGCTATTATTATTATACTTCTTGGCTACATCTGAGATTGGAACCTACATCTGTACAAAAAGCCCCTGGCTCAACTGCCCCCTTTTCTCTTTATCAGTATTTCCTTGTTTAAACTAATGTACTTTTTTTTTCTTGGGTATCGTTTTGTGTCAAGGATTATCTTGCAATTACTAGGGTTAAAAAAAGATATATCAAATATTGTTTCAAACCAGCTCTTTAGTTACATTTTTTCACTTCAGTGTTCTAGATATATTAACAATGTTCATTTAAACAAAAATCCTTTTTAAATCCCTTATATTAACTTCACCGCCGACTCGTTCGGCTCGTCCCATCCGCCCGCGGAAAAACAAAAGTCGAAAATGACCCACTTCCAGTGAAGCCATCGAACTGAAATTTGGCACACGGGCCCATGTCACCTAACAATGCATCGTATCAAAATTTCAGATCGATCGAACGTACCGTAATTAAATTAATGCATTTTTAGTTTATCTATATAAATCACTATTTAGAACGTTTAGTAGTCGTCTGCTAGAGTGTTGACCTAGCACCTATATTTAGCGGCAGGGGAGATAATTTCGGTTTCAATGTTTGGAACCGTCTCTCTCTGTCGTGCCCGTCCGCGACGCCCGACGCGGTGAAAGAACAAGACCTTTCCACCCCCGGGTTAAAAGCAAATATAAGGGATTTATGGTCAAAAACTTTGTTTTTATGGGGTTGTTTATTTATATTTTAATATTATTAAATTAGAAAGCTTGGTATCTTTTTTTACTCTTAGGTATTCATTGCATATTGACATTTGATGTTTTTTATATTCACTATTTCAAAACCTTATTTAGTGGACTAGTAGGCAATAAATTAGTTATGTATTTTGTTGCTGATTTTGTGAATGTAATTTTAATGTTATTTGAAGCATTTAATGGTTTTTCACTTTTATTTTATTAATTTTTTAGTTCATAAAAAGGATTTTTTAAATGATTTAAAATGCATTCTAGAGTAAAATGAACAGCGAAAGGATGAGATTTGAATGATTAAGCTATCTTTGCAGCAATAAATGAAGTTAACTTGTATCAATGTAAAAATTTTAATTTGTAAAACCTCAATGTGAAGATATGTCAACATTTTTTGTTTGTTCAGCATTTTAGTGAACAAAATACTTTTTTAAAAAAAATATTCCCGTTCCTTTTTACTTTTGTTGCCAATGATTGAATTATTGTGTTGGTGTCTCATTACTTTTTTTATCTTAGAAGTATGTCACTTCTTTTTGAAGCCAATATATCAATATTTAGAAAAGCATCTTATTTTTATTCCGCTTCTTCAAATTTCTGCTCTCTTAACCGGAAAACTTTAGGCTCAACATCGCATCATAAAATAGTTCCACAGCTCTCTAATGTATATAAATGACCTTGCTTCACGAAATAAAACTGAAATTGTTAAAAACAAAGAAAAACTACATAAATAATGACAAATCTATTTGAATTTTTTTTAAAACTGTACTGTATTTTTGTATGAATTCTATATATGAGTTGAACAGATTTTTTTCAGCACTAATTTCTTGATTATATATTTAACTGCCATCCTATAATCTGTTTTAAAAAATCAATAAATGGAAATTCTCATAGCTTTATATGTTTTGCTACAGATTCATCAAAACCTCATGTGAATTCAATAGACCATACTGCAGCTGGAAGCTTAACAAGTAGTGCTAGTTTGTCAAGTTCTTCAAACACAAACTCTGTCTCTTTGACTTCATCGGGAAATCCCTCTGTGCCATCGGCTCCATCACCTTTAACTGTAACAGTTGCTGCTGCTCCACCACTCAGTACTGTGAACACTTCGACTTCGTCAGGTATCAACAATTCCTCTCAGGTCCATAACAGTCAGACAGACAGCACACCTATCATGAATGGGCCTATAAGTACAAATGGCCCGACGTTTCAAAAAGTCAAGGTAAATTATAACTCTGCTGAATCTGTATATTAACTACATTTTAATGAAGACTATTTTTATTCTTAAAATAAGCATCTGTTTGATTTGCTGTTGATATTTTCTTTCTTTATTCCTCTCCTTGAAGTTTAATGGTATACAGCTTATTCTGGTTAAACTTTTTAATCTATCAAAGTGAGGCAGATCCCTGTAAGGTATTTCCAAATACAAGTAAAATTTAAAAGGAAATACACAAAATTGTCTTGCTTATCCTTGGAATGATTTTTAAACCAGACATATTGGCTCACTGGGATTTTTTACTAAGTTTACAGGCAGGAATAGGTGGGGGATTAGTTTTAAAATATGCAGGCATCTAGTACATTGCTCATTTGAGAGAACAAAAATGTGGTTTTCATATTTCCTACTCAGTTGAGAAAACGGGAAATAGTCAGGAATTCCATAAATCATTTGCTGGGTCTGGGAAAACCAGAAAAAAGAAGGGAAATTTTCTTATTCATTTAAAAAATAATTAAAAATGAAGCATTGACGTGAATCATGCCTTCTACAGCTCTATCGTCATTTATAAATTAAATTTTACTTTAGTGTCATTATAGTAGTATTAGTTTGCTCTTTACCGCGCATGTGTAGAAATCGTGCCGCTCTCATTTCAATCATGAAATGCGTCTTTTATTTCTCACCCATTTATTCTTTGGAATGCTGCTTAAACGAAATCAAGAATTTTCTATGCCTCTGAAATTTTGGGAAAACAGATCTTCTGGTGAGTGTTTTTAAAATTTCTTTAAAATAAATTATGTGTAATTTGTTTGCGGATCTAATTGACTAAATACTGATTTTTATTTATACTGTTACTATTTTATACTAAATATAATAATGAATTAGTAATAGTCATAATCATAGTAATAGTGGTAGTCTTAAAAATGTAGTGATACATTGGTAATACTAATTCTAATGCTGGTACACTAAGACTAAACAAATAACTAAGCCTAAAAAATCTCACAGTGACTCAGCATGGTAAATTAAATAAACAATACTAATACAGATTCTTACTTGAAAATTACAAATGTCGCAATTTTTTTTTAATTTAAAATTTATTTTATTTTGCATATCAGGGTCATAAATCCCAATTAAATTGATCTTAAGACTTTAACTATGGTACCATTCTGGTTCTATTATTTTGGGGCATAAATCTCTAAATCTCTTTAAAACTTTTCAAATGTACTTTTGCAGATAATATTGACTAACTGCTTTTCAAGATAGCTGGTTATAACAACTGGAGTTCAAACCATGGCTTTCCTAGGACAAGCTGTTAAACACTTCATATTGTTGGCAGTGCTCTAATTCTTTTGATATCCAGTCAGTGGATATTCAATCTCCCAGATGAATGGGAACGAAACATGCAGATAAGCTTTAACCTTAAGTTAGCCAGGCATTTACAGTTTTTGCACAATGTGAAACTGTTGTTGTTATCGAGACACTATATCAGCTACACCAACTACACACTTTAATGCAGTCTCTACTCTTCAAAGTCACAACTTTGTGTCCGTGGTCACAGACATTTATGGGCCAACTGCTAATCTTGTCAACAGGATACAGCTGTTGGGAAATTTTACTTGTGTGATTCTTTTATAAATAGGCCTAGGCCTATGAGCAGCTAAAATCATGGATCTATCTTGTTATGGCTCTGTCCCATATTTTTCTTCTTTAATTTACTGGAAATAAAAAAGTATCATACATTTGTTTTCACTGACTTAATGATGTATTATCCACTTTATGTGTCTATAATGTGTTGCAAGTTTGTGATTAATTTTGGGCTCATTCATATTGGCCTCTTATCATTGGATGGATAAACTTTTAATGGGGCCATGTTCAAGAAAATTCATGGAAATGTTAAGTGTTAATGGAATATATATTGCTTTTATTATAATTATTTATTGCATTTAAATATGGGCATCATGACATTTAATGAAGTACTCTATGAATCACAAAAAGCTGTGACACAGTTGTTTTCAGTCATTTTCTAGTGTGGAAAATATCTTGGAATTTTATTATTATATTTTTTTAATGTGTGTGTGGGGGGGGGGTATGAGTTTTATCCACTTTAATTATATTGCTGCTGTAATTTCAAATTAACTTTTCTTTTGTCAAGAACTGAAATAACCCTTAAGTTTTCACATTTTGGATCCCTCTTTTCCCATTTTACCTAATTAAAAACGTTTGATCAATGGTTTTTCCCCTTGTTCTTGATATCACCAGGAAGTACACATGAACAGATTAGTTTTTAAACTATTATTATTCTTTTTAAAAAAATTATTCCATGAAAATTAAAGGAATATTAATTAGCAATAGTTGATGATTATCAGTGATCTTTCTGTTGTTCATCAGTATAGGAAGAGCTCGTGCTCGAAGTTACTTCATGCAATGTTTTACCTGGTTTTTCATCAGAATCTTATGAGAAATTACCATCAATTCCTATATTATATAATGCAAGCATGAACTGCCAAGTTTATTTGCATAGACATAAGTTGATGTCACTGAGAAAATAAAGTGCAGCTTTCAAGGCCCATAAGGGATGTTTTGTACATGATTTGATTCCTGTTTTGCTAACCGTGGTTATGAAAGAAATTTTTTATGGCAATATGAACCTTGAATTACCTGATAAATTCAAGCCATAGTGTTAAATCATAATTCGTTGATCTATCAATCCATTCCTAATGAACATTGCTAAGTATAGTACTAATCACTCACAAATGTATTATTTTATTCAGCTTTTTTAAAATAAAGTTTTTTTAAAAACGTATAATCTAAATACTAGTACAGTCGAAACCGCTTATGTCGACGGCGTTGGGGTATGAAAAATGGCGTCGACATAACCGATGATCGAGATAAAGGAAAATCAATATGGCGGCAAAATATTAACATGTGCTTGAAATTTCTTTATGTACATGATTAATTAGTTAGCGTTAATTAGTGATGGGATGATTTATCGGAATCGTATCGGAACCCTAATATTTCTTCACTCTTTCCTAAGTCTAAGGTTGTAATTAATGTAATGACCGTTCGTTTTTAAGGACCGTTTAAAATTTAAATATAACTATAACCATGGTTCCCACTCAGGAAAACGGGAAAAAGTCGGGAATTCTTAAAAATAAATTCTCGGCCTTGAAAGTCGGGAAAAGTTATGACTAATCGGGAATTTATATATATATATATATATACATATATATACACATGTATCTATATTTATGCCGAAGTAAAGGACTTTGATTACGTCTCTGTCATGTTTCGATTCCATTTATTTAATGAAAAATAAGTTAACAGTTTATAATTGTCTGCGCATGCGCTAAAAGGTTAAAGTTTACGCTTCGCCGTGTCACAGTCGCGTTTGCGAATTTAAAATACAAATAACAAATCAATATGGTTATTTTAAGTTTAATGCTCTTGATGTATATATATTTATGCCGAAGTAAAGGACTTTGATAACGTCTCTGTCATGTTTCGATTCCATTTAATAATTTTAAAAAAAGTTACCAGTTTATAATTGTCTGCGCATGCGTTAAAAGGTCAAAGTCAAAGTTTTCGCCTCGCGTCGTCCCATGGCGCGTGTCACAGCCGATCGCGTTTGCAATGCCCGTCGAATAAGCAAATAAAAAAAAATAAACATATCAATATGGTAATTTTAAGTTTAATGCTTTTGACGTGCAGGATATCTGTTACTATCAGAACGCTCTCGAATTTCCTCAGTCAATCAAACTTGTAATATAAATAAAACTATTGTGGCCTTGACCTTGTGGCCTTGACCGTTGATCACAGCACGCTGTGGGCTGTGTGTACTGACACAGTACTGTGTTAATCAGTTTCATCGTCACGCGCGTGTTAGTGTCACAGTCACTTATCTTACTGGTAACAAAGCAACAACAACAAACTTTTAAAAGAATAATAATTTATTAATTTTTTTATTTAATTATATAAAAACCACCGTCGATTCTCGATACAAACTTTATTTTCAACCGACGAAAATCGAGTTAAGTTGCAAATTTGGCCCTCTTTTGTGCTCGAGATACTAGGTTTCGGCGACATAAAAGAATCGACATTACCGATGAGAAAATGCTAAGACAAAGAGAGAATTTGGCGGTTCCAATAAAAAACGTCGACATAATAGGGTGGTCGATATAACCGAGCTCGAGATAAGTGGGTTCGACTGTAATGAGTTTCATAGTGATTAAAGTTTTATTAAATATTTTTCAATTTCTTAAAGATATTTCCTTTGAAGGTTAACTTTAGTGAGGATTATTATTTTATTTTATTTCTCATTGTTAAACTTTCTGGCTGGGAACTTTCAAGCTATCTTGCAACAAACAAGTAAATGCAGGCTCATTGGGGATTAAATGTTTAAAATTGTAAAACAATATAGACAAAATAAGAACTGGAGAAATTAGCAAAAAGGAAATGATACCCAAGAGCCAATTTAAATATTAAAAATATTGGAAGCTATTTCTGCATTTAATTGTTTTTAATGCATATGGTTTTTAATAGTCTTTTTTTAAGCTTGGACTGGCATGTATGTCCTTAACAAAACAATTGTGATAGCACTTCCTTGTGATGCAGCAGTCCACCACCAACCCCGCAATTTAAAAAAAAGCAAGACTCTATCCTTCTAATTAGTTTTAAAATCTGTTGTGTCATAAGTTGTAAAGTTTTAACATAATTTTTGTTCATTTGTTCAACTATTTGAATTTTTTTTATATGAATGGTTATCAGTTTTATCTAAATATTGTTACATGTGTTGAATAACCACTGGTTTAAAGTTGTTTCTTTCCAGATAAGAAAATTTGGTTGAGCAAGTGGAACCAATGAGTACTATTTAATATTGATCATTAACATGTAATCTTTTCAGAATGATGAGCTCTCTTTGCGTACCATGGCCCAGCAAGCAATTGCAAATAGTGAATTGGAAAAAACATTGCCTTCATCTCATACACCTGTTGAATCTTCTAGTTAGTATTTCTCCATGAGTTTATTGTTGAATTATTATATTTTAAATTTAAATAAAATTCTTTGAGATTTTAATGCCTAAATTAAAATAAAAAATAAAAAAACATTTAAAAATATTTTTAGAATGTTGCTTTCATGATCTGTACATTGCTTTAACATTTTATAAAAAATTATATTTCAGGTGTGTATAATAATTCATCACAAGCTCCTTCACAACCCATCACCCCACTTTCATCTGAGCAGTGTTCAGTTAGTTTGTCAGAACAGCAGCTTTCAGTGCAATTGCCGCAGCAGCAGCAAATGCCTCAAGCTCCACTCACAAATACGATCCACCTGAATCCTTTATTAGGTATGGCACCACTTGGCCCAGTCCAGCTCGCTAAAGAACAGCACTATCAATCAGCAATGGTGGATGCAGCTTTCCACCATCTTCCACACCCCTCAGATTCTGAACGAATGAGGTATTTATATTAGCGTGTAACATTTTAAAGTACCTGTCAATTTATTTTTTACACATTTTTCAGTAAGAGGTGATTTTAAGAACTGCATTTTTTTTTAAATGACAAAATAATGATATTGTCATAGGTGTAGCTTGAAGGTTATGTTTAACCAGTTTGCTGTGCCTGCCTAGATTTAATACTTAAAATGTTGTTTTCTTTTTTTAACGTTTAATATTTTTTAAACTCTTAATTGTTAAAGGTTTTTCCATTTTCTTTCTTCATATGGGCAAGATTTTTTAAAGGATTTTTGTCACATGGTTACGTTAGTAAAAGAATGCATATTTTTGTTTTGACATATATATTTAATTAAATAAAGAGCCAAATATTTAGAATTGAAGCCTGAATGATAATGTTCTTACTAAGGCATCTAAGTGTTATCCAAGAATGAGAACAAATATTTCAATTAAAAATTAAAAGTTTGCGAATGTTCATTGATATGCACAATGAACACACTCTATTACCTCAAATTGCTATCAGTTTTTCCAGTTTGAAAGATTAGAATTAAGCACAATACTAATGCTAATCTAATTCACAATCACTTTTTCAAACCTCAATAGCTGATAAATTTAATCCCAAGAATGCTTCAATACTATCCTTTGACATTTTACTTCATAAATTCGTCGAAATCCTGCTGAATTTTATAATTTTAATATTTTGTTGTGAAGTTAAAGAAAAAATAAGATTGTTTTATTGAACTGAATTTAATTTAAGGAAGTCTTGCAAGATTTTGAAAAACATGAGAGAAAGTAGCAATTTTGGCCACACTCTACTGAACAGCAGCACTTATCAAGCAAATTGAAGAGCCATAAAAGCTTTTCCAGTTTCCGAGATGAAATGTGGCCGATTAACTGTCTTGACTAATGGTTCCTAAGATGTTTCTGAGATGGGGTCCTTATCCTCAGAAACACTAAAATGTGCTCTGGAAATAAAATCCAGTCAAATACATTTTACCGAGTTGAGTTGGACAAAGCTCATCTAGGTCAACCTGCCTGTCTGCCAAGCAAACTGTGTAGGATTAGTAGGAACTGTGATTTGAGATTTTATTTTAGATTATAATTTTACTGCTCATGGTAGAGTATTATGTATTGCAAAGAATTGTAATATAAGTAGTTTTGAGGATTTACAAACACAACACATATATTGGCCTCACTACTGGAATATTGATCTTGGGGCCTAAATTGATAGAAGAAGAAAACATGTTTTTAAAGGGTGAAAACAACTTTTATACAAACCCAAGGGTAAATATTTCCTCTTTTGAAAAAAATATATATAGAATGGAATGGTTTCAAGTTTTCACTATTATTGATTTTTTTCTTCCATTGTTTGCAGACACTTCTTGCCCCGCAATCCATGTTTAACGGCATCCTACTACCCGTCAGCTTCTTTTCCTCATGCAGATACTGTTGAGTTTTATCAGCGGTGTGGCACAGAAACGCTTTTCTTCATATTTTATTATATGGAGGTTGGTTGTTTTATTGGTTAATGATAGGTATTTAAAAACTTGTACTCTGTTTCTTAGGAATTCGTTATTTTGTTTCTGAATTTCTTTCTGTTAATTTTATTTCAGGGAACAAAAGCTCAATACTTGGCAGCAAAAGCATTGAAGAAACAGTCCTGGAGGTTTCATACAAAATATATGATGTGGTTTCAGCGACATGAAGAGCCAAAGCAAATTACTGAAGAATTTGAAATGGTGACCAACTTTTTCTACTGAGCTTTTATCAAATTTTTTTTTAATAAACTCTTTTTCTCCAGAATTTTGTTCTTTTTATTGATGGGATTGTCCATTCTTGATTTTTTTTCTTTGCTAAAATTTTATCTTTTAGAAAATGTTAAGTTTAGTATAAAATTTAAGATCCATGCTGTTTGCAGTCAGTACAGTTTGGTGTTTAAATAAATAATTTTCACATATAAATGTTATTTTCAAATAACTTAAAACGTCTTTTCAAGATGCAAATTCCAATTTTACACAAAGTGATATTTATGATTTAAAACATAGCAAACAGAAAGAGAGAGAGTTAATAAATCATAAACACACTTTGAAAATTTCTGATGCTCATAGTTTTTTAAAGATTATTTTAAAATTACTAAAGCTCAGTGGTGATATGGGGATACACATATTCTTTTCTTCTTTAAAAAAAAATAATTAAATTCTGTTAAGCACATCAAACAATGTAAGATATTGTTTAAAGTGTGTTTACAGCTAATAGAAATTTCTGATTAACTGTAGCAATTTATTATATTAAAACTTTTATGAATGAAGAATTTCTTTTTGAAAAGTAACTTTTTTGTGCTAAGTAATTAATTTCCAGCTTGTTCTTTGACAAGCTTTTTAAATTTTGTATCATAAAAATATATTTTTTCTTTTACTTACATAGTGGAATATTCTTAGTGTAAATTAAATGGTAGGTTGTTATTTAAATTTTTCTTTTTTTTTATTATGTTAAGTAATTTGAAGAAAAATGTTACCTAATTATTTTCTTGACTATCCCCAGGGCACATATATCTACTTTGACTATGAGAAGTGGGGCCAAAAGAAAAAAGAGGGTTTTACATTTGAGTATAGATATTTGGAAGATAGAGACTTGAACTAGTTGAGTGTACCAATCTGTTGAGTCCATAACTCTGTCCATCACTCTCGTCTTACATCAGAGCTTGTGATAATAATTTCGGGCTATAACTGCAGGAGAACAGTCCAGCCGCTGTCATGCAAAACCGTTTCTGATCCCACATGACAACTACCCTTACAAGTATTCAGCTTTGCAGCTAAACGGATCTCAAACGTGTGCAAGGGCAACTCAAATCTCTCATCCTCTCTCTCATCAACTACCTGCATGGCATCACAGAAAATGGAGCTGACTAGCTGTTAATCCACCTGCAGTTTCAGTGGGGCCGTCCAAAGAACAAAGTTTTCTAACCCACGGTGTATATAAAACCCAGCATTTAACAAACACTTAGCTTCCTCAACAAGTTACTGGTAAATCAAAGCAAGCCTCTCATCCAAGTCACTACTGACCAAACCATGTCTGAGGCCAGGCAAAGTAAGAGATCTCATGGGATTTGAAATAACCCAATAATAGTTTTAAGAATAAAGGAACCTGTATTCCCTCTTCACTGGCTGTGCAATCGTATTTTCACGGAGTGTAAGGATTAGCTGTGATCTGGTTATTGTTAAAAATCAATTTTTGTCGAGATTATTTCATGGGGGGTATTTGCTGCCACATTTTAAAAAAGCACACTTCCCTAGCCTATGGCACCCTGTATTTCTGATAAATTTCAAAATGGTTTGCAATGCAATATTTTTGTTTTTAAAAAATAAATTTTTGTGTGTAAACATACCATGTCTCTAAGCTGGTTACATAGGAGCAATGGGCTTGTTGAAGACTGAAATTCTTATGTAATACAAATACAGAACTAACCAGATTTTATTGAGTATCTTTTTTTTTAGAAATCTTTTGGAACGACCAGCCCTTGCTTTAACTGTTAAATCATACAAATATTTTTCAAATACAAGGTTTGTTCTTGGATAGAGTGTTTTTTTTTAATAATTTTTTTTTAATTTTGAAAATAATAATAGTTTTTTTTATTAAAATTGCTTTGAATGCTCCTAAAAGCACTGCTGAACTTTAGGATGGCCCAAAGTTTGTGGATATATTTCTTACATTCTGTGTGACCATCAACTCATAGTCCTTCCTTGTCTAGCCCTGGAATATGGGAAGTGGAGAATGGTGCACCAGTGGGCAAGGCTATTTTATTTTGTTTTGAGCTTGTTTTCAGTAATTGGCAGTATTTTCAAAAAATGTATTTGTATCCATTAAAAGTAATTATCATTCCAAAGACAAAGTTTCATACAGTCTGGTTTGTACAAGCAACTAGAAAATTGTGGCACACCTTAATTTTAAGTCTGATTTCACAGAGATACTATCTTTTGAACCTAAATAAGATAATGATCAACTCTTTAAAAATTCACTTTAATGAAAAACATTTTACTTTACGCCATGGGTCCTGATAGGCTTCCATTTATAAGTTAAAACTTTAAAGCTACTTCAGAATGATGTTGATCAAACATTGTTACTTCCCTTCCCTAGTTCATGTTCCATCATTTCATCCATCATATTTGACATATCTGCAGGATGGCAGGTCAGCACAAGTCCTGTTGTGTAGTGTGGGTTGGTTTTGTTAACAGTAATGAGGACTGTGATTGTTGATGTGCTCGCTGGAGTATGCGTGAAAACTGGTCTTGTGTGGTCATGCTTGCTGTGTGTGCTGCTGTGATGTATAGTGTGGTGTTAGTTTCAGGAGGGTTTACTGTACATAGAGATGTGTATGTGTGTTTCCTGTCCCCTGCATACTTGTGTATATCCATGCATTTCAAATTGATCACTTTTAAAATTTTATTTTCATTTCAAGTTCAGTAACATCTAAAATATTCAAATTCAGGGTAAATGTGCCCAGCAGTTATACAAAAATTATTTTCTGAAGTGGAATGTTGGAAGCTTTGGCAGGCCCAAGTTCACAACTTTATTTTGTTTTCTTTATTAGTTTGAATTTTTATTTTGTGCAAGCATTTATCTTTAGTAGCTAACTACAACTAATGTTTTGTTTGGGAATTAACACACACAAAAATGTTTATACACAAGTAAACAAGGTATAGCTAAAAGTAGGAACGAAAGGATTCAGAGAATAAGTCATGTTGAGTTGGGAGCTCTGTCGTATGTAGGGCAAGAGTTTGTGCATAGGAAAGAGCATATGGATCTTAAAAGTTCTGGTGCACATACAGCTAAATGATGTCTTTATTTTTGTACTGCTTGTCTCGCCTGTTAGTATGCAAGTAGTGGTCACTGGAGTCTTTTTTTTTAAATTTTTGTATATAAGGTGACTATGGGGACTATTGCTGCTTGCTAATGGGTGTTGGTGAGGTGCAAAACAAATCTTTTAAAACAAAAAAAAATAAATGATGAAAAAAAAATGTCTACAGTACAAACTATAAACAAATTGTGTTTGTTTTTTTTTGTTTTTTTTAAATAATTTTTATTTCTGCTTTGAAAAATGTAAATACTATTTCATATTTATACATTTCCATCATTAAGTATGTGACATTAAGGAATCTGTTCAGTTGACCTTACAAGAATGTCATGTATCTGAAAGTTAAAATAATAACATAAAATTCTACATAAACCTTGGAGCTTTTAAATATTAGATTTATGGAGAATATAAGTTTTTTAATACTGTTATTTATTTGAACAACTTTAGAGGGTTACGAAAATGTACTTATAAAACCCTTTATATAATAGTTGAAATAATATTTATTGATTCATTAAGTCCAGAAATAGTCGAAGATTAGTACTCAATCCTACTTGATATTAGAATATTAAACAATGGAAGTGTTGATTGGCAGGTAATAAGATTTCCCACTGCTATTTTCTAAGAAATGACCAAACATGACAGCAGCTACATTGGTCAAACTGATTTTAAAAAAATAATGTATGCATTCTCTTTAACTTAAAAGAGCAAGGGGCCCTCCATAAATGACATCAATCGCCTATGTGGGAAAGGATGTCGCGCATTTGTGAGGAGGGGAAGGGGGATGTTTAAGAAATGTGACGTCACATCAAAACCGCGCTACTCCACTTAAATATTTGATTGCTTTCAATTTATTTAATGATTGTTTACATGGCTTCACGCGTGTTACGATTTTAGAGTGCAGCCTTACACTAAATACACACTTAAATGACAAAAAATTGATTTGCAACATGCTCATTTTCAATAAGAAAATACGTTTGTGTTTGTTTTGTTTTTTGGGGGGGGGGTCAAAGCTTTGACGTCATATTTGAAGGGGGTCTAAGTTTTGTGTGACGGGGGGGGGGCGGGTAAAATCGGCCAAAATTGCGTGACGTCATTTTTGGACGGCCTCTAATGCATTAATGCGCACCAATAAAATAGAAAACTATACAAAAGTCCCCAAACATTAGCACGTGAATCTAATAAATTTACTTTAGACTTAACAAAACATTCATTCAAGTAAAGGGTTTGTAAGGACTTCGATAAATTCTAACTTTTCTTCATATAATATAAATTAGTTTTGCTCATTCATAGAATGTAAATTACAAATAGAGAATTGATATTTATTTGATCATTAGAGTTCAAGAAATCTTGCGTGCATTCCACTCAAACCATGATTAACTCAAATCCAGCTTAAATTCCAACCGATGTATGGAAGAAAAAAACAACTTAAACAATGTAAATACCGCTTCTCGCACTTTGGCTCCTCGATTTATGCCAACAATTAAAAATTTAGGTTTAATTTAATCAGGTTTTAGTTGTTCTTTTATTAACACTTCGTAGAATCCTGAAACACGATGCTGCTATCGATACATCATTCAAAAGTCAGTATGGCGGTTACATCTTTGACTGGCCTATTTAAGAAAACCTGAAAATCAAGTTTCATCAACAATCTTTTGTGCTCTTGGGCTAAAGAGATTGTCAACCAACGATGGATCGAGCCCATTGTTTTAAAGTTTTTAACGAATGCATCTTGGTTATTATGAATGATTTTTGTGTTTCTAATATCCCCCATACCTACCTGCACATGATTGGGTTGCGCTAATATAGTCAGTATCAAGTTAGCAATATCATCCGCCTCCAAGTACTGGGGGAAAATGTGTATGAAAAAAGTTAAACTTGACAATTCATCTATTGCAATATCTTAGCTACACGATTCCATTTACGTTAAAAAAAATAATTTAAAACTATATTTAATTTTGAATAGTAATATAAGCTTAGTACCGTACGGAATTTAAAAGCAAAATTAAGAAGAGAAATTGTGACATTAAGGGCCGTCCATAAATGACGTCACGCACCTTGGGGGGAGAGGGTTTTACACATTGTGACGAGGGGGAGGAGGGTGTTTGAGAAATGTGACGTCACATCAAAACTCTAAATAAAAGTTCTACTTAAATATTTCATTTCTTACACTTTATTTTATGACGTTTTCAATGCCTTCACGCGTGTTACGATATTAGAGTGCAACCCTTCACTAAATACATACTTAAATGACAAAAAATGAATCGAAAAGGGGTCTTTTTCAAATAGAAAATACAGCTTTTATGGGGGGGGGGCCCCGCGCAAAGCTTTGTGACGTCATATTGGAGGGGGTCTAAGTTTTTGTGACGACGTGTATCGAAGGGGGAGGGGGAGTGAAAAATCGCGTGACGTCATTTATGGATGGCCCCCTAGACTATGGCGTCAATTCTGCATAGATTTTGTTTCTTAACGTATTTTAAACAAAACTAGTTAAACGGTATTTTTTATCACTTGTCTACATCCCTTACGAAATTATTTCAACCTAAAGAAGCCTGATGACGTCACTAAAAGGCTACAGTGGGTCTAGACCACACTGAGTGACACCATCGAGGGAGCTGACATCAAAGTGGAGAAAGACTGATATTTATTTCATTTTTTAAAAAAATAATTAATTTTAAAATTTTTTAAAAAAAGATCTCTCAAGTCGGTTTCGATATCTCACCAGAAAACGTAAAAAAAAACGACTGCTACATAAGAGGGGCGCCAGCTATCCAAACAGGGCGCCACCTACCCGAGCAGGGTGTCAGTGTCACTAGAATGTGGAAGTCTGATTGTATGGCTGTGAAACCATGACTTTAGCAGTGGGTGACAGATAAGCCACATCGATTTGACAGGGACTTACATGTAGTACCCGGCGTTTTAGGCAACAGAAGTTGTTGCCAATTTATTCATCTTTATTCTCTCCACTTCTATGAAGCTTGCGGGACTACAGCATCTGAATTGAATGTCATTCCCGTTTACTGCTGAGACACACTTAATAGTTGACAGACGAAACAAGCAAATGGAGTAACTGAAGCTGTCAACAAGACTATATTTATACATTTCGTCAATTTACCTTTCTTTCTGATAAAAATTTCTTGGTTTTGTCTTCGTCATTGTCAAATAGTTTCTTGAAAATATCTGTTTCAACGACGCCTGGACTGATGGACTAGGAATATCAAAACGAAGAGCATTTTAAATGAGTTTAAATTTAAATATTGAAACTTTAAAAAATATATTTGATACAGCTTTGTTAGTTTCAACTTTAAATTAAAGTGTTAGAAAAAACACAATAACTTGATACAGCTTTGTTAGTTTCAACTTTAAATTAAAGTGTTAGAAAAAACACAATAACCGTAATAATAATGAATTTGGAAGAGGGAAAAAAAGTTATCTAAGAGAGTGATGATTATCTAAAGGTTTTTGATATTTCGTCTCTTACTCTTAATACAAATGGAAAGCTATCAAATACAATGTCTGATTTTTTTTTCCTGCGCGTTTCTTCTTTTTACATCGATTTTGTTCAAATTAAAACGTACTATTAAAAAAAAATTATTCTGGATTACAAATCTCATTTTTTTAAAAATGCATATCGAATGACCGTTTTCAGGAAATACTAATCCCTTTTATGAGGTGACCAAGTGTCAAGGAAATACTGGTCCGTTATGTTGGGTGGGGGGGGGTAGGGGAAGCAAAACCTTGCCACAGAGTTTACTCTGTTTGCCAACAAGGACATATTCCCAATCTCATATCACCCTTTCTCAGAAAATGTATTTTCAATGCTATAAACTCTAAAGGATAGTCTCCAATTTATTCGCCCTCTTACGGAATGTCTTCCATCCTTCTTCCCCGCCCAACCCCTTTATCATGATGACATCATGTCATTGAGAATGTATCTCTTCGTTTCTGTGGTAACCGAAGGATTTGCTATGCTTGTATTATTTTCATCTTTACACGTTCAGTTTCATTCTTTTATACTCTTGTTTTCGTTTGCCGCATCAGTCATCATACATACATGATAACAATTTTGTATTATATTACAGTCGAAACCGCTTATGTCGACGGCGTTGGGGTATGAAAAATGGCGTCGACATAACCGATGATCGAGATAAAGGAAAATCAATATGGCGGCAAAATATTAACATGTGCTTGAAATTTCTTTATGTACATGATTAATTAGTTAGCGTTAATTAGTGATGGGATGATTTATCGGAATCGTATCGGAACCCTAATATTTCTTCACTCTTTCCTAAGTCTAAGGTTGTAATTAATGTAATGACCGTTCGTTTTTAAGGACCGTTTAAAATTTAAATATAACTATAACCATGGTTCCCACTCAGGAAAACGGGAAAAAGTCGGGAATTCTTAAAAATAAATTCTCGGCCTTGAAAGTCGGGAAAAGTTATGACTAATCAGGAATTTATATATATATATATACATATATACACATGTATCTATATTTATGCCGAAGTAAAGGACTTTGATTACGTCTCTGTCATGTTTCGATTCCATTTATTTAATGAAAAATAAGTTACCAGTTTATAATTGTCTGCGCATGCGCTAAAAGGTTAAAGTTTACGCTTCGCCGTGTCACAGTCGCGTTTGCGAATTTAAAATACAAATAACAAATCAATATGGTTATTTTAAGTTTAATGCTTTTGATGTATATATATTTATGCCGAAGTAAAGGACTTTGATAACGTCTCTGTCATGTTTCCATTCCATTTAATAATTTTAAAAAAAGTTACCAGTTTATAATTGTCTGCGCATGCGTTAAAAGGTCAAAGTTTTCGCCTCGCGTCGTCCCATGGCGCGTGTCACAGCCGATCGCGTTTGCAATGCCCGTCGAATCAGCAAATAAAAAAAAATAAACATATCAATATGGTAATTTTAAGTTTAATGCTTTTGACGTGCAGGATATCTGTTACTATCAGAACGCTCTCGAATTTCCTCAGTCAATCAAACTTGTAATATAAATAAAACTATTGTGGCCTTGACCGTTGATCACAGCACGCTGTGGGCTGTGTGTACTGACACAGTACTGTGTAAAATCAGTTTCATCGTCACGCGCGTGTTAGTGTCACAGTCACTTATCTTACTGGTAACAAAGCAACAACAACAAACTTTTAAAAGAATAATAATTTATTAATTTTTTTATTTAATTATATAAAAACCAACGTCGATTCTCGATACAAACCTTTATTTTCAACCGACGAAAATCGAGTTAAGTTGCAAATTTGGCCCTCTTTTGTGCTCGAGATACTAGGTTTCGGCGACATAAAAGAATCGACATTACCGATGAGAAAATGCTAAGACAAAGAGAGAATTTGGCGGTTCCAATAAAAAACGTCGACATAATAGGGTGGTCGATATAACCGAGCTCGAGATAAGTGGGTTCGACTGTAATATTATTCAATACCTTTTAGGGAAGTATTTTAATTCTTTAATTTCACCCCCGGTTCCAACACAAAAAGAAGGTAATCTTATAACTTTTTTTTTACTGTTATTTAAATTTTTGAAAATAAATCGGCATTTAAAATATTTTTTAAAAATATATATATTTTTTAATTTAACATCCTCAATGATCCGCACTACCACTGGCTATCATCCTCTGGAGTTTGAGGAAATTAGTGCCACCTGGGGCGTATCCCCCATACACCGCCCCCTTTCTGCGAGAGGGAAAAAACCTTACTGAAACTCTAATGTGTGAGTCAAGCTGCCGCAGTTCAAGCCTCAGTCCTTCTACCACAGCCCTCAAAGCGAATTTGGTTGCACTGTACATATGGAGGTCTTTGTTGCCAGGCAACAAGCGGTGTCCTGATAGGCTGAAATTAAGGTAGACTTACAATACAAAATTCAGTTCATGACTGATCAACTTGTTTTCCCGTATTATTTATCAGTTGCTGCTATTCCTTCCATTTCGACAATATACATTCGTACCGCGACTTACAAACTTATTTCATTCCGTTCCGAGGTTGAAATTTAAATGCCTCTTTTCATCTAGTGGAGTTAGTATATCAGTGATCAGTTAAATCCATTCTAGGTTTACTTTTATTTTAAAAATCAATAAATTACTTACATATTCTGTTCAAGTTCAAGAGTTGTTTTTTTTTAAAGTCATTATATAAATATTTCTTTCCCTTGGGAAAAAAAGTATTTGATGGTCCCACCTGGTTTTAAATATTAATTGCCCGTGAAAATAAATTATCGCTCGATCCATGAGAAATATATGAATACTAGCGTATCACCCCTCAAAAATGACGGAAGTTTTCAGCTGAAATCTATTTATTTTGAAAAATGCACCTTTTTTTAGGGCGCCTACGGCGCCGACCTTTTTCAAAAGCCCTACTAACTTGTATTATATATATATATAATTAACTATTAATTTCTCGATTAATCGTTAAAAAAGTTACCGATTAAATTATTTTTAACGATTAATCGACCCA
This sequence comes from Ampullaceana balthica, assembly GCA_944989445.1. Taxonomy (NCBI): domain Eukaryota; kingdom Metazoa; phylum Mollusca; class Gastropoda; family Lymnaeidae; genus Ampullaceana; species Ampullaceana balthica. The sequence goes on along the minus strand of CALYLW010000265.1, from coordinate 367,751 downwards.
TCACTTACAAATTATTGGAAGTCAAGAAGTAAAATAATATATATATACAAATAGCAGCCGATAAATCAGAAATATCCTGACGATTACAGGACCATTTTTGTTTTAAAGTATTGACTGTCGGGAATGTTCAAAATGTTGATAAAGTTTGCCTACCATGGTTCTAAAACTTCGCCTACTTATCAAACCAAATGAAAAGCGTATCAAGCTAATGGCAGAAATGGAATCAGAGACAGAAAATGACGACAGCTGTTCTGATGAATTTCTGCGTTACAAAATGGAGATGAAAATTTATGAATCCATTAACCCTCTACAATGGTAGAAACTTAATGAAAACCGATATCTGATAATGTCATTCTTTGCGAAGACTATTTTGTGCATACCAGTTACCTCAGTTCCATGTGAATGATTGTTCAGCTCGGCTGGTTATATTGTCAATTATTAGACCCGCTCATCATTTGAACCAAATAATGTTAACTCACTTGTCTTTTTGCGTAGTTGGTTAAAAGATGCCATATAAAGGAGACATTCCAGTGTTATTTGGATTTTTAACAAGAACGTTTAATAAGTGTTACTTATGACATCATAGATTTTAATTTTTGGCTTTAAGTTAACGATTAAATTTACATTAATCGTTAACAGCCCTAATATATACATTGTATATATATATATATATATATGTATATATATGTATATATATGTATGTATATATATATATATATGTATAGTATATGTATGTGTGTGTGTGTGTGTGTGTGTGTGTGTGTGTGTGTTTTAATATTATTTAAAAACTTATGGGAAAATAATCAAATACAATGTCTGATTTTTTCCCCATGCTTTCTTCTTTTTACATTGATTTTTTTTCCCAAATTAAAATGAGCTATTACCATTTAAATAAGTACTCTATAAAACTATTTATTCTGATTGGATTACCAATTTCATTCTTGTCTGCATACCTGTTCACAAAAATAATGTGCCCATCGTCAACTTCCCTCTCTTTCATTGACTTGAATACCTCCTGAGATAAGATGGTCGGCCCCAAGAAGTTGGTCTGCGAGAAGTTATTTCAAATTGTTGGATATAGTTTCCACAGGGCAGAATGGGAACAACGCGAGGGAGACCCCTTCAAATTAATATAGCAAATCTGTTTTTAAAACCAGCACGCCTCGTCATTACGTGATAGCGTAAAACTCGATAATTAACGTGCGAATAAAGAAAATTTTGCAGGATATCGTTACAAAATATCACAGCCGCTTGTTAAAAGTTGGGAATATTCATAGTAACGTGGTGATTGGCGGTGTATGTCTGGGGAAGGCGGTGTCTACATCTTACTTGAGTGTTTTGGAAACTTGGATTCATTTTTAAGCGGCTCTCCGCCTTACATGTCAATATGTGTTACATCGTCCCCCGTTTCCTTTCTTTTAATTCCCACGCTACACGTTGCATGTTAATAAAGCCATCTACTGTGTTGGGGAAGCAGATTTTCCGATTCCATTTGACCTTTCATTCCCCACCCCCCTCGTATACTGTGTCAAACAGGTTGTCACTAGTAGTATAAAGGAAACAGTTCTGCTCCACTCGAGCGTACACTCAACTCTGCGGCAGGCATTGACCGTGTTCAATCTTGAAGACGCGACTGAGTCGTTAACCTTGATTGGAATTTCTCGAGCAGCTCTGGTTGTCATCGCTTGTATGAACAGGTTTATTAGAGTCAAGGTCGTTATGGGGTGGGGCTGATTAAAAGGGAATCGAACTACAGGCAGCAGTGAAGCAAGTGCTTTAATGTCACCAGAGGTTGGCCAAGGTGTCTGTCAACCACTTCGAACAAGACAACTCTGCAGTTGGAGGGAAAAATAAGACCCCTTAAAATTAATTTAAAACTCATGCATCCCCCGATCATGTGGCTTCCGTCGCCATTGACCAACCCCCCACCCCCGTCATCCTCTTTCTGTTGTCTCTTGTGTGTCTTGATTTACACTTCATTCAATGTAATGAACGTTTTAAGCGACTTTGTCATGAAATCACTCGACTTTGTCATGAAATCACTCGGAGGCACAGGTTTTTATCAAAGTTTGTCAGGTTATTTCATTGGAAATCCCATACGCACATCCAGCTGCTCGCCCCACCCCCCAATTCCCCCACCCCATCAACCCAAAACTATAGATAAATAATACCCAATTAAAATTTAAGCAAGCAAAAGGAGAGGCGTGTAAATATATAGGCTTAATATTTACACACCGACGGAAGTTGGTTTTACAAACAAAAGCTGTGTCAGGGAGAAAAGGTCTTATTTTTTGTTAAGACTTCCCTCCACCCCCAAAAGCTTGGCCTCTTTTTGTATTCATACAATTTTTATGAGTAAAGAATTTTGGAATTTCCATTTATTTTTTATTTGGCAGAAGGGGACTATTAGGGGAATTACCGACCGAAACTAGGATTAATAGGGGGGGGGGAGAGAGAGACCAATGAGGCAAAAAGGTTTACAGTAAAAAAAAATGAAGAACGAACTGGAAGATAGATTAACATAATCTTGGATAGCTTGATGTAGATGTGTACCACGGATTATAGATTATATACATCAAACTCTGACCTTCACCATCATGCTCCAGGCATCTGGGTTCCCACTCAGCAAGGGTTCAGCAAAGGCTATTGCTGCATTGTTGACCAGCACGTCCACACCTTCTATGTCTGGATCGGCTCTGATGGAATTCAACAGGGCGGTGATTTTATCCGGAATGGTGAGGTCACATTTCATTGGGACCAAATTCCCTTCGATCCCCATCGTCTTGTATTCCAGAGATGTGGCCTGCGGTCAAATACAGGTGAAATGAAACCATGTCATTAACGTGACGCCAGTCCGTGGTTAGCTTATGAGCCTGGTCAAAGACAGGTGAAAGGATACCATGTCATTATTTAACGTGACGCCAGTCCATGGTTAGTTTATGAGCCTGGTCAAAGACAGGTGAAAGGATACCATGTCATTATCTAACGTGGCGCCAGTCCATGGTTTGTTTATGAGCCTTGTCAAATAAAGTGAAAGGATAGAATTATATTACTACGTTATTAAAATTAGGCCGCCGGTCGTCTTTAATTCAGATTAGAAGTTGAGAAAATAGTGAATTAAGTTCAAAGGGATCAAAGACTTTAGTGTTGTGGTATGTATTTGATCACACGTTAAAAACAAAATTCATTCACAATGCGTCTTCTGTTTGGGCCCCATCCACCAAAAGAAAAGATAAATGAGCTAGAACTAATTTTTAAAAAATGAGCTGCCAGATTCAATACTGGAGCATGTGGAGCATGTTTAACATTGCCAAGAGTTACACCATTAGTGAAATCATTAATCCTAGAAATACCAGAGGATAAACGAACAAAGAGCAAAGTGGTAATAATACATAATGCAATTAATTCCAACTTGGAAATACTTTCCTTATTCCATATGCAAGAATAAATGCATACAAATTTTCGTTCTTCCCGTCTGGAATTCGGCGTGGAATGGGTTGCCTGATCAAACCAGGAAATCCAACACACTATAAATTTGTAAAGGTCTAATAAAAATGCACGAACGGGTATAATTCATGGATAAGCGTAGGACGCAATAATATTCTGTTAAGAAAGAGCGTCTGTAATAGATTTAAGATACAATACTAACATTTTTTTTATCTTCCTATAAGTCCTACATTCATTGATCATTGTCTCAGTTCTTCTCTTTGTATTTGATAAACAAACCAGAGCAACTCCTTTCAATTTCAAAATGCATTGTTGCTCAACTAATATGTAATGTGTTTGTAATGGATAAAAATAAACTTTTTTTAAAAGATTCTAGTGAGTGCAGATAACATGAAATGGTTGGGAATCATAACTTAACATTTATGAGAAAAACTTTTTTTTTATTTTAAAAAAACCAATTAAAAACCATGTATCAGTGTGGGATAATTAAATAGCTTACATGAGTTTCAGTCTGCGGGAAATTATTGTCAACATCTCTGAAATAAATATCGATCAATTTCTTCGCAAACAACGCACATCACTTATTTAAAAGTGCTAGTTAACATAAATAATGCACCATTAAAAGAATATATTTGACAATGAAACATGTCAAATCGTGTGACATAGGACCTAATATAAAATATTAAACATAGTGGGTTTTTCATGTCTGTCACACATCTTGCATACGTCAATGGACTATCAAATCAGTGTTTTTGAAAGCACAGAACGCCGGTACAATGCGTCCTCACAAGACTCAAGCGTCGCTTCCAATTATTTACATTTTGCAAAAGACAAATCTGATACTGAATCTTACACAAATAAGGAGGAGAAATTATTTATTTAGGTTGAATCCAGACACATGACATTTAGATAAATTTTGACACTTTTCGGGTTGTCTGCCCGTCTACACTGAAATTGATAGTGTATTTTCATCTCACATTATAGTCCGAACTTAGGACCACAAATTCAAGAGTTTCGGGGTCCACACGATGGCTTTAAACTTACCTTTAAAAAAAAAGATTAGCTTTTATAAAGTTACTATTAATTGGAAACTCTAATGGCTTCATAAAATAATCTGATAATTAAAACACTTTTGCTGAACCAAGAAGGATCGCATCTAAAGATAATCTTGAAATTTCAACGTTACACTCATTGACTCAGTGACCATACAGGAAAAGGCAGCTAATTTTGTTGTATCTTTGTGAACTCGTCTTTGTTTTCTGGACCCTTAGCGGCAGAGGCGTCACTAGGGTAGGTGTCACCCAGTGCGGTAGTTCATAGTGTTGTCACCCCCTCACGACACACCCCATGACCCTCCTCTGAGTCTAACAGTGCCAAATAACGGTAACATGCAGAATTTCACATTTTAGCGTCACCCCTTGTGATGGTGTCACCCGGTGAGGTTCGCGCCCCCCATCCCCGCCACGTGTGACGCCTCTGCTTATCGGATACGCCTGGTCAGCACCTATAGTCGGGATAACGTTACCTCAAGTTCGGAGATATCTCTGGCCACTGCTACCACTGTCATTCCCTTCTCGCACAGCTTTCTGGTGGTAGCGAAACCAATGCCCCGCGACGCCCCTGTCACTAGAGCCACTCTCCCCAGCCATTTATCCATGGAGGTGGACTTTGGACCTCCAACAGATAATGTGGGGCTAATAATAGGCTCCATCTCTACAGTTTCTGGCAACAGCTTACTTTACTCTAATAGTTTTGATAACGTCTGACTTCTGTTTACACTTTGCCAAATTGATTCAAGTTCCGTTACTGGGTTGATTGGAGAGTAGCATTCATAGGCAATGCTGGTGTGCAATGGTGCGAAATGATGGCATTGGAATTAAAAATAGAATGATATAAACGGGATATGTTTGGGCTTGAAATGAAAAAAATAATAATACAGTAAGATTAAAGTGGAAACGTCTTCGAGATGTTCCCTCACATGTTTTTAAATCCCTTATATTAACTTCGAAATCTTGTCATCTCTTCGTACGTCGGGCGGAAAAACAAAAGTAAAAATGACCCACTTCCCGTGATGCCATCGAGCTGAAATTTGGCACATAGACTTGTGTCACCTAACAATGCATCGTATCAAAATTTCAGATCGATCGAACGTACCGTAATTAAATTAATGCATTTTTAGTTTATCTCTATACGACATATGTAATTCAATTTCCCGGTTTGTTGTTCCACGTGCCAGTTCAGTCTGCGCGTTGACGATGTACCGGCGTGCTTTTGTTTACATTTTACGTGTCACGCTGAGCTCGGTGACTAGACCTTTCTCCTCTCCCACCCGGGTTATAAAGGAAAGGGGAGTTAAGACAGATTCAGTCTGTAAATGTTTGTCGTGTATGAACATAATCAATCCTGTTAGTTATGTCTCATATATAAGGGATTTATAGTCAAAAACTTTGTTTTTACGGGTTTGTTTTATTTAGCATATTGACTTGCTTATTTTTAGGGTGGGGACAACGGGATAATAAAACACAAGTTAAGGAACTTCAATTTATAGGTATGAATCAATAATTCACACATATAGGAACACTGCCCGCTTTGCAGTTATCTTCAAGTCAGTACATATGATGCTATGTTTAAGGATTGTCCTAGAAAGTTCAAGTAAATCCCATGATGTGGATGAGAGCAGATGGTATTAGACGCACTTCAAATAACCTGAAAAATTGATTCATAAAGCTACATTTTACCCATGTAGGTACTTGAAGTGTGTACAGGGAGTCATTGAGCAGCTCAGATTTTAAATAGTTTAAATTCTGTTCTCTGAAGAATTTTGCTAAAGACTTACTTAAACCTTGTTTCATTGATTTCTTTGTACATGTATTTTATTGTGAATATTTATAAGGTACATAGTACAGGCAGTCTAAAAATGAGAACAAATGTTCAACAAACTAAACAACCTTGAAAATACAAGCTGTTTATTTAAGTGATCATTGGACAAAATGTAAAAAAGAATTTATAACAATCAGAACAACTTTAAACATGTTAACTAGTTGTTACATTACACTTTGAATTTTTTCTTTGTTTTAGTAAAACATTAAGCCATGAAAACTGGAATGAAAAGTTCAATTTTTGAGATTCCATTGTTTTAATTGAATACAAGTTTCTGAGATTCTGAAATTTTTTTTTGATCTGGGCCTTCAACAAATAACACTTTATTTATTAGGATCTTCAACATTTAAAGAGACAGATAAAATAACACAGACATCATACTAATTTCAATTGTTAGCAGTTGAAAAAGATTTGATTAGTACAATTGTAGTAGAGTAAAACAAATAAAAACAAAAAGACTATGATACTTTAGTGAAATTATAACACACTGACTTCATTTACAAAGACAACATTGGGGTACCAGTCCTGAACAATGTTAAATTACCCTTCAGTGGTACAAGAAAAAAAAATAAAATCACAGAAGTATTGGAATAAATTTGGCTAAAGTAGCATAAAAAAGCTTCATAAAAAATATAAACGAGGCACTGTGACTCCAAGCAGATGTGCTCATCTTACAGAGTTTTGTTCTTTCTATCTTTATCAAATCTTACATTGGCAAATGTAAAGAACTAAATTGTTGCATAATGACGTTTATTATATTTTTTTGTCACCAATTTAACATATTATAAGTATTACGTTGTATGTTCGGGAAGAAAACCTGCCCACAAAAACATAACATTGAAAACGGTTTAAAAAAGGAAACAAAACATTGGCTGCGAAAATGGTTGGCTTAGATGGCAAAAATATAATGATCACGGGTGAGCTCTTCAGCCAGGGTGAAGTCATCTTTCTGTGGAGATATAAGAGATGATGTTTTAGACATAGGAATTTCAAACGTACTGCTCTATAAATTTTGGGGTCTGCACAAAGTAGATAGTACACAAATAAAAGCTGAGCAGAACAAATTGAAAATATAAAAATTATCAGAATCATTACAGTATATAAATATAAGTGGCTTAACTATATATAAGTGATATACGTGAAAAATAATTTTAAAAAACAACGAACCAATGAAAACTTTTGAAAACAAAAAGAGATTGTTTGTTACCTTAAATTAATTTAATTATTAAATTAATAACAAGTAATTCCTTAACAATCATATGACTAACTAAGTTTAAAGTTTAACAATTTTTGCCAATTCTTACCTTCTCGCACTCTTTAGGAACATCAAAAACCGTCTCATTTTTAATTCCTGGAGTTATGTCAATAAAGCCAACATTCTGTACAAAGTCGACTGTAATTAGAATAATAACAGTAGTTAGACTTTAAGGTAAAGTACACATCACAAGAATGGGAAAAACATGTCTCAAGTTAATTATAGGCTTCAAATTCATAAATTGCTGGTTGAAACAGAATTTTAAACTGGTAACTTATTTTTAATTAAATGGAAATGGAATCGAGACATGACAGAGACGTAATCAAAGTCCTTTACTTCGGCATATATATATATATATATATATATAAAATTTATACATATAAATTCCCGATTAGTCATAACTTTTCCCGACTTTCAAGGCCGAGAATTTTTTTTAAAGAATTCCCGACTTTTCCCCGTTTTCCTGAGTGGGAACCATGGTTATATTTAAATTTTAAACGGTCCTTAAAAACGAACAGTCATTACAACCTTAGGAAAGATTGAAGAAATATTAGGGTTCCGATACGATTCCGATTAATCGTCCCACCACTAATTAACGCTAACTAATTAATCACGTACATAAAGAAATTTCAAGTACATGTTAATATTTTGCCGCCATATTGGTTTTTGTTTTAACTCGATCATCGGTTATGTCGACGCCATTTTTCATACCCCAACGCCGTCGACTTAAGCGGTTTCGACTTATATGCTTAACCCATAAAAATAAATGACCAACATAATTATCCTAGCTCACTGAAAATTGAACTCATATATATCAAACAAGATATTAATTAAAAAAATAGTGATTTTGAGTTTCTTTAAAACAAATTCACTCAGGGTTACACTTAAGGTTGATAGAAAATTAAAAAATTTAGGAAGGACATGTTTGTCAAAATGTCTACTACACAGAACGTGTGCTAAAGTATCACAATATTATGACAAAATAGGCCTTTTGGTTTTAAAACAGGCGATTGGTCATGGGGAATCGAGAGATAACCGGACAGTGAGTGGCAACTTTGACATTCTTTTGTGTTTGAGATATTAGGATTCAAACTTCAGACCAGACATTAAGAAAAATTCACTTAATAATTAGCTTTCCCCTAGTCCTTTTCATTGCTTTGTAGCCTTTCATTTCCTTCTACACTAAATACAATTAGTTTAACTAGATAAAAGAATAATAAAATAAATTGGGCCATGTTACTGAAAGAGAAAAGGTTAAATCCTTATCTGATTCAACCTTTCTCAAACATTTTATATCAAAATTAGGAATTGGATAAAAATAGATAAACCACATGTGTCCCATCTATTATTAAAAAGTAAGACACGACTATTTTTAAGATTATTGACCAGGTATGTCCGATCGGTTTCAATGGCAAGGTTTGTCTGATCTGTTGTAATAACCAGAAATCCATTCTCCTTTAATGACCAAGAAAGTCTAGTCCATTGTAATGACCAAGAATGTCTAGCCTATTGCAATGACCAAGAATGTCTAGTCTATTGCAATGCACAAGAATGTCTAGTCTATTGCAATGACCAAGAATGTCTAGTCTATTGTAATGACCAAGAATCTCTAGTCTATTTTAATGAGTAGACCAAGAATCTCTAGTCTATTTTAATGATTAATGACCAAGAATGTCTAGTCTTTTGCAATGACCAAGAATGTCTAGTCTATTGCAATGACCAAGAATGTCTAGCCTATTGCAATGACCAAGAATGTCTAGTCTATTGTAATGACCAAGAATCTCTAGTCTATTTTAATGAGTAGACCAAGAATCTCTAGTCTATTTTAATGAGTAATGACCAAGAATGTCTAGTCTATTGTAATGACCAAGAATGTCTAGTCTATTGTAATAACCAAGAATCTCTAGTCTATTTTAATGATAGACCAATAATCTCTAGTCTATTTTAATGAGTAATGACCAAGAATGTCTAGCCTTTTGCAATGACCAGATAGGTCTGTACTATTGTAATTTCCAGGTAAGACTGGTCTACTGTATTGACAGCTAATTAGAGCCGCATACAAATAATCAGTTCCCCCCCAACCCACAACAGACATATATATACCTTTACGAAGTTTCCCATACACTGCTTCTCCAACTGGTACACACTGGTTGTTGTCAATCAACTCCACTGAGACAAAGGCACTGATTCGCTCACCCTCTAGTGCAAAGCCTGAAACCTTGAATCCACCTTTCAGCCCCAAGTAGTAATCACCTACAGCCTTGGCTTTCTCTGAGAATGAAACATATTGTGTCTTAATCATTACATTACTACATTTACCTCATCAAAAATATATCTTCCTCCCCAAAATTAACAAACTAGACTCATGAAAAATAAAGATGATCCTGTATAATTTGTTGACTGATGCAAAAATTATTGATATAAGTCTAAATCAAAGTAACTAGATACGACCCGTGGTGTAGAATATGCTGCAGATTTGCTATTAGATAGTGCAAAGAAAGGGGGGGAAAGAACGGACACAAACTACAGCACGAAGAAATCAGAACAACGCGAATGAACGTCGGGGGGAGGGGGGGGGGACATCGCTGACGCATTGATTGTCTAGAGACATGCGCACTAGGGTTAGCTACCTGCCCCCACCCTCCACCAACCTAGCTTACCAACCATAAACTGTGATTGGCAGACCCTAGCAAGGGTCAGCTATGTTCGCAAAAAAGGGGGATAAGAACAGCCACAAAAAACATTTTTAAAATATGTTTACGCTGAGGCTTGAACCCAGTACCTTCCATGTGTAAGGCGACGTGATAACCCCTACTCTACGAACCACATGTTATTTTGTGAAGGAACAACGCAAGTAGCAGCATTGTTGGCCTCGAGACATGCCCACCCCCCCTTTTGAACCCACTTTGCTTGATTGGTCGACCCCAGCGAGGGTCATTCGTCATACTTATTTGCACACTACTCGTTCTTGTTCTGGTGAATTATATATATACTAGATGCCCCGCGGCGTAGCATACGCCGCAGACTCGCTCATGGATAGTGCAAAGAAAGCAGAGAAAGAACGGACACAAACTACAGCACGTAGAAATCAAAACAACACGCGTGAACGTCGAGGGGGGGGGGTGTGGAACTGCAGACTCATTGTTGGTTTCAAACATTCGCACTGTGGTTATCTACCTGCCCACCACCCTTTACCACATTAGCTTGCCAACCATAAACTGTGATTGGCCAACCCTAACGAGGGTCAGCCATGTTGGCAATAAAGGGGCACAAACAGACATTTAAAAAAAAATTTTTTTAAAATGTTTTCGCTGGGGCTTGAACCCAGGACCTTCCCCGTATAAGGCTGACGTGATAACGAGTACATTACGAATCTCACGTTATTCTGTGAAGGAACAATGCAAGTGAACGCAAGGACCATTGTTGGTCTCGAGACATTGGTCGACCCCAGCGAGGTTCATTTGTCATGCTCGTTTGCACATATTCGCTTTGGTGAAGGGGGCGGGAGGAGGGTTAGAGAGTCTGCGTGCGTGCGTGGTGTCTTGCATGGTTGGGCGACGTAGAGAATTATATATGTAGATAGATATTTATGAATTAAATCCTTTCAATGCGATGGGAGCTTCATGCCATGCCCGGGTTACATCGCTCCAGTCTGTTGGTTGCTAAGAGGATATTTAGTGGTTTGCTTTTCCTGAGTTTTCCCTTTGAGTGCTATTTGGCTATTTATTTTGAAAAAATATTCAATGTATTTTAAATGGTCTCACCAGGGATGCATGCTTGACGAAATGGACGATCCAGTTTTTTAGTCCAGCATTTATCTTTCTTCAAGTCCACAACATACAAATTACCCACCTGTTAATGGAACAGTGAACTTAAATCACATATTTTAATTTCAAAAAGTAAAATTGATAATAAAGCTCTGATAAAATTTTAGTTGCCCACAAACATAATGATGGCAGCAATTAGCTTTATAAAAAAATTGGTGATGGAATGGTTCTAAGTTTCTTGGATTTAAGTATAGCATGATTAAAATAACATTAAAAAAAAACAACAAAAAAACCCAAAACAAAACAATTTGATTATGTATTTGTTTAAAATAAAAACAACTAAAACATCAACATTAAAAAAATGATAATAAATGGGCCATAAAAACAATTTTTAAGCACTTCAGAAAGCAGGGGACTTTTATGGTTTTTAAAGAAATCGATTATTTACCTCTCCTTCGTATCTGACGACAATCCTGAATTTGTTTGAGTATTCACCATTTCTGTATTCAAGGAAAGCAGCTGTACGCTTGTTGGTAAAATCATATGCAACACGAATGTATTCCTGCAAAAAGATTATTATTGCTCTTCAAAACAAAAAGTAAAATACCATTTCAATACAGTATCTATGAATCTGATACATCTGAATAGTATGAGATTGAGCAAAGGCATTAAATCCAGAAGGTTTGTCGTATTTTGTGTGTGGGCATGTTCATAATTTAAAAAATAGTTTCATAAAAACTTATGTAAGTTTACCCTACAAGTCCTGCTTTTGACATGTAAAACATGTTTTAAATAAATAGAAGTAAAAAAAAGATTTTTAAAAACCACGTTTTTATAAGCGGACTAAAAAGAAGAAAATAATTTAAAACGTATACGTTCAAGTACTTTGATTTAATATGACTAAAAACGTGGGGCGGGCGCTTATGAGGTTTTACATATGCAGTTCACTCATTCTCTCACTTATAGATCTCCATTGAACTGTTATATCAAACACCCGCCCCACGTTTTTAGTCATATTAAATGAATGTACTTGAACGTATAAGTTTTAAATTATTTTCTTCTTTTTTAGTTCGCTTATAAAAACGTGGTTTTTAAAAATCTTTTTTTTACTTCTATTTATGTTATTCTTTTTAGTCTAAGTGTATGCTATGGTGAGTTTTGAAGTACATGTATTGATTATGTTCAAATATAATACGCATTGCCCGACAAACATTTACAGACTGGAAATGACTGATCTCCCCTTGATATTAAACATGGTTGATGTGGTCGAGGTTGGTGTGAACTGGGCACGTGAATGTAATGTAAACAAGGGCAGACGGATAATACATAGGCTTATATATAGATAACTCAAAAGTTCAATAATTTAATAACGGTACATTCGATCTATCTGTTTTATACAATGCATTGTCATCCAAGATCTATATGTGGTAAAATTTTGAGATCTCTATGACCATCAGAAGTGGTTTAATTTTACGTTGGCAGATTTGAAAAATTGTGGACAGACAGGAATGAAAGCGAGTTATTCAGTTAATAAAAACGTGGTAAAAACTGACCTTCAGGAGTCCATTACGTTTGTGAGTTGCCCAACCTCCAATGGAGGCTTCTGTACCTTCCCATTGATCAGGTGTGCAACATGCAGTGCTCAGCGCTACAACTGAGCACAGCATTAATACAATTGATGTGACAGTTACCATTGTCGATATGTATTTCTGTAAGAAATAATTCAAAATTTGTTTGACTCGTAATGAAATTTGAAAGGTAATAATTTTTAAAAGTAATATTCCAAAGAATTTATTACAAGAACTAGTTTCCAAGAAATATGAACTGTGGTAAGGAGCTAACAATAAACAATGTCAAAAGTCTGAGGATTAATTGGGAGAAGGGAATGAAAATTTGTGATGACTTTTGATTATAGTGTCACTTGTAAAATATTAGTTTAGTCATCCTAGAGGGTAGGGAAAGACATGTACTAAGAATAGGATTGATAAAGCAATTTATGAATGGCCTTAGACCTACTTAAATTTATGACTGCTGTTTAAGGGAGGGCCAATAATAATATATATTAATTATCTTAAATTTTAACAACGAAAAAGCCTTATCAACTACAAATCACTCATTAAAATTTTAAAATAACAACTGCAATGGGCTTGTGAATTTATATTAAAATAATGCAATTGATTGACAACATATTCAGAATTTATAAAGTAAAGCCATCTAATCAATGTTCCCTCTAATGTTTTTTGGTCTAACGCCCCTGGCCATTCTAGATATAATAGTATTCATTAACTTTATTGAATGCATCAATTCTTGACATCGCAATTTGAGAGTAGCACTGTTAAAACAACTTTTCTTCTTAGCTCAGTTTTTAAGGCATTAATTTTAAATATCACAGAAAGGATACTTGATACACTCAAGTCATGTGGATTAAGATTATTGTCACTCGTGGCAATATAAATGAAAGTATGGTGGATTTGGGTGTCTTCGTATAGTACGTAGGTAAGAAATCTACATAGTTGTCAAATTTTAAAAATGCATTTTCTGGAAGGAACCGGTTCAATAGTAGGCATATGTTCGAAGCGTACACGTACACATTACGGTACACATGACGTATTTTAATATATCTAGTGGATTTAAGTGGATGTTATATATCCCAAATGAGTCTGCAATATCCCCAAGAATTCCCTTTGGCCCCAGATGGGGTAATTTACCCCTGTTCGCCGACCTCTTTCTTACGGGATGTCCAACTGTCAATTGAGGGATTTTTAAAAAATACATTTTAAAAATATTATTTTGAAATATTTTTTTTATACAAAGAAGTTAACCGTGATGATTAAAAGTCAATGTTTAATTTGAATGCATTAAAATAAAATATAATCTAAGGATGCTAACACAGTTCGATTTTTAAAGGCCGGTTAAACGTTTTTAAAAAAGGACCGGGTCAATCGGATACCTAAAAATTAAAATTATAAATGTTTGTGTTAATATTATTATTAACCCGAAAAGAGCGGATTCTAGCGAATTTATATGCCCACAATGATTCAGCATTACCCCCGAGAGTTCCCTTTTTACACCAAATGAGATAATATACCGCTGTTCACCGACCCCTCGGTTAAACCGCCCGATAGCGGTAGCCATGTATTTTTCTTTAGTTTATAAACCCCACAACAATTTAAACACGCCTCGTCCATTGGTGGCATTATATTTACAACTCTTGTGTGACGTACATTTCAGAAAATTTAATATTTCGTATTTATCAAACAAGGACAAGTTAGTTGGGCTTTTGAAAAAGGTCAGCGCCGTAGGCGCCCTAAAAAAAAGGGCATTTTTTATAAAATAAATAGATTTCAGCTGAAAGCTTCCGTCATTTTTGACGGGTGTACGGGGTGTACGCTAGTATAGTATAACATATAATATATTAATATTAATTAATGGATTTGATCAATTAAAAACGTAAGTTCTCACGAGAAAATTAAAATTCGCTGTGAAATAATATACGTGTAAAATCTGCAGGATTACAGACTCTGGACTATGACTATGCTAAATTATACTTATACAATACATGTATTACTAAGACTAAATAACTAGTAGTAGTAAGTAGTGACTATACGACTATATATACTAATACTTATACTACTAACTACTAATTTCTAAACTAAAATAAACTAAGACAAAGTGGAACACTATTTAGTAATTGCATAACTGTTATATTACTATAGTGTTTCTACTGTGTTTATTTGGGGTTACATCCTACCTTGAAAATGACAAATTATGTCTAATTCAGATCGGCAAGTTACCTAAAATTGGTATGGATTTCGAAAGGTTAGAACTGGCGTCTCTATACTATTGTAAGCTGCGAGCCTTTAACCTTGTCACGTGACGAATAGTCACGGGATGTTTTTGTTATATAAATATCCCCTTCAGGAAAATATCAAGTTCAAGGTTGCTAAATTTTGTTATGAAATCATTCAACATCCAGGATGATTATTAAATTTAACCAGTCAATTAAAAGGTTTATAAATATTTTGATAGTTTGACTTCTAGGATTAGAATTATGTTTTTAAAATGCAAACAAGTGTTAATAATAATAACGGGCAGTTGTTTATTACTTAATTTAAGTCTTAAAGTTACCATAAGCGGCAGCGGCATAGGTTAACCAGGAACCATAATCATCAATATACATAATTCCCGTTGTTTGTATGAATGTAATTTATTATATGACGTCATTGTTTGATCTTATATTTAATACAATGTGTGCATCAAAAGGTTTGCAAATTAAAGATGAGCTGTAAAAAAAATATTATATGACGTCATTGTTTTGCTCATATTTTAATTTTGGAAAAGGGAACAATGTGAAAAGAGGATTTGATGATGGTTAATTATAAAATTAAAAAAAAACAATAATACAACCCCTATTATAAAATACTTTGCGTACATTTCAGAAAGTTTAATATTTCGTATTTATCAAACAAGGACAAGCTATTTGGGCTTTTGAAAAAGGTGAGCGCCGTAGGCACCCAAAAAAATACATTTTTCCAAAATAAATATATTTCAGCTGAAAACTTCCGTCATTTTTGACGGGTAATACACTAAGTGCAGTGGCGTCACTGGGGGGGGGGCCGCCACGGGTGACACCCATCAGGGGGTGACACCCGAGCCTAAAATTTTACTGTGTACGATTTTATGTCAGAAAACAAAAGGTGACAAATTTTTTAATCTAGAAAGAAATTAAGAAAAACAATGAAATACGTTAAACGCGAAAATTTGTATTTAAAAAAATATCAGTTAACTTGCAATAATAAAACAGTCCCAACATACGAACAACATTTTAAAAAAATAGGAAAAAAAGAAAAGAAATAGTCGCAGCAGAGAGATCTTTAAAAAAGGCTGGAATGAAAGAGGCAGTGTCTTCTGTTTTAAAAGATATAAAGCCTTTTGGGCTTGAACACACCGACAGCATGAACGAATCCCACCTCACGACGCCCTCCAGCACAGTGGGGTGGGGGGAAAGATTTTTATCACAAGAAAAAAAATATCAAAAGATGGGTTTTCTTTGTTGATGTTTTTCTTGAGGAAAATTATGATTTCAATGTCTTTGAGTTAATATTTTTATATATATATATTTATTAAAGGCGTGAAAGCATAGATATGCATGTTTATATACAGGTAGTCCTCCGGTTACGACGGTCCCATCCCGACTTACGCTGTTTAGTGCTTACGAACGCGCCCCCGTAAAGAATAGTATTACGCGTTATTCCGTATTTTAAAAAAAAATTCAGGAGGTAACGAATTCTTTTCTGTATTTGAAATAACAAAAATTATTGAAAAATATGTATGATTATTATTTCAACCTAAAACTTTCGTTTGCGAATTTTTCAAATGGCGACGTTTTCAATCAAGTCAATAAAGCTGAGTAAGCTTACAAGTTCCTTTTCAATGCTCATTAGAGAGCATATTCAGCCTTTTTCGTCCATGGCAAATTCTAACTCATTATATATTCTTTTCACATTTGCAAAGGATCGCTCTTAGCTGCAGTTTGATGTCATCATTGAAAGATAGATGCGAAGTGCGATGTGTACATTTTTAAAGGACTGTGTGAAATATAGCTTATTCAAAAGCAGCACAATTTTTAGTTCTGTGCAAGTTTTTTGAGTTTCGCTTTGTGCTAATTCCTTTCCTTACCCTGAGCCTGGGGCTGGACAATAACTTTTTTAAGAGTTCTGAGAATTGGACTAATTCTGAAGGTAAGCAGTCTTCGAAATCACTCATGAACCTACATGTGGAAGAAAATCAGAAGCCCCGAGCCTAGTGCTCTTTATGGGTCTTCCCGGAAGACCCCCTTAGCCATCTGGCCACCAAAGGGACGTAACAGCTGAGGACCCCCCCCCCAAACGGACGCTTCTGAAGCGGCCACCTGGGCATCCAGGACATACAGTCGAAGATGCCTCCCACTAAGTTGCCCTCACAAGGAGGTGGTGGAATTTCCTACTACGACCCGCTACCACTTTGGCGCCATCCCGGCAAAGCACACGGGTCTCCATGGTTAGGACCGCCGCAGACCGGGGGATCATCAAAGACCTACCTAGGGTGCAACCCCCACTGGAAGGTTTCCTCAGAGCTGGCGTCCAATGCGTTCTTCGCGGCACTTTTTGCTAATCCGTCCTGGCGCTCCTGGCCCTAAACCGGCACCGCTCGATGGCGTTGCTAGTAAATTGAGGGGGACGAAACGGTTGCTTCGGATTTACCCGACCCTTTCTTCGAAATCACTTGATTGTTCTTCCATTAACTTGGCTGCTGCCCATCGGGTGGCGAAAGTGCTGAGCTCAGTTAGGTTTGTAAGAAAACCAAATTTCTCATGGATGTATTTATATGCACCTAACCAATGTTTTAGGACTTAAGAAAGTTTGTCAATGATTACCAGAAATACCTCAATCTTGAATTTTTTCTCCAGGAGAATACTGTTTTGTTGATGTCCATTTATCAAACTGACGCTTTCTTTTTTGATTGATAGCATTGAAGATTGCTTACACTGTTTTTACCACGGACTTTTCCTTTCCTTTGTCTTCATACGAATACAATTAAGAATGCTATTTTTTTAACAAACTCAATGAGAGACTTCCTTTATAAAAAATTTTCCCGAATTTCAAGTAAAATAGTGACTTCCAGTTGTTCAATTTCCTTTAGAAATCCGTCTTCTTCAAGTCGGCAGTCACGTGGCTGATTTTTATTCGTTGCTAATTCTTCCACTGCTGCGATATTCTCATGGTATGACCTATTAACAGACCTTACAGCATAATCATAATGTCAGGCTGACCATCTTGTGTCAGACAAGGCTTTGTTAGCATGTATCAATTTCATATGTTTTTGAAGTACCTGTCAACGATGAGTAGATGCAACAAGTCGGGTATAAAGATTTTGCAGAAGACAAAAAAATCTGACCGCAGTAGGACAACCTGCTGCTCTTTTCGCAACCAAATTCAAGGAATGAGCTGTGCACGGCACATAATGAGCTACAATGCACTTCTCACGAAGAATAGCCTGGTTTCCGTTATACTTCCTACTCATTTGAAGCATTGCCGTATGACTGTCCAAGGCATTTTCAGGGATTCGTACAAACATAATGGCCTGCATCTTTATTATACACTATAATTCATAAAATATTTGAGGGCCCTTAAATTATTGGGGACTTTAGCCCGTTCAGCTACCCCCCCCCCTTTTAATCCGCCATAGGGGGGGGGTCCACGCATCTGTGACGATGTGGTACGAGGAGGGGGTGTTCAAGAAATGTGACATCACATAAAAAACGCGAAACTTTAAATAAAAGTTCCACTTAAAATATTTGATTGTTTACCATTTATTTAATTAAGTTTTCAATGACTTCACGCGTGTTACGATATTACAGAGCAGACTTACCCTAAATACATATTTAAATGACAAAAATAATTTGCAACATGCTAATTTTTATTGAGAAAATACGGCTTGGGGGAGGGGTGTCAAAGCTTTGAGACGTCATATCGTAAAAAAGGGGTGGGGTCTAAGTTTTTGTGACAAAGTATGACGCTGGGGTAGGGTGGGGTAAAAATCGGCAACCTCGCGTGACGTCATTTATGGACGGCCCCATCAGTCGTGAAGGGGTGACACCATGAGCTACCGCCCCGGGTGACACCAACCCTAGTGACGCCTCTGATACACTAGTATAATCATAATCATAACATACAACATGCAATTTACGCTTGAAAAAAGACGAAGACATAAGTCTTTAAGTAAACAATGGGAAAGAAAAAACTACACAGTTACACAGTGGCATAGCTTCTAGAGCTAGAGCCGCCGGGCCGGAACGAGCAGGGAATTTTTTGTGTAAATGACTAAATGACCTTTCAATAAACCAAGTATTTTGGTTGGTTATAGTTTATAGCTGTGGAAATTTTCATAATCATAGTTCTACTTCCTTCTCTAGGTTAAACAACATTTGTATTCCATGACTTATAGCACCTAAGATGGTATTAAATTAAATTAGTAGAAAAAAGCATACTATTTTACTTATTGTTATTTATTTTAATTTACATTTAATAATACAAATGGGCCACAATTTGGATTATTTTATATTAAACCTTGCACGGACTCCCTGATGTTGTTCAGGGACCCCCAAATCAATTTTATTTTTCCACGGACCTGGAATGGTACCAGGGACCCCTGGGGGTCCTTAGGGATCACTATGGGAACCACTGGTATAGACGAACTGAAACCCGACATTATGTTTCCGCGCAGTGACGTGCAGGTCGTTAGTGCTGTGTTGTATATGTATCTTAATTTAGACTTAACCTAACTTGACTTAGCCTCTTAATTCACTTAATTATTAATATATCATTGAATTCATTGTTTGGGATTGCAGCTTTTGCCCAGACGATCACCTCTCAGAGGGGGTCGTCTGGGCAGATGGCAGCCGCACAAGTCGACTTAGTCTGCCTCTCAAAGGGAGTTTCCACCCAAAGGATGGATGTGGAATTTTTTCCTACTTCGACCCGCCCTAGCTGCGGTGCCACCACAGCGCAGAATACGGATCTCATTTACCGAGGACTGTCGCAAGGTAGTGGGAAGCATCATTGTAGACCACCTGTGGGGGGTGCGGTTTCACCATGATATTATTTGACTATTAATGGAAACCACGAGCTTTATCACTGTCTATGACTATGTCACCACAAAGTATCTGCTGCTTTGGTAAAACAAAACCACTGTTATCTCCCGACTTTTCAGCATGGTCTCCCTTAGTTTTTAGTCTCATTGGGTTCTTTTAGTAATGACATTTCAATTTCAGTGTTTTAATTATCTATGTTAAACTATTCTAAAATGATCTTGTGAATTTAAGCTTTGGCCCATGTGTTCTGCCCCATACACATACTCAAATTCCTCTTCCAACTTTGTGTGTGGGTGTGTGTTTCCTGCAGTGTTTTTTGTTAACGGGAAATAATCTGCATCTGCCCATCGGGAACCACTTATTCCGGAATGAACAGTGATGCCTCTTATTGTGTTACATCGCTAAAGAGTACAGCTTGAAAAAATCAAATATACATCTCATCCATTATAAGGAACAAAGTTACTCATATCAATCGATTTGGATAATTATTTAATACGTGCAGTACGCGTATTCTTTGTGTTTTCGCAGATTAAAGATCGGACGACTCTTACACCTCGAAACATTATCTCATTTTATTTTAATGCTTCGGGTTACGAACCGAGTTCTTGAATGAATTAAGTTCGTAGCCCGAGTTACGACTGTAGACGTTAAATCATGGCATACCACGACCGCCAGCTAAACTTAGTTACAACTGTCAAACACTTGAAGATTCAAACAACTGTTGACTCATTGTCACGGTGATAAAAAGTGAAGTTTAAACGATATTTTGTGAACTAACTAAATGAGGTTTAATGTTTAATAGTCAGTGATTGATGGTATGGAAAGAGTTATTTATTTATTTATAAAGGAGACAACTCATCGTTATTGAGAAAATCATTAGGTGTCTGCGTAATATCAAATCAATGGGAGTGGAATGCACATGGGGTATTCAGTAAGGGAAGGCGCTTACTTTAAACCATAAATTAATGATAAATGAATTCTCTCGCGCATGCACTAATAATGTCAGCAATGTTACTTGTCGTGTAACTCCAAGTCTATACAAATCTGATCAATTTCATTGGCGTACGTTACATACAGATATAGTAGAATTAGAATACTGTGTTAGGACAAGTCGCAATGCAAGGCATACGATCGATTCGGGGACATTCAGAAAAGCATTATACCAGGCCTTGGGGTGTCTGTTGGTTACAGAAATCTATGAATAGAAAAGAAATTGAAGATCTTATTCGGTTTAAATTTAGCACCAGCATTCACCCGCTAATTGAAAGACATTTAGGCTCAAATTTATCAGGTATCACATTCGTGCTCTCACAATACTGACATAGTAATAGTAGTATAACGATAAACTAATAGCTAATTAACTAATAGTAACTTCTATCGTTGATAATAGATCAACGACCATTTTAAAGAGTTCATAAGTGCTGTTTCTGAGTCTGAGTCTGAAACTGTGTGTGTGTGAAGGGGGTAGACTCTTTCTGGGACGAGTTGTGTTGTGTGTGTGTGATGGATGCGATAATTCCGGGTGCAAAGTTTACTCTGGGTTTGCTGGTTTGTTTTGTACCCTGTAGCAGATGTTTGCTGGTTTGTTTTGTACATTGTAACAGATGTTTGCTGGTTTGTTTTTTACCCTGTAACAGATGTTTGCTGGTTTGTTTTGTACCCTGCAACAGCTGTTTGCTGGTTTGTTTTGTACACTGTAACAGATGTTTGCTGGTTTGTTTTGTACCCTGCAACAGATGTTTGCTGGTCTGTTTTGTACCCTGCAACAGATGTTTGCTGGTTTGTTTTTTTACCCTGTAACAGATGTTTGCTGGTTTGTTTTTTACCCTGTAACAGATGTTTGCTGGTTTGTTTTTTACCCTGTAACAGATGTTTGCTGGTTTGTTTTTTACCCTGTAACAGATGTTTGCTGGTTTGTTTTTTACCCTGTAACAGATGTTTGCTGGTTTGTTTTTTACCCTGTAACAGATGTTTGTGTGTATTTTGTTTATCTCAAGTCACCGGAGTGAAACTTATTTAATTTTTTCTACATTGAAATGAAAATTGTCGGTTTCAATGAGTGCCTTATAGAGTGCATATATTTCAAGCACTGAGTTCCATTGGGATAGTTTCGATAATTTAGTTTTAGTCTATGAATTCGAATATCTAACCGATAGTTGGCTGGGTGTGGCCAATGGAGCAGTCAAACGTTTAGGTCGCCTTCCAATTCCAAGCCTCTTTCTCGTGCGAAGAATTAAGATGACGCGAATAATCATCCGATCATCACCATTATTTCACCCAACAGCAACTGGCAAGAGAGCAAGGTGAGGTCAATGTACCTGGGGGCATGATTGGTTGCAGTACAAGACCGTTTAGGGCGAAACGTTATCTTGCCACGGTGTTGGCTAATTGCACAGTGTTCATGTCTTCGCTCTAGATCCGCTGACCAACTAGTGGTTCCTCCATGTGATCCATCTTCACATGCTGCGGGGGACAAGCCTTGTTTATATTTAAAATTTGAAGTCGTTACCATTTACCATGCCTTCCGTCAGGACTCGAGCTCTGAGTATCGGTATATTTACACATATCTTTAAAATTATTAGTGGAATTAAAATCTCACATATCTGCCCATTTCTCCATGAACAATGATCCTCTGCACGTGTGCATTTATAATATGAAGGATTATATTCTAAATAAGACAGGACTCCACTGATATGAAACTGATGTCGCCAACTTTTTCCCACGCTCACTTTGCACTTAAATACACAGACATTTATTAAAGTAATTAAATTATTAGTAAATAATTATAACAGCGTACAGTCCGAAATGTGCAGTTACTCGAATTTTTTTATTTCAATTCCTTAAATTCGATACCGCCAAGAAATATTAATAT
Source organism: Ampullaceana balthica (assembly GCA_944989445.1). Taxonomy (NCBI): domain Eukaryota; kingdom Metazoa; phylum Mollusca; class Gastropoda; family Lymnaeidae; genus Ampullaceana; species Ampullaceana balthica. The sequence goes on along the minus strand of CALYLW010000265.1, from coordinate 344,898 downwards.
ATTAATATAAATATAAATATTTAATATATATTAATATATTAATATAGATCGTCTGCCGAATGATGATTATCAAGTTTGCTATTCAAAAACTTAGAAAACAGAAGGAAATAATTCCGGAGTTTTTGTTGAAACAATTACGCAGCAGGGATAAATCATTAATACTATTACAGTTTTACTAAGGCCAAAGCTGTCTTTTGTTTTGAGTTGTTGAGGTCCATGTAGGCACAAACAGGGCCGTCTCAACGCATAGGCCCGTTGGGCATTTGCCCGGGAGCCCACGAGCATAGGGGCCCCATGGGAATATGTTTATTTTTATATATTATGTATATTTATTTTTTATTCATGCGGGGAAGGGGCCCAACACTATTTCTTTGCCCGGGGGCCCAAACTGGTGTAAAGACGGCTCTAGGCACAACGTGTTATTAGCTATCAGAATATCTATTAGCTATCACAATATCTATTAGCTATCAAAATATCTATTAGCTATCACAATATCTATTAGCTATCACACTATCTATTAGATATCACAATATATATTAGCTATCACAATATCTATTAGCTATCACAATATCTATTAGCTATCACAATATCTATTAGCTATCACACTATCTATTAGCTATCACACTATCTATTAGCTATCACACTATCTATTAGCTATCACACTATCTATTAGCTATCACACTATCTATTAGCTATCACACTATATATTAGCTATCACACTATCTATTAGCTATCACACTATCTATTAGCTATCACACTATCTATTAGCTATCACAATATATATTAGCTATCACAATATCTATTAGCTATCACACTATCTATTAGCTATCACACTATCTATTAGCTATCACACTATATATTAGCTATCACACTATCTATTAGCTATCACACTATCTATTAGCTATCACACTATCTATTAGCTATCACAATATATATTAGCTATCACAATATCTATTAGCTATCACACTATCTATTAGCTATCACACTATCTATTAGCTATCACACTATATATTAGCTATCACACTATCTATTAGCTATCACACTATCTATTAGCTATCACACTATCTATTAGCTATCACAATATCTATTAGCTATCACAATATCTATTAGCTATCACAATATCTATTAGCTATCACAATATCTATTAGCTATCACACTATATATTAGCTATCACACTATCTATTAGCTATCACACTATATATTAGCTATCACACTATCTATTAGCTATCACAATATATATTAGCTATCACAATATCTATTAGCTATCACAATATCTATTAGCTATCACAATATCTATTAGCTATCACACTATCTATTAGCTATCACACTATCTATTAGCTATCACACTATCTATTAGCTATCACACTATCTATTAGCTATCACACTATCTATTAGCTATCACACTATCTATTAGCTATCACACTATCTATTAGCTATCACACTATCTATTAGCTATCACACTATCTATTAGCTATCACACTATCTATTAGCTATCACACTATCTATTAGCTATCACACTATCTATTAGCTATCACACTATATATTAGATATCACACTATATATTAGCTATCACACTATATATTAGTTATAACAATATCTATTAGCTATCACACTATATATTAGCTATCACAATATCTATTAGCTATCACACTATATATTAGCTATCACACTATCTATTAGCTATCACACTATCTATTAGCTATCAGTACTATCTATCAGCTATCAAAATATAAATTAGCTATCACACTATCTATTAGCTATCACACTATATATTAGCTATCGCACTATATATTAGCTATCGCACTATCTATTAGCTATCACAATATATATTAGCTATCACACTATCTATCAGCTATCACACTATCTATTAGCTATCACAATATATATTAGCTATCACACTATCTATTAGCTATCACACTATCTATTAGCTATCGCACTATCTATTAGCTATCACAATATATATTAGCTATCACACTATCTATTAGCTATCACACTATCTATTAGCTATCACAATATATATTAGCTATCACACTATCTATTAGCTATCACACTATCTATTAGCTATCACACTATCTATTAGCTATCACAATATATATTAGCTATCACACTATCTATTAGCTATCAATAATAAGTACTATCTATCAGCTATCACAATATATATTAGCTATCACACTATCTATTAGCTATCACACTATCTATTAGCTATCACACTATCTATTAGCTATCACACTATATATTAGTTATCACACTATCTATTAGCTATCACACTATCTATTAGCTATCACACTATATATTAGTTATCACACTATCTATTAGCTATCACACTATCTATTAGCTATCACACTATCTATTAGCTATCACAATATATATTAGCTATCACACTATCTATTAGCTATCACACTATCTATTAGCTATCACACTATATATTAGCTATCACACTATCTATTAGCTATCACACTATCTATTAGCTATCACACTATCTATTAGCTATCACACTATCTATTAGCTATCACACTATCTATTAGCTATCACACTATCTATTAGCTATCACACTATCTATTAGCTATCACACTATCTATTAGCTATCACACTATCTATTAGCTATCACACTATCTATTAGCTATCACACTATATATTAGCTATCACACTATCTATTAGCTATCACACTATCTATTAGCTATCACACTATCTATTAGCTATCACAATATCTATTAGCTATCACAATATCTATTAGCTATCACAATATCTATTAGCTATCACAATATCTATTAGATATCGCACTATCTATTAGCTATCACACTATCTATTAGATATCACACTATCTATTAGATATCGCACTATCTATTAGCTATCGCACTATCTATTAGATATCGCACTATCTATTAGCTATCACACTATCTATTAGCTATCACAATATCTATTAGCTATCACACTATCTATTAGCTATCACAATATCTATTAGCTATCACACTATCTATTAGCTATCACAATATCTATTAGCTATCACACTATCTATTAGCTATCACACTATCTATTAGCTATCACAATATCTATTAGCTATCACAATATCTATTAGCTATCACAATATCTATTAGCTATCACACTATCTATTAGCTATCACAATATCTATTAGCTATCACACTATATATTAGCTATCACACTATCTATTAGCTATCACACTATATATTAGTATCACAATATCTATTAGCTATCACACTATCTATTAGCTATCACACTATATATTAGCTATCACAATATCTATTAGCTATCACACTATATATTAGATATCACAATATATATTAGCTATCACACTATCTATTAGCTATCACACTATATATTAGCTATCACACTATATATTAGCTATCACAATATCTATTAGCTATCACACTATATATTAGCTATCACACTATCTATTAGCTATCACACTATATATTAGCTATCACACTATCTATTAGCTATCACACTATCTATTAGATATCACAATATATATTAGCTATCACACTATCTATTAGCTATCACAATATCTATTAGCTATCACACTATCTATTAGCTATCACACTATCTATTAGCTATCACACTATCTATTAGATATCACAATATCTATTAGCTATCACACTATCTATTAGCTATCACAATATCTATTAGCTATCACAATATCTATTAGCTATCACACTATCTATTAGCTATCACAATATCTATTAGCTATCACACTATATATTAGCTATCACACTATCTATTAGCTATCACAATATCTATTAGCTATCACACTATCTATTAGCTATCACACTATATATTAGCTATCACACTATATATTAGCTATCACACTATCTATTAGCTATCACAATATCTATTAGCTATCACACTATCTATTAGCTATCACACTATCTATTAGCTATCAGACTATCTATCAGCTATCACAATATAAATTAGCTATCACACTATCTATTAGCTATCACACTATATATTAGCTATCACACTATATATTAGCTATCACACTATCTATTAGCTATCACAATATATATTAGCTATCACACTATCTATTAGCTATCACACTATCTATTAGCTATCACAATATATATTAGCTATCACACTATCTATTAGCTATCACACTATCTATTAGCTATCACACTATCTATTAGCTATCACAATATATATTAGCTATCACACTATCTATTAGCTATCACACTATCTATTAGCTATCACAATATATATTAGCTATCACACTATCTATTAGCTATCACACTATCTATTAGCTATCACACTATCTATTAGCTATCACAATATATATTAGCTATCACACTATCTATTAGCTATCAATAATAGTACTATCTATAGCTATCACAATATATATTAGCTATCAAACTATCTATTAGCTATCACACTATCTATTAGCTATCACACTATCTATTAGCTATCACACTATATATTAGTTATCACACTATCTATTAGCTATCACACTATCTATTAGCTATCACACTATATATTAGTTATCACACTATCTATTAGCTATCACACTATCTATTAGCTATCACACTATCTATTAGCTATCACAATATATATTAGCTATCACACTATCTATTAGCTATCACACTATCTATTAGCTATCACACTATATATTAGCTATCACAATATATATTAGCTATCACACTATCTATTAGCTATCGCACTATCTATCAGCTAAACAATGTCTATTAGCTATCGCACTATCTATTAGCTATCACAATATCTATTAGCTATCGCACTATCTATTAGCTATCGCACTATCTATTAGCTATCACAATATCTATTAGCTATCACAATATCTATTAGCTATCGCACTATCTATTAGCTATCGCACTATCTATCAGCTAAACAATGTCTATTAGCTATCGCACTATCTATTAGCTATCGCACTATCTATTAGCTAAACAATGTCTATTAGCTATCGCACTATATATTAGCTATCGCACTATCTATCAGCTAAACAATGTCTATTAGCTATCGCACTATCTATTAGCTAAACAATGTCTATTAGCTATCGCACTATCTATTAGCTAAACAATGTCTATTAGCTATCGCACTATATATTAGCTATCGCACTATCTATTAGCTAAACAATGTCTATTAGCTATCGCACTATATATTAGCTATCGCACTATCTATCAGCTAAACAATGTCTATTAGCTATCGCACTATATATTAGCTATCGCACTATCTATTAGCTAAACAATGTCTATTAGCTATCGCACTATATATTAGCTATCGCACTATCTATCAGCTAAACAATGTCTATTAGCTATCGCACTATATATTAGCTATCGCACTATCTATTAGCTAAACAATGTCTATTAGCTATCGCACTATATATTAGCTATCGCACTATCTATCAGCTAAACAATGTCTATTAGCTATCGCACTATATATTAGCTATCGCACTATCTATCAGCTAAACAATGTCTATTAGCTATCGCACTATCTATTAGCTAAACAATGTCTATTAGCTATCGCACTATCTATCAGCTAAACAATGTCTATTAGCTATCGCACTATCTATTAGCTAAACAATGTCTATTAGCTATCGCACTATATATTAGCTATCGCACTATCTATTAGCTAAACAATGTCTATTAGCTATCGCACTATATATTAGCTATCGCACTATCTATCAGCTAAACAATGTCTATTAGCTATCGCACTATCTATTAGCTAAACAATGTCTATTAGCTATCGCACTATCTATTAGCTATCGCACTATCTATCAGCTAAACAATGTCTATTAGCTATCGCACTATCTATTAGCTATCGCACTATCTATTAGCTAAACAATGTCTATTAGCTATCGCACTATCTATCAGCTAAACAATGTCTATTAGCTATCGCACTATCTATTAGCTATCGCACTATCTATTAGCTATCGCACTATCTATCAGCTAAACAATGTCTATTAGCTATCGCACTATCTATTAGCTAAACAATGTCTATTAGCTATCGCACTATCTATCAGCTATCGCACTATCTATTAGCTATCGCACTATCTATCAGCTAAACAATGTCTATTAGCTATCGCACTATCTATTAGCTATCGCACTATCTATCAGCTAAACAATGTCTATTAGCTATCGCACTATCTATTAGCTAAACAATGTCTATTAGCTATCGCACTATCTATTAGCTATCGCACTATCTATTAGCTATCGCACTATCTATCAGCTAAACAATGTCTATTAGCTATCGCACTATCTATTAGCTATCGCACTATCTATCAGCTAAACAATGTCTATTAGCTATCGCACTATCTATCAGCTAAACAATGTCTATTAGCTATCGCACTATCTATTAGCTATCGCACTATCTATTAGCTATCGCACTATCTATCAGCTAAACAATGTCTATTAGCTATCGCACTATCTATTAGCTAAACAATGTCTATTAGCTATCGCACTATCTATCAGCTATCGCACTATCTATTAGCTATCGCACTATCTATCAGCTAAACAATGTCTATTTAGCTATCGCACTATCTATTAGCTATCGCACTATCTATCAGCTAAACAATGTCTATTAGCTATCGCACTATCTATTAGCTAAACAATGTCTATTAGCTATCGCACTATCTATTAGCTATCGCACTATCTATTAGCTATCGCACTATCTATCAGCTAAACAATGTCTATTAGCTATCGCACTATCTATTAGCTATCGCACTATCTATTAGCTATCGCACTATCTATTAGCTAAACAATGTCTATTAGCTATCGCACTATCTATTAGCTATCGCACTATCTATCAGCTAAACAATGTCTATTAGCTATCGCACTATCTATTAGCTATCGCACTATCTATTAGCTATCGCACTATCTATTAGCTAAACAATGTCTATTAGCTATCGCACTATCTATTAGCTATCGCACTATCTATTAGCTATCGCACTATCTATCAGCTAAACAATGTCTATTAGCTATCGCACTATCTATTAGCTAAACAATGTCTATTAGCTATCGCACTATCTATCAGCTATCGCACTATCTATTAGCTATCGCACTATCTATCAGCTAAACAATGTCTTTTAGCTATCGCACTATCTATTAGCTATCGCACTATCTATCAGCTAAACAATGTCTATTAGCTATCGCACTATCTATTAGCTAAACAATGTCTATTAGCTATCGCACTATCTATTAGCTATCGCACTATCTATTAGCTATCGCACTATCTATCAGCTAAACAATGTCTATTAGCTATCGCACTATCTATTAGCTATCGCACTATCTATCAGCTAAACAATGTCTATTAGCTATCGCACTATCTATTAGCTAAACAATGTCTATTAGCTATCGCACTATCTATTAGCTATCGCACTATCTATTAGCTATCGCACTATCTATTAGCTATCGCACTATCTATTAGCTATCGCACTATCTATTAGCTAAACAATGTCTATTAGCTATCGCACTATCTATTAGCTATCGCACTATCTATTAGCTATCGCACTATCTATCAGCTAAACAATGTCTATTAGCTATCGCACTATCTATCAGCTAAACAATGTCTATTAGCTATCGCACTATCTATTAGCTAAACAATGTCTACTAGCTATCGCACTATCTATTAGCTATCGCACTATCTATTAGCTAAACAATGTCTATTAGCTATCGCACTATCTATTAGCTATCGCACTATCTATTAGCTATCGCACTATCTATTAGCTAAACAATGTCTATTAGCTATCGCACTATCTATTAGCTATCGCACTATCTATTAGCTATCGCACTATCTATTAGCTAAACAATGTCTATTCGCTATCGCACTATCTATTAGCTATCGCACTATCTATTAGCTATCGCACTATCTATTAGCTATCGCACTATCTAACAGCTAAACAATGTCTATTAGCTATCGCACTATCTATTAGCTATCGCACTATCTATTAGCTATCACAATATCTATTAGCTATCGCACTATCTATCAGCTAAACAATGTCTATTAGCTATCGCACTATCTATTAGCTAAACAATGTCTATTAGCTATCGCACTATCTATTAGCTATCGCACTATCTATTAGCTATCGCACTATCTATCAGCTAAACAATGTCTATTAGCTATCGCACTATCTATTAGCTATCGCACTATCTATTAGCTATCGCACTATCTATCAGCTAAACAATGTCTATTAGCTATCGCACTATCTATCAGCTAAACAATGTCTATTAGCTATCGCACTATCTATTAGCTAAACAATGTCTATTAGCTATCGCACTATCTATTAGCTATCGCACTATCTATCAGCTAAACAATGTCTATTAGCTATCGCACTATCTATCAGCTAAACAATGTCTATTAGCTATCGCACTATCTATTAGCTAAACAATGTCTATTAGCTATCGCACTATCTATTAACTATCGCACTATCTATTAGCTATCGCACTATCTATTAGCTAAACAATGTCTATTAGCTATCGCACTATCTATTAGCTATCGCACTATCTATCAGCTAAACAATGTCTATTAGCTATCGCACTATCTATCAGCTAAACAATGTCTATTAGCTATCGCACTATATATTAGCTATCGCACTATCTATTAGCTAAACAATGTCTATTAGCTATCGCACTATATATTAGCTATCGCACTATCTATCAGCTAAACAATGTCTATTAGCTATCGCACTATCTATTAGCTAAACAATGTCTATTAGCTATCGCACTATCTATTAGCTATCGCACTATCTATCAGCTAAACAATGTCTATTAGCTATCGCACTATCTATCAGCTAAACAATGTCTATTAGCTATCGCACTATCTATCAGCTAAACAATGTCTATTAGCTATCGCACTATCTATCAGCTAAACAATGTCTATTAGCTATCGCACTATCTATCAGCTAAACAATGTCTATTAGCTATCACACTATCTATCAGCTATCGCACTATCTATCAGCTATCGCACTATCTATTAGCTATCACACTATCTATTAGCTATCACACTATATATTAGCTATCACACTATATATTAGCTATCACAATATATATTAGCTATCACACTATCTATTAGCTATCGCACTATCTATCAGCTAAACAATGTCTATTAGCTATCGCACTATCTATTAGCTATCACAATATCTATTAGCTATCGCACTATCTATTAGCTATCGCACTATCTATTAGCTATCACAATATCTATTAGCTATCGCACTATCTATCAGCTAAACAATGTCTATTAGCTATCGCACTATCTATTAGCTATCGCACTATCTATTAGCTAAACAATGTCTATTAGCTATCGCACTATCTATTAGCTAAACAATGTCTATTAGCTATCGCACTATCTATTAGCTATCGCACTATCTATTAGCTATCGCACTATCTATCAGCTAAACAATGTCTATTAGCTATCGCACTATCTATTAGCTATCGCACTATCTATTAGCTATCGCACTATCTATCAGCTAAACAATGTCTATTAGCTATCGCACTATCTATCAGCTAAACAATGTCTATTAGCTATCACACTATCTATCAGCTATCGCACTATCTATCAGCTATCGCACTATCTATTAGCTATCACACTATCTATTAGCTATCACACTATATATTAGCTATCACACTATATATTAGCTATCACAATATATATTAGCTATCACACTATCTATTAGCTATCGCACTATCTATCAGCTAAACAATGTCTATGAGTTATCGCACTATCTATTAGCTATCACAATATCTATTAGCTATCGCACTATCTATTAGCTATCGCACTATCTATTAGCTATCACAATATCTATTAGCTATCGCACTATCTATTAGCTATCGCACTATCTATTAGCTATCGCACTATCTATTAGCTATCACAATATCTATTAGCTATCGCACTATCTATTAGCTATCGCACTATCTATTAGCTATCGCACTATCTATTAGCTATCGCACTATCTATTAGCTATCGCACTATCTATCAGCTAAACAATGTCTATTAGCTATCGCACTATCTATTAGCTATCGCACTATCTATTAGCTATCGCACTATCTATTAGCTATCACACTATCTATTAGCTATCACACTATCTATTAGCTATCACACTATCTATTAGCTATCACAATATCTATTAGCTATCACACTATCTATTAGCTATCGCACTATCTATCAGCTAAACAATGTCTATTAGCTATCGCACTATCTATTAGCTATCACAATATCTATTAGCTATCGCACTATCTATTAGCTATCGCACTATCTATTAGCTATCACACTATCTATTAGCTATCGCACTATCTATTAGCTATCGCACTATCTATTAGCTAAACAATGTCTATTAGCTATCGCACTATCTATTAGCTATCGCACTATCTATTAGCTATCGCACTATCTATTAGCTATCGCACTATCTATTAGCTATCACAATATCTATTAGCTATCGCACTATCTATTAGCTATCACAATATCTATTAGCTATCGCACTATCTATTAGCTATCGCACTATCTATTAGCTATCACAATATCTATTAGCTATCGCACTATCTATTAGCTATCGCACTATCTATTAGCTATCGCACTATCTATTAGCTATCGCACTATCTATCAGCTAAACAATGTCTATTAGCTATCGCACTATCTATTAGCTATCACAATATCTATTAGCTATCGCACTATCTATTAGCTATCACAATATCTATTAGCTATCACACTATCTATTAGCTATCGCACTATCTATTAGCTATCGCACTATCTATTAGCTATCGCACTATCTATCAGCTAAACAATGTCTATTAGCTATCGCACTATCTATCAGCTAAACAATGTCTATTAGCTATCGCACTATCTATCAGCTAAACAATGTCTATTAGCTATCGCACTATCTATTAGCTATCGCACTATCTATTAGCTATCACACTATCTATTAGCTATCGCACTATCTATTAGCTATCACAATATCTATTAGCTATCGCACTATCTATTAGCTATCGCACTATCTATTAGCTATCGCACTATCTATTAGCTATCACAATATCTATTAGCTATCGCACTATCTATTAGCTATCACACTATCTATTAGCTATCGCACTATCTATTAGCTATCGCACTATCTATTAGCTATCACAATATCTATTAGCTATCGCACTATCTATTAGCTATCACACTATCTATTAGCTATCGCACTATCTATCAGCTAAACAATGTCTATTAGCTATCGCACTATCTATCAGCTAAACAATGTCTATTAGCTATCGCACTATCTATTAGCTATCGCACTATCTATTAGCTATCACACTATCTATTAGCTATCGCAATATCTATTAGCTAAACAATGTCTATTAGCTATCGCACTATCTATTAGCTATCGCACTATCTATTAGCTATCGCACTATCTATTAGCTAATCACATATCTATTAGCTATCGCACTATCTATTAGCTATCACACTATCTATTAGCTATCGCACTATCTATTAGCTAAACAATGTCTATTAGCTATCACACTATCTATTAGCTATCGCACTATCTATTAGCTATCACACTATCTATTAGCTATCACACTATCTATTAGCTATCACACTATCTATTAGCTATCGCACTATCTATTAGCTAAACAATGTCTATTAGCTATCACACTATCTATTAGCTATCACAATATCTATTAGCTATCACACTATCTATTAGCTATCGCACTATCTATTAGCTATCACAATATCTATTAGCTATCGCACTATCTATTAGCTATCGCACTATCTATTAGCTATCGCACTATCTATTAGCTATCACACTATCTATTAGCTATCACACTATCTATTAGCTATCACACTATCTATTAGCTATCGCACTATCTATTAGCTAAACAATGTCTATTAGCTATCACACTATCTATTAGCTATCACACTATCTATTAGCTATCACACTATCTATTAGCTATCGCACTATCTATTAGCTATCACAATATCTATTAGCTATCACACTATCTATTAGCTATCGCACTATCTATTAGCTATCGCACTATCTATTAGCTATCGCACTATCTATTAGCTATCACAATATCTATTAGCTATCGCACTATCTATTAGCTATCACACTATCTATCAGCTATCGCACTATCTATTAGCTATCGCACTATCTATTAGCTATCACACTATCTATTAGCTATCGCACTATCTATTAGCTATCACAATATCTATTAGCTATCGCACTATCTATTAGCTATCGCACTATCTATTAGCTATCACAATATCTATTAGCTATCGCACTATCTATTAGCTATCACACTATCTATTAGCTATCGCACTATCTATTAGCTATCGCACTATCTATTAGCTATCACACTATCTATTAGCTATCGCACTATCTATTAGCTATCGCACTATCTATTAGCTATCACACTATCTATTAGCTATCGCACTATCTATTAGCTAAACAATGTCTATTAGCTATCACACTATCTATTAGCTATCGCACTATCTATTAGCTATCACACTATCTATTAGCTATCGCACTATCTATTAGCTAAACAATGTCTATTAGCTATCACACTATCTATTAGCTATCGCACTATCTATTAGCTACACAATATCTATTAGCTATCACACTATCTATTAGCTATCGCACTATCTATTAGCTATCGCACTATCTATTAGCTATCGCACTATCTATTAGCTAAACAATGTCTATTAGCTATCACACTATCTATTAGCTATCGCACTATCTATTAGCTATCACACTATCTATTAGCTATCGCACTATCTATTAGCTACACAATATCTATTAGCTATCACACTATCTATTAGCTATCGCACTATCTATTAGCTATCACACTATCTATTAGCTATCGCACTATCTATTAGCTAAACAATGTCTATTAGCTATCACACTATCTATTAGCTATCGCACTATCTATTAGCTATCACACTATCTATTAGCTATCACACTATCTATTAGCTATCACACTATCTATTAGCTATCACACTATCTATTAGCTATCGCACTATCTATTAGCTATCACACTATCTATTAGCTATCACACTATCTATTAGCTATCGCACTATCTATTAGCTATCGCACTATCTATTAGCTATCACACTATCTATCAGCTATCGCACTATCTATTAGCTAAACAATGTCTATTAGCTATCACACTATCTATTAGCTATCGCACTATCTATTAGCTATCACACTATCTATTAGCTATCGCACTATCTATTAGCTAAACAATGTCTATTAGCTATCACACTATCTATTAGCTATCGCACTATCTATTAGCTATCACACTATCTATCAGCTATCGCACTATCTATTAGCTAAACAATGTCTATTAGCTATCACACTATCTATCAGCTATCGCAATATCTATTAGCTATCGCACTATCTATTAGCTAAACAATTCTATTAGCTATCACACTATCTATCAGCTATCACACTATCTATTAGCTATCACACTATCTATCAGCTATCGCACTATCTATTAGCTAAACATGTCTATTAGCTATCACACTATCTATTAGCTATCGCACTATCTATTAGCTATCACACTATCTATCAGCTATCGCACTATCTATTAGCTATCACACTATCTATCAGCTATCGCACTATCTATTAGCTATCACACTATCTATTAGCTATCGCACTATCTATTAGCTATCACACTATCTATTAGCTATCACACTATCTATTAGCTATCGCACTATCTATTAGCTATCACACTATCTATTAGCTATCGCACTATCTATTAGCTATCACACTATCTATTAGCTATCACACTATCTATTAGCTATCACACTATCTATTAGCTATCACACTATCTATTAGCTATCGCACTATCTATTAGCTATCACACTATCTATTAGCTATCACACTATCTATTAGCTATCACACTATCTATTAGCTATCACACTATCTATTAGCTATCGCACTATCTATTAGCTATCACACTATCTATTAGCTATCGCACTATCTATTAGCTATCACACTATCTATAGCTATCGCACTATCTATTAGCTATCACACTATCTATTAGCTATCACACTATCTATTAGCTATCGCACTATCTATTAGCTATCACACTATCTATTAGCTATCACAATATCTATTAGCTATCACACTATCTATTAGCTATCGCACTATCTATTAGCTAAACAATTCTATTAGCTATCACACTATCTATTAGCTATCACACTATCTATTAGCTATCACACTATCTATTAGCTATCGCACTATCTATTAGCTAAACAATATCTATTAGCTATCACACTATCTATTAGCTATCACACTATCTATTAGCTATCGCACTATCTATTAGCTATCGCACTATCTATAGCTATCAATGTCTATTAGCTATCACACTATCTATTAGCTATCGCACTATCTATTAGCTATCGCACTATCTATTAGCTATCACACTATCTATTAGCTATCACACTATCTATTAGCTATCACACTATCTATTAGCTATCACACTATCTATTAGCTATCACACTATCTATTAGCTATCACAATATCTATTAGCTATCACACTATCTATTAGCTATCGCACTATCTATTAGCTATCACACTATCTATTAGCTATCACACTATCTATTAGCTATCGCACTATCTATTAGCTATCACACTATCTATTAGCTATCGCACTATCTATTAGCTATCACACTATCTATTAGCTATCACACTATCTATTAGCTATCGCACTATCTATTAGCTATCACACTATCTATTAGCTATCACACTATCTATTAGCTATCACACTATCTATTAGCTATCACAATATCTATTAGCTATCGCACTATCTATTAGCTATCACACTATCTATTAGCTATCACAATATCTATTAGCTATCGCACTATCTATTAGCTATCACACTATCTATTAGCTATCGCACTATCTATTAGCTATCACAATATATATTAGCTATCGCACTATCTATTAGCTATCGCACTATCTATCAGCTAAACAATATCTATTAGCTATCACACAGCTCTCCGTTGGCTAGGTATTTTTTTCTGTGCAATGTTCAAAGTTAATATTTCTGTGAAACTAGGCCAATGAGTCTACGTAATGTTTTTGTTTTGTTATCCATGTGACCAGTGGCGTTGCTAAAGATAGTTCATACAAGAACGTGTAGACACAAAAATGAAGCTCCATTCAAACATACCAAGATTTGCGTCATGTACACATGTGTTTGCTTGATCACTGTGTTTATATTATGCAACGCGGAGACGCCTTTTCCCCACGACATTGCTTTCAAGCTGCCTACCTGCCACAAACCCAAATCTTTTAACATTAGTAAAGGGGGCAATACGAAAGGTAAAGCTAAAACTAAAATAGGTTTGTTATTTCCCCTTACCCGTTAAAAAAATCTGCAACACAAACGCCATGACACAACAATCAACAAGAGAGATCAGATAACTTATGATAAGCTTACTGTTTATTTAAAAAAAATTATTTTTAAAATTTTTTAAAAACAACAACACACTTTTAAAAAAGACCGAGCTTACTTAAAAATACGGTACAAAGTGAACCTATAATATATCATAATATAAAACAAATAAATTAGAAGGGCAATAGATTAGTGCATCAAAGAGTGTATCTAAATTTGAACATTGTTTGATCCAGCTGCTCCTGCCATTGGTCAACTTGTTCACTTCTGGCAACTGTAAACCAGTTTTTCCAGTCTCCGACTTGACCTTGCAAATTTAGGGGAAAAATTTGATGTTAGATTAGAAAACTTTATGTTTACATTATATTTATATGAACAACATAGCCATTTAAAAAATAAAATAAATAAATAAATTAGAATAATAGCAATAATTATTTAATTTTAAAAACCGAAACAGCTGAGGTGAAAAATCACCTTTTCTTATGAGGCGTTCACATGGCGTCCCCTTGTATCTTGACTTCATTGTGTCAAAATCTGAGACCTGAGCAATGTCCTGGATTTGTTGCTCCGTCAAGTTGACACCCATAAATGTGGCCAGTTTTCTTATGCTGTGTATAATATCCTTCGGAGGAAATAATTTGATGAAGAAGATACGTTGATCGAGACCAGTTGCTTATTTTTTTTAAAAAGTACACGATAATAAATAAGAGAGGTGAGCTCACAGGCCACATATCTACATGTGAATTCCTTTTTAAAAAATCAATTAAGAAATCAATTGAGGAAGCATTACATATTTTGCTAATGTCAATGCTCTAATAAACTAGTTGTCAACTAAGTTGATCTCACACCCCTCCACCCCGCCCATCAGCACATTCCAGTCTCACCTGCTTCATGTCCTCGTAGTTTAAAACAAGAATCGGTTGGTCTGGATTTTCACGAATGGCTTTGTCCCACTTTAAATGAAACTCAAGAAAACTGCCGCAGTCAACTATATTGAAATACAAAGACAAAAATAAATAAGTAAAATGTAAAAAAATCTTTTTTTAAAAAGGACACGCTTTTATTTACAAACATTTACAGACTGAAACGCGCTGATCTCCCCTGCCCTTGATGTAAACACGGGAATTTGGTAAACGACGGCTGGAGTGAAACCAGTGAGCCGTGGAGGTCAACTCTAGAAGACGACTATACATTCTAAATAGTGATAAATAGAGGTAAACTAAAAAATTGATTCATTTAATTACGGTACATTCGATCGATCTGAAATTTTGATACAATGCATTGTCATCCAAGATCTATCTGTGATAAAATTTTGAGATCTCTAGGACCATCAGAAGTGGTTTAATTTTACGTTTCAAGATTCGAAGGAAGGATGGATGGATGGATACAACATACAAACAGTGTGACTTAAATAAAAGCGTGTAATAATAATAATAATAATAATAATAAAAAGCGTGTTTAAAAAAAGCAAGATTAAAGCATTAAACACTCGTCTCGGTAAGAAATAAAACATGAATAATATAATAAATTCATTGCGTTTTTCTTCCTGCTTTTTTTTTAATCATTGAAAATATTGACGTTTCTGTATATGACAATGTTTATTTGATAAATGATTTCAATACGGTACATTCGATCTATCTGAAATTTTGATACAATGCATTGTCATCCAAGATCTATCTGTGGTACAATTTTGAGATCTCTAGGACCATCAGAAGTGGTTTAATTTTACGTTACAAGATTTGAAGGATACAACATACAAACATTGTGACTTAAATAAAAGCTTGTAATGACAGACGATGCTTGAAATTCACAAGCTAAAACCCGACGACGTAGCAACTTAGCGTATGTTTCCTATCAGGGCCGGTCTTAGCTATTGCGGGGCCCTATGCGGCTTAGTATGCGAAACGGATTGCGCGGGGCCCAGTATGGGTAGACGCAAGGAATTAATAAGGATAATAAGTGAAAATTAAGATAGGCGGGGCCTATGAAAGCGCGGGGCCCGATGCGGCCGCATTTAGGTTGCAGTGGCCTAAGACCGGCCTTGATCCTATAAATTATAAATCGGTACACATTCGATTATAAATTCCATGACGCAGAACCCTAATTTCTATGATTCAAGTAAATTATTAACCACACATTCACCCTATTTTATTATAGTTTCCCCATAACAGGTGCCAGTGAAATAAATTAATTACCAATTACAATAATGTTTATTATAGAAAATGGACATTTTCATTTAATACATCTGTAAAGTATATAAAGCGTTCTTAAATGTATGCAGAAACTAAAATCCGCGCATAATTTCTTTAATTGTGTTAAGTATTTATAATTATATATAACGAGGCGAGCAGTGATTTACTAGTGCCATCAATCCACAGAGGTATCCAGTCTTTGAAGTCGCCGTCATAGTTGTTGTAGATGTTGGTCATGTTTCGGTGGTGGTTGTAGTGCGAGACGGCCGTGTCCTTGGGGTTGCGGGTTGTAAACACGATTTTCGTTTTGAGCTTTTTAATCTAGAGATTAAGAAATTAGAAAATATCGCTGATAATTCGGATATTTCGAGCTTTATAATCTAGAGATTAAGAAATTAGAAAATATCGCTGATAATTCGGATAGTTCGTAAAAAAAAACACGTGCAGATTTCTTCGACATAAACTTGATTTCTATATCGAGCTTAAGGCATTTCTGTTACATTAGGGGCCGTCCATAAAGTACGTCACGCTATACTTTTGACCATTTTTAACTCACCCCTCCCCCTTGTCACAAACTGTCCACACATCTCGGCAGCCCCTAAAGTACGTCACACTTTCGAACAAAATTTTTGTTTTTTATTAACAAAAAATTCAAAATTTAATATAAAACACCGTGACGTCACACACCGCCAGACCCCCCTCCCCCTATCACAAACTGTCACACTTTCTTACACCCCCTCCCCCCTCTGGAGCGTGACGTACTTTATGGACGGCCCCTTACATGGCTTTTACTAGTGCAGTAAACATTTTGGAAATAAATTTGACGTTGGAGTCATGTAGAGTCCTACCAAGAGGACATCACCCAATGAAGCCTGCACACCTGCAGGTTGGTGTTATTTAACTATTATCATGCACAGGTGAGCGCCCTTTAAATACATCATGCACAATGAAGTGGCGCCTCTGGCGCTTTACGCGCAATACGTTGCCGCATTAATTATCAGTTGGTTCAAGATGACTGAATGAAACAGTTGCAGAATTGTGAGCGTTGGCTTTTGTGCTTTTATTTTTCATTTATTGAAATAAGGTAAATAACAAAATATCTTATTATGTAGTATATGCCTAGTTGTTAAAGTAAAGTTTAAGAAATCCGGCGTTTTATGATTAATAAATTTTGAAAATTGTTGATACACTTTTCTTTTTTTTAAAGACTGAATACTGAATATCTACAGATATGTACGTTATAATTAGCAAGTAACTAAGATTGAGCATATATATATGTATATGGGGCCGTCCATAGAGTACGTCACGCTATTTTTGACCATTTTTAACTCCCACCCCTTCCCCCTGTCACAAATCTCGGACCCTCCCCCCCACCTCCGCCCCTAAAGTACGTCACACTTTCGAACAAAATTTTTGTTTTTTATTAACAAAATAACCCCCCCCCCGTCAAAAACTGTCACACTTTCTTACACCACCTCCCCCCCCCCTCTGGAGCGTGACGTACTATATGGACGGTCCCCCTATATTAAAAATGCTGGATTATAATTACGGGTAGATGGCACGAACCTCATCGGGTAGCTCTTCAAACCAAACATGAGTATTTAATATGCGAGGGGATGGGACAGCTTCTATGACTTCGGGAGGGGAGAGTTCCAGCATAGTCTCAACTTTCCCGATTTTTGAGTACTCTGGCTTTCCCTTTAGGATCATTCCCATAATTTCCCAAGTCCAGTGACAACCTGGCCCAGAAATTTTTTAAAAAAAAGAATGGTCAAAAGCTAAAACAAAAAAACAAAACAAAACAAAAAGTCGTCACACAAAATAAAGCAGCTACTTTTCTTTAGATTGTGAGAATTTAAAAAAAAACTGTAATCTCCCATTCATTAATTACTCACTACTAAATGTAAAACATAATTATTGTAGAACTCTACAACAGGGGAAACGTGGACAGATCCCACACCACTAGCGTTACAAACAGCAGAAATATGTCACTGTGAGTTAGCGGCTAAACGTACCAGATTTGGGATAGCCACAGACGAAGATGTCGTCTGGTCGCAACTTTGCCGTCTTCACGTTACTGATGTACTGCTGGCCGAATGGCGGGAAAATCCTACCGTTCGGCATACGAGTGAACTGTACAAGTTTTCCAGAAGCATCTCGAATACCAGCCGTGTCATGGAAACCAATTTTTCTCTTCAGCGCTATCTGTCGTGAGACACATGGACCGCGATGGGTTAATTGACACATTAGAATTAGAGTACATTTGAATAATTTAACTTAGGATTTGATAATTAATTAATAATATAGATATTGTGAAAGAGAAAATGTAAGAGAAAGTACTACGCAATGTGTCCTTAGGAGCCGTCCATAAATGACGTCACGCACCCAGGGGGGAGGGGGATCCCCACATTTGTGACGAGGGGGTGGGGGGGGGGTAAAAATCGGCCAAAATCGCGTGACGTCATTTATGGACGGCCCCTTACTCATTTGTATGTCTTACCGAAAGGTCATCCATGTTCTGAAGCGCAGTAGTGTCTTATTGAACTTATTGACTATAATCAACGAAGATCTGTTTGGACTTAAAAACGAAGAAGTTCGGTGACGTAGACAGAAGCTGTTTTTTAGCATCAATTATTATTATTATTCTTTTATGATAACCCTGAAAATTAGTTGAAAGATGAGTGGATTGATTTAAGCGAGGATTGCAGTTGGAATTTGGGGGTGGGGGGAGGAGGGGGGGGGGCGATAGGAGTGATAGTTGAAAGATGGTCAAATATCTCAGAATTACAGGCACATATGCACGAATTTTACAAAAATCTCAGTTACGAGTAGAAATGCAAGATGTTTACATAATTGTGAGTTTTACAGGCAGAGATGTCATGTTTCTATGTACCTCTGAGTTAATTACGGTATACAAATGCTTGATGGTTATAGGCAGAAATTATTTCTGCTTAACGTCAAAGTAGAGATCAAGCAAGATCATGGGTCGGGAAACCATGGCTCACGAGCAATATGTGGCTCTTTTGATGGCTGCATCTGGCTCTCAGACAAATGTTCGTTCATTAAAAAAAAACACCAAAAAAAAACTTTATCCAGACTCATTTGATCTACATATTAATTGCATATTAAAATAACAGCATAACAATGTTATTTAAAATAATTCAGAGACATAATTATTGTACTTTTAGTGTAGTAATTACACAAAATGCACACATTTACTTGAATTTTTAGTTTTAAACATAATATATGGCTCTTAAGAATTACTTTTCAAAATATGTAGTGTTTATGGCTCTCTAAGGCAAAAAGTGTCCTGACCCATGAGCTAGATGATTGCTTTAGAAAATATTTAACCCCCCCCCCTCTTAAACTCTGTATCCAATTATTCTCGTTATTTTCCAAATTAGTCTCTTACTCGTATGCGGGTACCACGCCCCAACAAGCTAAAACCCCGGAGTCATATTAATAGGCATAGATACACGTACATTAGTTGATATGGAGCAAATACATCACAGCCACGACTAACAAGTTGAAATACAAAAACTTATTTTCGAGATTTGCGGTTCTATAGCTACGAGGAACGGCTAGGTTCCTACATGTTTTGAAAACCAATTTATAGTGTTTGCTTACACATGCACACAATGTAATTATTCAAAATCTGAATAGTTAGTCTATCTTATACTTATACTTAGACTTACATAAGACTTGACAAACTGCATATTTTAAACCCCAAAAAATTGTCATAACTTGTTTTTTTTTGGCAGGTTCATGATTATTATAGTTTTGTAACTGGTGTAAGTGTACCCTATAAGTCTTGCTGTTTACATGATATAAACCACGTTTTAAAAAAGCACAGACAATTATTATTTTTTTTTAAAAATAAAAAAATAAAATAAAAATAAAAAACGGACCTTCGGGAATCTATTACGTTTGTGAGTTGCCCAACTGTCACATCTGATTAACATAATTTTGTGACGTAAGGTCACATGAATGGTGGACGCGGGAAGAAAGGAGCATTTCTATTGGTTGAAAGTGTTGGGCGAGAAGTTGTGTGTAGACTTCCGACGAGGAAGGTTGTGTGATGAATGAATTAAGATTTCCACGTTATATTACCTCAAATTATATCTGTGTATATATATATATATATATTAAAGTTGTTTTGGATAAACGAATTCTTCAGTGAATTATTGTACACAAGATTAATTACTGTGAGAACGCCTACATAGAAAGAGAAATATAAAGTTATCGTTACATTGGTGCAGAAGTAAAAGTTCTATGTGAACACCGTACAAGAGATTTCAAGAAAGAGGTTTCGTGGAAATAAGTATTGGATATTTCCAAAAAAGGAAAGTATTCTTTAAAATAAGAAATAATAACAGCTATAGTATTTTTTGAATATTCAAGTTCGTAAGAAGCTGTGAATAAACTTTTATGGTTCAATGAGAATACAAGAAGATTTCAAAATGGCGGCATAATCGGCACGTGTCCGCAGTGTATAAAACTGGATCAGACTAGTTGGTTCTATGTCACATTCGACGACAGTACAAGCATACTACACAGTACTGGAATCTGGGTCGTGTAGGCTTACTGAATGGTGACACACGGTGAACATATATAGGTCGTGACGTCAACAGGCTCAATGCTAGTTGATTCCAGGAAATATTTGTAAACATAACATCGAACCGAGAAGCTATGGACTATTAAATGTGTTGGTGTGAATTATAAATAAAGGAACGGAATTTTTATCCATTCATTGTGTGAAGAGTTTGATTATCGCAATTTTGGATTAATGGAGTGAACTAAATTGTTTAAAAACTACTCGAAAATTGAAATTTTAACCAAGTGACTTTTATTCAAAACGATCGGACCATTTAATATATTTTGTCAATCTGAGGGAGCGTATATATAAAGTATACTAAAGATCCCGTGTGAGGATTCTTTTGTTGTCTCATCTTGTCAATAACTAGATTTCAGGTTTAGACGTGTCACTTATTTGAACTTAACATTTTGAATTCAAGATTTTTCATTTGGACGATTTATAACTTTATCAATATAAATCCATAAATTCCTTACCGAATTGCTGGATTCATATTATTCAATCAAACAAAACATGGATTACTACGAAAGATTCACCGCCATAGCTAAAGAGATGGGATTAAAGGGAAAAGAAATGAGAGATTTCATTGAAGAAAAAGTAAATCAAGAATTAGCTAAAGAAGAAGAAAAGCAAAGAATTGCTGAAGAAAAGCAAAGAATTGCTGAAGAAAAGCAAAGAATTGCTGAAGAAAAAGAACAGCGAAGAAAAGCTGAAGAAAAAGAAAATCAAAGAATAGCTGAAGAAAAAGAACAGCGAAGAAAAGCTGAAGAAAAAGAAAATCAAAGAATAGCCGAAGAAAAAGAACAGCGAAGAAAATCTGAAGAAAAAGAAAATCAAAGAATTGCTGAAGAAAAAGCAAGAATTGCTGAAGAAAAAGAACAGCGAAGAAAAGCTGAAGAAAAAGAAAATCAAAGAATAGCTGAAGAAAAAGAACAGCGAAGAAAAGCTGAAGAAAAAGAAAATCAAAGAATAGCTGAAGAAAAAGAAAATCAAAGAATAGCTGAAGAAAAAGAAAATCAAAGAATAGCTGAAGAAAAAGAAAATCAAAGAATAGCTGAAGAAAAAGAACAGCGAAGAAAAGCTGAAGAAAAAGAAAATCAAAGAATAGCCGAAGAAAAAGAACAGCGAAGAAAAGCTGAAGAAAAAGAAAATCAAAGAATAGCTGAAGAAAAAGAAAAGCTAAAAATAGCCAGAGAAGAAGAGATGAAAAAAATGCCAAATTAAAAGAGCAGCTAAGAAAAGTTATAGAAGAAGAAAAGCTAAGAATAGCTGAAAAAATAGAAAATCAAAGAATTGCTGTAGAAAAAGAAAAGCAAAGAATTGCTAAAGAAGAAGAAAAGCTAAGAATAGCTGAAAAAATAGAAAATCAAAGAATTGCTGAAGAAAAAGAAAAGCAAAGAATTGCTAAAGAAGAAGTAAAGCTAAGAATAGCTGAAAAAATAGAAAATCAAAGAATTGCTGAAGAAAGAGAAAAACTAAGAAAAGCTGAACAGAAAGAAAAAATAGATAAGAGACAAGACATATTTGCAGCAAGACAAATTAAAAGTCAAGAAAAAAGGCAAGGTATGAGAAACCAGAGTCTGCCAAACCAAGGCAACAGACAAACTATTTGCTGGTACTGTAACAAGCCAGGACATATGGCTAAGCAGTGTTACCACAATAAAGAAAAACCAAATAGGGTGTCACCTAATGACAGCTCTATTAGAAAGAAAATAGAAGAAAGATCAAAACAAGATCATTTTGAAAACAAAGGTAGACAAGCATGGAAAGAAAAATATAATCATAATTCCAGACATATAGATTATTACTAATACCCTGTTTTTATTTTATGCATTTACCAGATTATGATCAAGATCGACAATCATGGAGAGAAAAATATAATCATAATTCCAGACATAGAGATTATGATCAAGAGAGACAATCATGGAGAGAAAGAAATAATCATAATTCCAGACATAGAGATTATGATCAAAGTAGACAGTCATGGAGAGAAAAAATTATCATAATTCCAGACATAGAGATTATGATCAAGAAAGACAATCATGGAGAGAAAGAAATAATCATAATTCCGTAAATAGAGACTATAATCAAAGCAGAAGATCATGGAGAGGCAAATACAATTTTGACTCCAGAAAAAGAAATTATGATCAACCATGGAGAAAGAATGAAAACCAAGACATGAATGATAGAAAAATAATAAAGTTAAATCGAGCACAAATAGAAACTATTGACACTGTAGCCACTATTGACAATCAAATATATGATAGAAGAAAAATGAATCAAGAAGAAACGAGCACCTGTGACACTTTAGCAACTATTAAAAATCAAGTATATGGAAAAAGGGATGACAACCATAGTACCAGAGATAAAGATGGTACTAGTGAATATGAAACCATTCGTGTAGAATCATCTGAAATAGGAAGAACAATTAGTTGTTTATTAAGCAGAATGAAAGACATAGATAAAGACAATGATTTTCAGATAAAGCTTTCTGACATTAACTCATCTGGTCGAAATTCTATTGAACTATTAGGAAACAAAAATGACATTTTAAAAGCTAAGAAACTGATTCAAGATGCTGGAATTGAAATTATGAATGAACATAATCGAAGTCATGGTTGGTGAAGTATTGAACATTTAACAGTCTGAAGAAACATTCAAAGCCCATCGATTTGAATTCATACTCGTCAACTGAAGAATGACTATATTGAACTAGGCTATGCTATTAGCCGACTACAAATTTGACATTAAACCTGTGAAGGGAAAGGACAATGTAGTTGCAGACATATTAAGTAGAATGACAATAAATAAAGACACTCTGTGAACTCCTAACTGATAAAACCAGAGACTATTAAAAAGACATTCTGTGAATTACTAAATGATAAAATAAGAGACTTTTTAACATTAGTCTGTGAATTCCTAAAGGATACAAACAGAGACTGTAGTTATATTAATATTTTTATTTGTTGAACAATGGACAAGGAATAGTGTTTGAATTCCATTGGATTATTAGTTAATTTTAATAATATTGAGTGTTTAAATGTTTTAATTACACAAAAATACAGATGTGTTTAAAAGTCCATTTTCATTTTTTCAGCACAGGTAGACGGCTGCAG
The DNA here is from genome assembly GCA_944989445.1 of Ampullaceana balthica. Taxonomy (NCBI): domain Eukaryota; kingdom Metazoa; phylum Mollusca; class Gastropoda; family Lymnaeidae; genus Ampullaceana; species Ampullaceana balthica. The sequence continues at coordinate 319,667 of CALYLW010000265.1, read as the reverse complement.
TCCTACAGATTTTTTCTCATTATTTCTTATGTTAAGACTGTTGCAGTTCTACAGATTTTGTCTCATTATTTTTATGTTTAGACTGTTGCAGTCCTACAGATTTTTTCTTAGTGATTCTATATCCAGAAGTTGTATGTAAGAAAATGAAGGTTCATTGATGATAAATATTTGAAATTTGAATATAGATATAGATTGATTTGATTTTATGAAGACCAAAAATGTTGTATTTCATAAACATTTTTTTTTGAAGGATGGGGGTGAATGTCACATCTGATTAACATAATTTTGTGACGTAAGGTCACATGAATGGTGGACGCGGGAAGAAAGGAGCATTTCTATTGGTTGAAAGTGTTGGGCGAGAAGTTGTGTGTAGACTTCCGACGAGGAAGGTTGTGTGATGAATGAATCAAGATTTCCACGTTATATTACCTCAAATTATATCTGTGTATATATATATATATTAAAGTTGTTTTGGATAAACGAATTCTTCAGTGAATTATTGTACACAAGATTAATTACTGTGAGAACGCCTACATAGAAAGAGAAATATAAAGTTATCGTTACACCAACCTCCAATTGAGTCGCGTGGTTTGTTGATCATATGGTAACATCACAAACAACTGTTGTGTAAAAACAAGAATAGGTTATGGCAACCATCCACTGCCTATATTTATCGTCTACTCATGTCTGTAAAACTCTTTCTTAGTTATACGGAGACACAATCTTTCACATTAATGTGTAACCTTACTTAGATCTGCAGGTCATGGAGGCTTAGGCCCAACTACAGACAGGAATGTCAAGAATCTAAACTAACTTAACTTAGCTGTTCACGGGAGGTAGGTCTAGACAACTTACACTTGACGAAGTATTAGCCTGGCTATAGAATCCTTCTCTTTCATGTACTCATTGTTAGATATTCGCTTTGTTTGTCATAGTATTATAATATTTATAAGTGGATTAATTTCTCCCAGGGTGCCCACCGGGGTATCATCATGAGCATTTGGATTACAGGAGAAAGAGAGAGAGAGAGACAGAGAACGAGAGAGAGATAATCAATGTGTTACTGGATAAGTAATAAGTACAAATTAGTAATGATCAGGGCTGTTATTGATTAATTTAAATTTAATCGTTAACTTTTGAAAAATTATCCATTAAATAATCGATAATTTCGACTAAAGCCAAAAATAAAAATTTATGACATCATTAAACTGAACATTTCTCACGGCCATTGAAAATTCAGAATATTTTGAACTAAATTTTATGACAATGTGTTGATACTTGATCGGATGTTTGTGCTGAAGGTGGTACGTCAGCGATGTATTTGATCCTTTAAAAGAGAATTGTTTATGGCAGTGAATACATTAAACTTTTTCACCATCTTCGACTTTGCCATTCGTAGTTAGCTTAAAAACAAAATTTTTGTTCAACTTTCTATTTATATGTTTAAATTTAACTGCGCTGATGCTGTCAGCCATTTTTTAGTTGACGTCTGCCGGTCCACATTTATTAAAATAAATTATAATATTACGCGGGAGAAGTTTTTACGTAAAAAATATATATATTATTATTAATTATTAATAATTAATTATTTAAAAATAAAAAATTTAAAAATATTATAAATATTTTCTTTAATTTTAATCGAATTTTTATCGATTAAAATAGTTTTAATCGATAAAAAAATTTAACGATTAATCGAGAAATTAATCGTTAACTTCCGCAGCCCTAGTAATGATAAATGAGGCATTACACTCTAGCTTGGAAACACAATACAACAATAACCTATTACAACACTCAGCCATGCATAGAAAAAAATGGCCAGCAAAAACACCGAAAAACGCAGAGTAACATTCAAAACGCCAAATACTCCCAATAAAACAACCCCGTAAAAACAAAGTTTTTGACTATAGATCCCTTATATATGAGACATAACGTAAAGTATTGAATATGTTCAAACGCGACAAACATTTACAGACTGACACCGAGTGATATCCCCTGGCTTTAAAACCGGGGGAAGGGGTGGGAGGGGGTGTGGACATCGATGGGTGGCGTCAACGCGCGAAATCAAATGGCACGTGAAAGAAAAACAATAACAACCGTTAATTTGAATTACATATGTTATATAGAGATAAACTAAAAATGCATTAATTTAATTACGGTACTTTCGATCGATCTGAAAGTTTGACACGATGCATTGTTAGGTGACACGAGTCTATGTGCCATATTTCAGCTAGATGGCATCATGGGAAGTGGGGCATTTTTTACTTTTATTTTTCTGCCCGACGTACGATGCACGAAAAGATTTCGAAGTTAATAAAGGGATTTAATAATAAAACAAACCCGTAAAAACAAAGTTTTTGACTATAAATCCCTTATATATGAGACATAACTAACAGTATTGATTATTTTCTAACATTTACAGACTGAATCTGTCTTAACTCAAGTTTGCTTCATAACCCCGGGGGGGGGGAGGGTGAGAGGGGAAAAGTCTGGTCACCGATTCGCTTGACCGAGCTCAGCGTGACACGTAAAATGTAAACAAAAGCGCCGCGGTGCTTCGATGGGCCGCCTCAATGCGTCTACTCAATTTTTCACGTGGAAAAAAAACAATAACAAACAGTGAATTTGAATAACATACCTCATATAAGGATAAACTAAAAATGCATTAATTTAATTACGGTACGTTCGATCGATCTGAAATTTTGATACGATGCATTGTTAGGTCAGACGGGTCAGTGTGCCAAATTTCAGCTCGATCAAATCACGGGAAGTGGGTCATTTTCGACTTTTCTTTTTCCGCCCGCCCAGCCCATGAGATGATGAGAGAGACGGCCGCGAAGTTAATATAAGGGATTTAAAAACACAACATTATAGTTATTATTTGAATGCCCCACCCAAAAAGATATAACTTTCATTACTTTGTTTAGGCTACCAGCACAACATCCCAACATTCTCTGTATGGTCTGACTCTATCCCCAACATGATTGCAACCCAACCACCACTACATGCCGACAAAACCAGCCCCCCCACCCCAGCATATGTCTTTATATGTAGAGCTTCAATTAGAACATTGATGAAACGCGAGGCATAGCCGGCGGCTGTGGAAGGTTGTGTTCAATCAATAAAAAAATAATTATGACGTCATACGTTCTCAGTGATTGGTTTGTATGTTTGAGAAAGGTGTGTGTGTGGTGTGTGTGGGGGTGGTGGTGGTCCTCTAAAACGACTACACTTATACCCCCCCCTTTTTTTTTGTTGTTGCTTGATTCCTAGCGTTGCGGTGTTTAGAGCTGGTGAAGAGATGAAGAGTTTATGAAACTCTGAGATTCAGAACTTTAAGTTCGGAGAGTTGCTTTGACGTCACGGAACACTAGAAGAAGAAAAGTCAGTGGTTTATAACATCTTGATGATCTTAGTGTATCGCTCCACGTCATCCATCAAAAGAACCAGTGGTTCTTTGGTTCTATTATTATTATACAGCAGAAAATATTATCATTAGAATCTGAGGTTTATAACAATGCATACACAACATACTCCTGGTTAAGGGGTCGTCCATGAAGTTTGCCTGGTTCAGATATGTGGCGAGCATATAAGGAAATGACATTTTGACATAGGAGAAATGGGGGGGGGATATGACTTGTAAGTTGTCACGTCACTTGTCATGCCATGCACAAGTTACTTATAAAATATAATAGCTTGAAGTTAAATATTTCTTTCGTTGAAAATGGCGTGATAAACTTTTTGAGAACTCCAGAGGTGTGTTTATGCAATAGGGATTTAGAAAGGACGCGTCACATTTCAGTGGTCTGACCTCAACATCTATTCCGGTGTAACAGGCCAGATTAAAACCCCCGACCAGAATATACCCGGGTATAAACTGGCCTAGGCCAGAATATACCCGGGTATAATCTGGCCTAGGCCAGAATATACCCCGGGGGTTAAACTGGCCTAGGCCAGATTATACCCCTCCAGGCCAGAATATACCCCTTTGACAACATGAGGATATATAGTAAAAAATGACTGAATGACTATATAGACATTCTATTAGAGTTTTAGCTATGTCAGAGAATTTAAACTCATTTCTTAAGTAGGAAAGATGTTTTATTTACAGTAAAACAGTAATAATAAAATAATTTCTTTTATTACGATGTCTGATAGGACGGTAACTTTTTATCTAAAGTTACAGTCTACACAAGTATAGATGGAATCAATGTTTTCTTTTTAATTCTAAAGTTGAATAATTCAAACAATACATGAATTGATTATATTTTTTTTAAAATAATTTAAGCACGATAGGCACTATAGTTGTAGCTTTTCAAACACTTGCGAATATTTTTTTTCGTGTACATTGCATATTAATCAAATCATTTTTGTTTAATTATTTTGAGTATGGCAATGAAGATTTTTTTAAAGTATTGAATTAAATTATGCAAGAATGTTTTTTTTCCTCTCATACATTTAAATGTTACTGGCAACCACGTTTTAGGGCTATCTTCATTTTGTTTTGGAAATAAACATATCATGGCGCTTTCCCTTTTTAAAAAATATATCAGAATATACACTGATCTGCAAAATAGTTAAAAGAATAGGCCCAATAAAGTGTGGGAAACATCGTTTGACTTCACCCCATGTTGCTTGTCGTATTTACGAACCTTTATCTGTAGCTCGGTTTGCCTTGCGGCGTCTTAAGACATTCAAAAGAAACCTTTGATCCAGTAGCGCAAATTATTGTTATTTTTTAAAATCAGCGCAATTCATTGTTACCTGTGTTACTCTTAAAACAGTACGGTCAACCTTATTGGATTTCGCCAATGTTGGATTGTCCGCTTTCCGTGCATTTATCTATTGTTTATGAAGCACGGATTGCGTTCCGTTTAATCTGTATTCAAAAGAACCTCTGATCTCGTCGCGCCCTATTATTTTATTTTAAACCAGCCTAATTCCTTTTAAAAGGCGTAAATATAAATCATGAAACCCTGATGGATTGGCCCCTACCTCGTGGTAGAATCATTAAACAAGAGAAGAGTGTAGCTAAAGAATATATCGATTGACAAAATACTATGAAACACCGACAATGTCAGTAACGTAAAAGTTTACAGCAATTAACAGGTTTCTTCACCCAATCAGTTCCTTGATGACTCTGTTAAAGGTAATGTCAATGGGAGCAAACAACAAAAGGAACAAGAAAGCACAGGTGAAGAAACAGATATCATCGTGATACAACCTGTCTCAAAACAAATGCAGTTTTGGACTTTTAACTCACTAACAATTTCAAGAAGAGAGCGTCTTAACACAACTATGGCCTTACTTTTGACACGATTGTATATTATGGCCGCACTCGAGATCTTGAACAACCCAGGCGTACATATTAAACAAAAAGTGGGGGGGGGGCGTTTACTTCAGGGCCATAAGCTACATTCTGACAGGAACAGAGGACAACCACATCCTTCTTAGGAATAAAGTAATTCAACACGTGAACACTGGCAATACATAACAACTACATGACAATTACATAACAACTACGTAACAACTACATAACAACCACATAACTACATGACAATTACATAACAACTACATGACAACTACGTAACAACTACATGACAACTTGAATCAAAGTGGGGAATGGGTTGGCTAAGGAAACCAGGACAACCAACACTATCAACATTAAAAACCAACACTATCAACATTTAAAACCAACACTATCAACATTTAAAACCAACACTATCAACATTTAAAACCAACACTATCAACATTTGAAACTAACACTATCAACATTTAAAACTCTAATACAAATTCAAAACTAGATAAAAACCAATGATAAGCGTAGGACTTATTAATCTGCTGTATAGAAGTAGCGTCTGTAAATTATAAGATAAGATCATGGTAAGGAATCCAAAGTGTTCGCACGCGTTTGAAAAGCAACAAATAAAACCCCTCGTAACTTTCTTTTAAAAAAAATAATCATGTAGTCTTGATTAAGTTAATGTTAAATAAAAAAACAACAACAAAATCACGCTGATTTCATAAATATTTGAATACACTGTAACTTTTGATCTTGAATCCTCGAAATTATATAAGATTTCATATTTAAAAAACGAGACAACGACATCATCATCTTCAAATAAAATGTAATGATCCTTTTAATCATCGTAAAATATTTTATAATTATTATTTTATTTTAATTAAAACAATTTTGCTACTTAAGAAAAGAGTTTAATTTCTTTGACAGAGCTAAAACATGAAGAGAAAGTATAAAAAGTCATTCATCCATTTTTTACTATATATCCCCATGTTGTCAAAGGGGTATATTCTGGCCTGAGGGGGTATATTCTGGCCTAGGCCAGTTTAACCCCGGGGGTATATTCTGGCCTAGGCCAGATTATACCCGGGTATATTCTGGTCAGGGGTTTAATCTGGCCTGTTACACCGGTCGTTTGTATTTATCATATTAAGTTTTAAGCAGAAAAAAAACTGGCCATAAAATAAAACTGAGCTTGCTGAGATTTGCTGAAACATGAAGTATATTGCACAACGTATGGTTTGTTTTTGTCTACAGAGGTGTACCTAGAGTTAATACTACCAAAGGCGAAGAAAAATCTTTACCTCATCTTCCATGAGAAAAATAATAAATAATACCTGTCCGACCGAAAAGCCCCCCCCCCTACACACACACACTTTTATATACCCGAGTTAATTGCCACTCCGGCAGGACCAGACTCTGCTGACAACATTTAATGTAGTTTCATGAATTTTTTTTCAGGAATTGCAAAGATGTTAAAGTAAAACCATTTTGTTTTTTTTCATGTTAAAGGAGAGTCGAGTTAAATCATTTTAATCGAATGTATTTTATGATCATTTTGTTGGCTGTTTTGTGGCATCGAATACACCACATAGAAGTGAACGAACCCAGTCATAAACCGTATCGCCGCTTCTATTACTTCGGTTAAATATTTTACGTTATGGAACCGGTCAACAGTTCTAGGATGGTGGGACGCGGTGGTCGAGTGGCAGCGCACTGGACTGTCGTACCGATGGTCACGGGTTCGAATCCGTGTGAAGGCAAGGGTTTGTTCCCGGGGCCTAGGGCGTCCCTGAGTCACCCCGCTCCGAATGGGTACCTAGTAGTTAGGCGGCTGGGTAATGCGTGGAACCCACAAAGCCGTGGCCTGTGAATGCTGCATCACTTGCCAACAGATCATCTGTCATGGTCTGTGGACGCAACTATCTTCTGCATAGAAGGAGCGTCTGTATAGATAAGATAAGATAAGATTGGATGGATCACCGGTGGTTATTGCTGATAAGGCGGATAAGTTGTTTTTAAAAACAATGATCCATCCATCCCTGTGGCGCTACAGTCCTAATGAACATCCAATATTGGGTGCCAAGTTGTTGTAGATCTTTCTCTGCGTCATCCATCCATATAACCTAGGTATTCCCTTGAGCCGTTTTCCTCTGGGGCTTTGGTGGTGTACCCTCTTTACTCCTCTATCATAAGGTTTCATTGGTTGGTTGTTTCATGGGTTGGTTGTTTCATGGGTTGGTTGTTTCATGGGTTGGTTGTTTCATGGGTTGGTTGTTTCATGGGTTGGTTGTTTCATGGGTTGGTTGTTTCATGAGTTGGTTGTTTCATGGGTTGGTTGTTTCATGGGTTGGTTGTTTCATGGGTTGGTTGTTTCATGGGTTGGTTGTTTCATGGGTTGGTTGTTTCATGGGTTGGTTGTTTCAAGGGTTGGTTGTTTCATGGGTTGGTTGTTTCATGGATTGGTTGTTTCATGGATTGGTTGTTTCATGGGTTGGTTGTTTCATGGGTTGGTTGTTTCATGGGTTGGTTGTTTCATGAGTTGGTTGTTTCATGGGTTGGTTGTTTCATGGATTGGTTGTTTCATGGGTTGGTTGTTTCATGAGTTGGTTGTTTCATGGGTTGGTTACTTCATGGGTTGGTTGTTTCATTGGTTGGTTGTTTCATGGGTTGGTTGTTTCATGGGTTGGTTGTTTCAAGGGTTGGTTGCTTCATGGGTTGGTTGGTTCATGAGCTGGTTGTTTCATGGGTTGGTTGTTTCATGGGTTGGTTGTTTCATAGGTTGGTTGTTTCATAGGTTGGTTGTTCTTTTCCCATTTATTTCGTAACAATGTGAGTTTCGTTAATGGCCCCAATAAAGTTGCAATGTTGAGAGAAGCATTTCGAAGCTCAGCTCTTAACTTTACAGTGATTCGTCGTTATTGGACTTTAGCTTTAGTGTAGCGGGCCATCCATAAAAGGAACCACTTCTGAGGAGTTGGTCAAAACGACAAACATTCAGCGGAGAAAGAAAATTTCTTTTTATAACCTGTTAATAGCAGACATCCTAAATACTTTTTTTAATTGAATTTCTTTCTACTTGCATTTCTATCTTTTAAATTTATTTTAGCCTTTCATTGTACTGTGTTCACCTGTGAGGTTGTATCTGAGATCACGTCTACTTTGTTTAATGGACGGTTGTATCTGAGATCACGTCTACTTTTTTTAGTGGACGGTTGTATCTGAGATCACGTCTAATTCATTTAGTGGACGGTTGTATCTGAGATCACGTCTAATTCATTTAGTGGACGGTTGTATCTGAGATCACGTCTACTTTGTTTAGTGGACGGTTGTATCTGAGATCACGTCTAATTCATTTAGTGGACGGTTGTATCTGAGATCACGTCTAATTCATTTAGTGGACGGTTGTATCTGAGATCACGTCTACTTCGTTTAGTGGACGGTTGTATCTGAGATCACATCTACTTCGTTTAGTGGACGGTTGTATCTGAGATCACGTCTAATTCATTTAGTGGACGGTTGTATCTGAGATCACGTCTACTTTGTTTAGTGGACGGTTGTATCTGAGATCACGTCTACTTTGTTTAGTGGACGGTTGTATCTGAGATCACGTCTACTTCGTTTAGTGGACGGTTGTATCATCTGAGATCACGTCTACTTTGTTTAGTGGACGGTTGTATCTGTGATCACATCTACTTCGTTTAGTGGACGGTTGTATCTGTGATCACATCTACTTCGTTTAGTGGACGGTTGTATCTGTGATCACATCTACTTCGTTTAGTGGACGGTTTTAGAAGAAAAAAAACAATGAGGGAGGCAGAGGCGTCACTAGGGTGGGTGTCACCCGGGGCGCTAGCTCATGGTGTCACCCCCTCACGACTTAACCCACAGAACTCCGAGTTTTCCAGTGCCAAATAACGGGAACATATAGAATTTTACATTTTGGTGTCACCCCCCTGATGGTGTCACCCGGGGCGACCCGCCCCACCGCACCCCCCTAGTGACGCCACTGGAGGGAGGTTAACGCCGGTCAGGGATCCCCAGAATTTTTTCAGAGTGGATCGGCTAAAATGAAGAACAGTGGGCGCATAATCATTCTGCACAATACTTGCATGCAAGAAGGAAAGCTCAAAGAAAAAAGACGAAATATTTAGATTAGCATTCCTTGTTAATGATGGGTGAGTGGCCTGCAATGTCGAGTTGAGCAAAATGAAAGTTAATCCGAATCTCACACACCAGGCAGCAAAACCCGTTAGTGAAATTTTTAAAGCTGTAATTTAGATTTCAAAAGATCATCGTTTCATTTGGAATTGATGTATCCAATCACGTGGATGGCTTTCAAATGTTAGTGTATGAGCCGTCCGTAAATGACGTCACGCGATTTTGGCCGATTTTTCACCCCTCTCCCCCCTCGTCACATTTCATCACAAAAACGTAGACCCCCTCCAATAAGACGTCACAAAGCTTTGGAACCCCCCCCCCTAAAAGCCGTATTTTCTAGTTGAAAATTAGCATGTTGCAAATTATTTTTTGTCATTTAAATATTTATTTAGTGTAAGACTACACTCTAATATCGTAAACGTGTGAAGCCATTGAAAACGTCATGAAATAAACTGCAAGCAATCAATTATTTAAATATTTAAAGTGGAACTTTTATTTAAAATTGCGCGTTTTGATGTGACGTCACATTTGTTTTAAACACCCCCTCCCCTTCGTCGCACATCGTCACTAATGCTTATTCCCCCTCCCTCCCCCTAGGCGCGTGACGTCATTTATGGACGGCCTCCATTGTGACGTCAGAGCATAGATAACTAACACGAGACAAGGTAGAACTTTGGATGCGCGATATGCAAACATTACAAGGAACAAGAAAATCTTATAGATATTTTTAAATTGTAGTTTGGTGACCCCCGGGGTTGGACCATTATTTGAGAGAGGCAGGGTTTTCGTAGAATTAAATACAAAAGTGAACTATTAATAATTTTCTCAAACTGACAAACATTGTAATGAAATAAAATCTTGATGTTTTGTAAAAAATAAAATTCTATTTTGATAATTTGGTCATAAAGTTTAGGCCGGGAGTAATTTGCACCAACTCTCCCACACTTGAGGTTACATACACACAAATGAGACAACACTCAACTATATATGTGTACACACAAATACCAATGGACTTTGCCATACCACTAACCCTATGATGTGGATACACAAAAATACCAATAGACTTTACCATACCACTAACCCTATGATGTTGATACACAAAAATACCAATAGACTTTACCATACCACTAACCCTATGATGTTGATACACAAAAATACCAATAGACTTTACCATACCACTAACCCTATGATGCTGATACACAAAAATACCAATAGACTTTACCATACCACTAACCCTATGATGTTGATACACAAAAATACCAATAGACTTTACCATACCACTAACCCTATGATGTGGATACACAAAAATACCAGTGGACTACAATTTATCATTAACTCTATGATCTATAAGTAAATACGTCAAAATAAAGAAAAAAAATATATTTAAGGGATATTACTCTCGATTATCTTGGACTCGAATACTTAGTAAATCACGCGTATGACGTAACCTAACACTGACATCTTATTACACAAAGAGAATTTCAACTAACACACATCTACAGGTAAAAAAAATACTATCAAACACACAACCCAACTGCTGAGTAAATGATGAAAGTCAAACACCGCGTCAGAGAAATTGAATGTTATAAAACACACTGATTATGTCAACATAAGGGACACAGGGAACACATACACTGTCAACGACATTCATTAATGCATCGTCCTACCTCTGTGTGCCTTTGTAATCAACTTCTCTGGCTGACAATCACATAACTAAATGATGTGTGCTCGGCACGTGTGATAACTTTGACTCAAGGCGTGTCAGTGCCAAATTAACAAGACGACAGACTTGGACTCAGCGCCTGACTAACTTCACAATTGTTACATAAGCTCGCGTTTAGAAGGCCCAGGTACGCTTACAATAAGGTCTACGGTAGCGTTTAAGTTTTCAACACCACAGTATACGCTGGAAATCTTCTGTTTTGGGGGGTGGGGGTGAGTGCGAATAAAGCACTGCCTTAAAATATGGGTCACATCACAAGTAGAGCCCTCCCAGGTGGCCCTCACGCTTCTAGTATTGTAATGGGCCATCAGTCTTGTAGTGGGCCATCAGTCTTGTAGTGGGCCATCAGTCTTGTAGTGGGCCATCAGTCTTGTATTGGGTCATGAGTCTTGTAGTGGGCCATCAGTCTTGTAGTTGGCCATCAGTCTTGTAGTTGGCCATCAATCTTGTAGTGGGCCATCAGTCTTGCAGTGGGCCATCAGTCTTGCAGTGGGCCATCAGTCTTGTAGTGGGCCATCAGTCTTGTAGTGGGACATCAGTCTTGTAGTGGGCAATCAGTCTTGAAGTTAGTCATCAGTCTTGTAGTGGGCCATCAGTCTTGTAGTTGGCCATCGGTCTTGTAGTTGGCCATCAGTCTTGTAGTGGGCCATTAGTCTTGTAGTGGGCCATCAGTCTTGCAGTGGGCCATCAGTCTTGCAGTGGGCCATCAGTCTTGTAGTTGGCCATCAGTCTTGTAGTTGGCCATCAGTCTTGTAGTTGGCCATCAGTCTTGCAGTGGGCCATCAATGTTGTAGTGATCACTTCCTCTTTAATTTCAACAGAAATAATCGTACTCTCCTAAGCTGTAGATCTCTTTGCCCTTTAAATTTGTTTTAAAGTGAGATGAGTTGCACGTTCCTAAAAAGGTTTTGCTAGCATAAGAGTTTTATTAAAGGCCCCCATGAGAATATTTTGCCAATTTTTTTTTGGGGGGGGGGTCTTAGTGTGCCCTCCCCACCCCCGACCCATCGTGACGAGAAGCTCAGGTTACAAAGTGTTGGTAGGGGGCCAACCAGGGACCATTGTTAGAACCCAATTTGCGGTCTCACGGGTAATGTTCTGCCCAAGACTCATGTTGCCGTTATGACGCCCCTGCCATCATAACCACACATATATCTGCTTGTGATGAGTCGATGTAATCAATGGCGTAACACAGGTCTGTAACGTCAGGAGCGTTAAGAGAATTTTTCTGCCACAGCCTTCCCCAAAAATCGTGTCACCCGGCCAGAGGCGTAACAACGCCAAAAATGAACTAGCCAAGGTCGCGGAAAACCCAGTTACGCTTCTGCACCCGGCCTTCTTCCTATGCCATTGTGTGTCAATCTTCCAGTAGTCCTACAATAACATTACTGAACAGTATGCATACCAGCGACTTTGGCGTGGTATCTATATATATAATTCTCTTCGTGTGACCATGCGAGACACCAAGCAAGTATGTGCAAACGAGCATGACGAATGACCCTCGCTGGGGTCGACCATTGTTTCGGGACCAATAATGGTTCTTTGCGTTCACTTGCATTGTTCCTTCACAGAATAACGTGAGATTCGTAGTGTACTGGTTATCAAGTCCGCCTTATACGGGGAGGGTCCTGGGTCAAAGCCCCAGAGAAAACATTGTTTTTAAAAAAAATAATTTAAAATGTCTGTTTGTGCCCGTTCTTTTACCCTTTTATTGCCAACATGGCTGACCCTCGCTAGGGACGTCAAATCACAGTTTATGGTTGGCAAGCTAATGTGGTAAAGGGTCATGGTGGGCAGGTAGATAACCACAGTGCGAATGTCTCGAAACAAACAATGAGTCGGCAGCCCCCCCCCCAACCGACGTTCACTCGCGTTGTTTTGATTTCTTCATGCTGTAGATTGTGTCCGTTCTTTCTCCACTTTCTTTGCACTCTCCATGAGCAAGTCTGCGGCGTATGCTACGCCGCGGGGCGCTAGTAAACTTATGAACAGTTTCACTTGACGCTCTCCCCGGACAAAGCCGCACATTTAATCTGGGGTATACGGAATAATAACAACCAGTGAACACGTGTCAGCTGATTATTACAGACGCTGGGCTTCACCATGTCCAAATTTATTTATATAACATGGCCACAAACGTGGCAAACTGGTTTGTCTTAAGTTTTAAGACAAAAGTCTGGCCTCAAAAAGATGTTTTACAGTAGACGGCATCAATACCAACCTTTTCATGGAAGTATTCTTCAACGAGGCAACGACGCGGAATGGCTCTGTCCATGTTGACATAATTGATTCGGACTGGTTCATTGGGTACAAGCCACTCTTACACAATGTTTAGCGCTCTAATCCTTTTTTCTAGTGACGGCCTGTCGCAATTGTATGTGTGACAGATGAAGTGGTTGAAATGGAACAGTTTTAATACGAGGTTGAACTACATCATGGGAATTGAAATGCAGACGTAATGTTATGTCTGTGCAGCGGTCTTAGAATACTTATACTTATGGTGTAATGACTTCAAATCGGGGCGTAACAAGTGTTGGTACCAACATTTATTTTTACAGGCAATTTTACACAAAAATAAAACAAACGGCCAATCTTTTATTTGATTTCGCCACTAATTGAAGATAGAAAAAATTGAAAGCACTCACCACTTCAGGTAAAACATTAATGAAGGGCTTTCTTTTTTTTCTTTCTATAGAGAGAAAGTCAACATATTGGGGCAACTGATATGAAAACTTTGTTTTTTTAAACCAGGTGGCGGCCGTTTGTTGCCACATGCAGTCAACTGTACGGACCTGGGAGATGGTTCATTTATTGCCAACATCTTTATGGTCTGCTTTCCTTTTTTTTCTGTGTGTGTCTCCAAAGGTAAATTCTGAGCTTGTGCTTAAAAAATGGGCATGAGGATTAAAATTGTTTTCTTGAAATGGTTATCCTAAAGGTCGTACTAACAATTACGAGCAGAGGGTTGGGTCTGGATAGAGCCGCCCCGGAGGGTGAGGCTGTGGTAGGATCACGCTGAACTCCTCCAAAATAAATGTATAGCTTATATGCACCATAATCTCATATGTTGTATTTAGGATATGAATGTGTTACATTGAATCAGAGGCGTCACTAAGGTTGGTGTCACCACTTCACGACTTACCCCATAGACATCCTCGGAGCGTGCCATTGCCAAATAGCGGGAACATACAGAATTTTACACTTTCGTGCTACCCCTTGTGATGGTGTCACCTGGTGCGGTCCGCACCCTCCGCAAGCCCCTAGTGACGCCTCTGTATGAAGTGAATTGATGATTTTGTGTCTTACTGTTTTTAAATCCTTTAAATTTATATTAACTTGTGGTGTCTGGTTGCTTGAGGCCTTGATTGTTTGCCTAAAAACGTTGGATCGATTTTTAACCCCCTTCCTCGTAAGCTAGCGAGCTGAAATTTTGCAGGCAGACTCGTGCCGATGATAAAAATGATGTATCAAAATTTCAGATCGATCGCATGCACTGTAATTAAATTAATGAACTTTAGATTATCCTTATTTATCTCTATGTAACAACATGTTAATTTTTGTGCTAGAGTATAGAGGTGCGTATTATATTGAACAACCTTTCCTGTCGTGCAATAAGGTGCGTATTATATTGACAATACTTTTTTAAAATATATACCCGATAGTTGCGCATTATATTAAACATGTTTTACGAGACATAACTAAAATTTTGAATTTTTGGATAGTCGAGCGCTGCGCATTATAATGAACATTCTTTTAGTTATGTCTCGTATTTAAAGGATTTATAGTCAAAAACTTGTTTTTTTATGGGTTTTTTTATTATGTAAAGCGTTTGAGCTCAGTTTCCTGCAGGGGTACTGCAGTATATAAATTATCAATTTATTATTATTAAATTGGCCAAAATTATTCTGCCATGGGCAGACAAACCCATTCTCCTGAACTCAAGTCTCTGATTTGATCTCCTCATTTAGTAAATCAGTGTTCCCAATCTGACACACATAGACACAACACGAAGACACAGAAATACTTTGTAACAAAATCGCTGATTGGTTTGTTTATTTATTTAACTAGTTGAAATGAATGAAATCCCGGCCTTCTTTAAAGCGCAAACTTCTTAGATTTTGATTGAAGTTTCCAGATAAATTCTGAAAAAAATAAATATTGTAGTACAATAATGAAACCTCAAGTTCCTCCAGATTTATAAAATATCAACAATATCTGATCATAAAGTATTTTTGAATTTGTTTTATTTAAACATGTGTCTCTATTTGTGAAATGTGTCTTGCAACAATGGGCCAGGTATTTAGCAACAGTGTGTCTAATGTACAAACATTTGCTTTAACACTTTTACCCAATTGGTGTACAGACATAATAAACAAAAAAAATTCCTTAGAATGTTGTGTATCCATTTTACTTACCAATTTAATACACAAGATAACAGGAGGTCTGACTTGTGTGAAGTGAACAATGGCCACTTTAGGCTTTGGAACTTCCTGTTTTTTATTGAAACAATTACAATTAAACATTATTTTTTATTAAACTAAAATTTTAAAAAATTAACTTGAAACAGCTTTAATTGCTAAATAAGCATTTTAAATAACTTATATGTCTATGTGAGCTGTAAACCTTAGTAAACATCATTATGTAAATTAATTATTCACTTCATTTCTGAATAATTGTTTTGGAGATTTTCGGTAAAATGTTAAGTAATCAAACGTATTCATTACACCATCAGGGATGCCAGGAGCCCTAGACAAAAAAGCCAGAAAATTGTTTCTCTTTAAAAACTAATATATGCAGCATATATAAAGTATGCAACAATTTTCTCAGTGAAACAAACTGACAAATCATTAACTTTTATAAAAAAATTACTGTGTAAATTAAATTGTTTTAAATTCATTTAATTCAAACAGCAAATAATATTGTCCTTCCATATAGCAGTAGGTGTAAAAGAAGGGTGTGAACAGCTACTTAATTGTCTTATTTCTTTGGCAGGTTGCCCTTCAATGGGCTGCCCTTTCTATTTTTTGTATTCATGCAAATATCCTTCCTCTGCTGCTCTGCCATATTGCAGATAGAAAGTTTCTGGTGCAATTTGTTTTTGCCATTTGTGCCATTTCTGGGTGTGTTTTTTTCTCCCTATCTGCTGTATGCAGTTTATATGTGAAAAATTATAGAGTTGTGTACTGGGTCAAAAAGGATGCCAGAACACCCAAACAGTTTTTCAGCTGTATTGCTTTCAGCCAGGTCAACACATGTTATTTTCTGATAGGCTTCACATGTGCCACAATGTTCACAATCGGATTGATATTGCTAAAAGTTTGTTCTACGCTGGGCCCTGTGAAAATGTTAAGTCATGTCTTGATGAGTGGTGATAGGTTTGGGAATCAAGGCAGAACTTTCCCTCACCAGATATCCAGTGGTGTGTTGGGGTCAGCAGGGGGATATCTGGAGACAGTTGATACTGTCTCAAAGCTAAGTTCATCTGTGACAACTGTAACAAAGTTAGTCACACTGCATTAGGAAGTTCATTTTCTGCTTATATTTTCAATCTGGAAATTTGTATATAACCTAGATGTAGTTAGTTAAAAAATATAATTTCCTGCACTTATAAAACAATTTTTAAAAATATGGGAATCTACAAAAAAGTGCAGACTGAATAAAATTGCGATGAAGGCCAGAATTTTCAGGGTTAGCCGGAAATATTTTAAATGCTTAATTTCCAGCTTCAGCTGAAAATCTGGCATCCCTGCATCATTAATTAAAAACTATAAATTTGAAAGCACCTGTGAATTATGCATGTTATAATCATTATACAAAATCAACCATTATCACTAGTAACCAAAAGAATCAATAAAGCTCATGATATTTTAAAAAAATAGTATCAGAAAAGAATGAGACTATAAAATAATGTTATGCACATATCTTTACTGACCTTACTATTTTCATAGGTGTAAAACTGTTTGTCGATTTTCTTACTGTCAACATCACAAAACATGGACACCTTAAAAGCAACGCAGATTTAGCTTATTTTGCAAGGAAAGTCGTGTAATATGAAAAAGAGGGGCACAATTTAATAATAATAATAATAATAATGAATTGATAATTTATATAGCGCTGTACCCCAGTAAGGAACTGGACACACAGCACTTTACATGAAGATAATAACATGCATAGAAGTATTAAATAAACATTCATATCTTAACAACCACATAATTGACAGTATGGTATACACAAGCTACGTTTATCATTAGAAGAAATGTTTTTTAATTAGTTTAGAAAGTAAAGTTTGAAAAATGTGAGTTACTGAAGTGACCAAAGTAAACCAGTGATTATTTCTCCCCAAAAGGTTTAACTAAACTAAGACAAAATAAAATCCTAATAAAAAATACCTACCTTCTTTCTATTAACATCAGAGAGACTACGGAAAAGTTTTCGACCCTGCTTCCCTGCATTCCATATGGCGAAAGATTCCCAGTTGTTTAATATTTGATCCTCCAAAAACTTGACTCGTAAATTCCAGATTGTTGATCTGTAATCAAATATTAATATCATATAGATTTTGGGGAAGGGTTATTTCAATGATAAATAAACTTAAAATAAAATATAAAAAATCAATAAGGTGTAAATAAGTTTACTTCACTGAAATAGAAATTCTATAATAACATTACTCTGCTATGGAGAAAGTTTCAGCTTGTGGGTGATATCGATACATTAACAAATCCAGGTTTGACCTCAAAACTTTGCCTCCAAGCGTCAAGTGTTTGAAGAAAAATATCAAATCCTCAGGTGTTCCCTGTTAAAATAAATTTAATGACACAAATGTATAAATAATCCTCTATATATAAAAATAAATACAAATACAAAAATAAAGTTCAGTAACGAATCTATGTACTTTAATCTACCATTAATTGAAACACTAGTAATCACTTCTCTATTGAAAATACACCTTTCCACTCTCATCAAAGCCCCCAACTGTTTGAATGACATTACGATGACAAAACCATGTGGGCATAATGACAGTTGGTCCATGCGACATGTACACCTGCAAATAATCACAGTTTATAATGAATTGTAGAGCATACATAGTTGCAACAACTGAAGCATATAAAACATAAAGTATGGTAAAACAAGTAATAAAAACTCAAATGAGTATTTAATGCAATTTCCAAAAAGAATTTCCAATTTTTTTATTCCAGTGAAATCATTCTAGATTATATTAAAAGTCATCTAATTCAGAAACTAAACAAAATATGACATCATATCCCTTCACACTACATCACACCAAGAATGTGTCAATATAATGCACACCACGCAACAATCTAACATATGCATTCACAAAGCGGAAAAACCCCATTAACTATCATTCTAGATTAAATTAAAAGTCATTTCAAATCAACAATTTTAAACTAAACAAAACAATTGCTTTCAAAAAGTGCTGCTAAAATTAAGAGAGTCGAGAAAAGACATTTTTCAAAAATTCCTTCAACATTGTTCTAAATAATATTAGCTATCGCTTGGCGTTTATTTCAACCCAATAGTTTGCGAGAAATTCACAAAATACTGATATTTTTTTGTTTTTTATGGATTTTTCAGGAAATTCAGTAGACCGTTTTGGTATTTTTTTTGCCCTTGCACACCCTTGAGAACTCCTTAACATATTTGCAAAAGACCCGAACCCTCTATCTGGTATGGTTCAGGAGGAGTTGCAGGATCAAGCTCTACAGACATTTCAAATATATAAACGCAATTTATCCCATGGGAAATTGCGTTAAAAATCTGAACATATAACCTAAAAATTTGACTATGTTTATTTGAAAATCTAAAACTAAATATGTTTAACTTGGGGGTAAATCAATTCATAGTTTTCAAAGTACAAAGAATTTAGTGTTTAGGAGATTTTCAAATGTAAGAGAACAAACTCAAACATGCTTACAGGAGAGTCATGACGTGTAGATGTAATTCTTAAACAGTACCTGTGTGTAGAGCTGATCATCACTAAGATTGTTTGCCCAATCTGTGAAACGTTGAGTGGAATCAGCAGGTTCTCTGTGAAATTTGCAGCCCACAATCTGATTCCAGATATATTTCAAATGACTAAAATTAATTAGAGGATTAATTGTGAAATCACACATATTTTAAAACTGATTGATTTACAGGAAGTTTTAGATCATAAACTTTTAAAATTTAGCTTAATATTCAAATTTACAAAGATGAAACAACTTTTTTTTTCAATTTAAGGTACATGTAGATACATGTAATCACAACTTGACTTATATGAGAGGTGGATTTCTTTCTTTTTCTTGACAACAAAATTACTCACAGCTTGTGTAGACATCATGGCCATTTCCAACTGGTTTTTTATTCTGTCTGGATGCATTACATCATCCTGAAACATTCGATTCCACACACTCTCATATTCTAATACATCTAATATTTATCAAGACGATAATTGTAATGTTTAAAAATAAAATTGAATTACAAATATACCATGGCATTAAATTTCATTTGTAAATGCAAAAATGAAAGTGAAGTGTCTTTCTCTAGGGGTTGTAAATTACACTTTAAAAAAACTTACTGCATCCAAAAAACAAAAGAACTCTCCTGTGCTTTGGGCGATAGCTTTATTTCGGGCAAATCCCACTGAAATATATAAATATAAATTTCATTTTGTTTGTAAAATAATTATGTCAATCATTAAGGCATAATTGTAAAGAAGAGATGCACACAAATTTCAGCTACAAAAAAACACTTAGACTGGGTCTCAAATGTCCTGTGACAACAGCTCAGAAGTAATTAAACTATGTTATGTAGACACACAACCCAAAAGTAAATAAACACGAATAGCAAAATAGATTTAGAAATATGCAAATACATGTACTTGCACCAAAAACGAGAAGATGGAATACAGCTGAGACAACCAAAAACATAAAAATTATCATTCAAAATGCTGATCTGAACAGTTTTCTCAAACAAAAATTTGATTAACAGGATGTAATTACTTTTAAAGCAGCATCTCAGAATTTAGATTATAGTAGGGAAGGAAAATTTGTTGTGCTTATTCATTTAATAAAAATTAAATTTAATTAAATAACTGCTATGGAACATTTGGACATAATATAATAATTTAATAAATAAAAATAATAGATGTATACTGAATTCACGAAAACCAGTTTGAGGTTGTCTCAGCTGTATTCCATCTTCTGATCATAAGCCTGATCATTAGATTTGATATCCTAAATTCCACAAAACTTTACTTTTTAAGCAATAATTTCTATTTTTACCTGCTATAAAAGAAACATTAGCAACTAATGTTCTCTTTAAGCGGTGCCGCCATGCAGATCTCAGGCCGAGGCCGCGCAGCAGTTTAGAATTACCATGCAGCAATTTTTTTTAAAATTTGCACAAAAAATGGATGCTGTGCAACTTTGCACTAAAGTGTTTTTTACTTTGCACATGGACCACTGAACCTTTGAGGGAACATTGTTAGTAGCCATACTTTCTTTTTTAAGTCCTTAAGCCGATTGAAACCTTAAAATTTAAAGAGTGATTGTAAGCATAACTTATTTACCTCCACAGGGCTTTTCTTCATGGCCAGATATTTTTAGGGTAAACTTTGGGTTACCATGCGCATTGTCCCATCTTTCTATAACTCTCCTACTGTCATCCTGGTACAATTTCATAGTTATTAATTTTTAATACAATCTTAGTCACATTTTCCTTCTTTTACAGGTCTAAAATAATGTTCATGAAATTTGAACAACAGCAAAGCTATTTTTTCCTCCAGTATTAATCTGCTTCATGATAGCTAACACTCGAGACAAAGTCTTATTTAAAACACTGACACCAATTAAAAAAGCTTCACACTTCACCCAATAACATAAACTTAGTTGTCTTTGACTAACTGAGAACTTCAAACAAAATGTATTTTAAAGATTTTCTATTAAGCTAAAATAAAGACAACATTACTTACTGTACTGGCATCATCATAGACACTTAACTCAATAGGACCTTGATAGCTTTGTTGTAACACTGAGTGCAAGGATTGGGGTAACCACTGGCTGGCATTATGAACTGGTAATATAACAGACTGATAAAAATAGACATGTTATTTTGTGAGACTAGCCAAATAATGACTTCTAATAAGTTCAAATAAAATACAATGCTAATTCTTCACATTTATAACTGATGATGATTTTAAATATTAGTAATGGTCTTCTGGGTATTCGGGTGCCAGATTGCAGATGCATACTCTTAAACTGGCTACACAAAGGCTGTATAGGGTCTATCTTTTATCCTAGAGCTGCTAATCCTGAGATTTCGCCTCTGGAACCCTTGGTCATGTTTGGCCGGATAGACACAGTTTGTATATGCTGATTCCAGCAAAGCTCCCTCCTTACTGAGGAAACTTGACTCAAGCAAACAATCCCAAAGTTATTGAGGGTGGTGTAGAGGGTTTCTGCTTCTGAAAACTGACGAGGTATGAGACTTAGCAGGATAAAATTCTATGTTCCAGCCTTTTTTCCACTCAGCTGACCAGTTGATTTCGTGTTGTTGCTGTGTCATGGGCAAACTGCCTTGCTTGGGAGGTCATCTTTTCAGGCAGATCACTGATAATGTTTCCTCTAAGGTTTGTTGGTCCGTGTGCAAAGTAAAAAAACTATTGTGCTTAGTTGCTCTGTATCCATTTTTTTGCAATATTTTACAAAATTTGCTGCGCTGCACTGTTAAACTGCTGCGAGGCGTCTGTCAGATATCTACGCGGCTGCTCAGCTGCTCAGCTTAAAGGGAACATTGGTCACTGATATATGCGAAGATTAAACAGGCACCTTACACAGAACCCTGACCTAACACAGTCAAAGAATGTGCTTTTTCCGCCTACCACTACCATCTGGGATCAATTGTTGAGAAAACTAGAGATCCATCTTTTTGTAGTACGTTTGATCCCATATCTCTGTTATTTGTGAACTATGGTTTGCATGGTCAAAAGCATTTGAAAAGTCCATAACCCGCATTTCAGTCCAGTCTGCTTGCGATTCTTGAGATTGGTCATATAGTTATCTACAAACTTGAGGACCTGAGTCTCACATGACCTTTTACGTCAAAAGCCATGCTGACAGTCCATGAGTATATTGTGGCTTTCAAGATGATTCATGGCTGCGCTTACAATTATGTGCTACAACAGTTTTCAAACCGGGATACCAGGCGATAATTGGCAGGGTCACAATATTCCCTTTTCTTGAAGATTGGAGTAACATGTGCTGTTCTCCAGTATTTTGGAGCATGGCCTGAAGACAGTGATTTTTGGGAGACGATTGGCGGAGCAGAGTTGATTCTTTGAGCATTTGAGATTTTACATTTAAAACATTATCAGGCCCGCAATGCCCTAAAGGGGTTGATTGATTAAAGGGGTGACAGCACCCCCTGCTGTGACAAGCCGGCAAGTAGGGTGATAAATAAACAAGATGGTTGCATCACGTTCTGACTATTTATTGTTTAGAGCCTAAAAAATACCTCAGAAATAAATAAGACTCACAAATTAGCGCTTTAATAGCTAAAATACAACAAAAAATAATGCATTTAATTAAATAAAAACTTAAGTTTAAGTCTTAAGTTCTCACGAGAAAATTAAACTTCGCTGTGAAATAATATACGTATAGAAACTGCAGGATTACTCAATAAACTTTATCAACATTTTGAATAATTTTAATTTGAACATTCCCGTCAATCAATGATTCAATAGTTTAAATTAAATGTAATCGTCAGGAAATTTGTTATTTATTTTTTATTATTTATTATTATCGGCCGATATTTTTTTATTATATAAAAAAAATTCTTTTTGACTTCCAATAATTTGTAAGTGATGGGTCCATTAATCGTTAAAAAATAATTTAATTAATAGTTACATTTTTTAACAATTAATCATCATAAAATGTCATAATCAATAATAAAGAAATTAATCATTAATTTCCGCAGCCCTACTAGTACCTACTTAACCTACTTAGTTACTTAGTCGTGCTACTAACTACTACTAAAATGACTAAAATACTACTCATGACTAATAATAATATTAATACTAATTACTTTAACTTTAATTACCAATACTAGTACTAGCTAGGCTAGTCAATACTTATACTTATGACTTATACTAATTACTAATACTAATACTAATACTATTAGTACTTACTGTCAATACTAATTAATTATTATGATAATTATGAATAAGTTACTTACTATGACTATAGTGTAAAATAATAAGTAAAATATATAGTAACCAGAGACAACGTATGAACTTTTAAAACTGGATTACATACCACTATTGGAAACATCTTATTATTCTAATTGCAAAGAAAAAACAACACGGCAATACAACTTTTATTCCATTTGATATATTGGTGATAATTTTACATAAATCAACAATTTACTTTCCTGTACCAATTTTTGATGCTACCCTGTTGTTTATTCCGCACTTGCATATTTTGTAGGACACGTTTTCGACTATTTAATTTTATAATCTATCAATACATCCTTTGTTTTCAAATATGAAGCCCAAAAAGGTAATTTTCAAGAGAAAGATGTTAAATTTAATACTTTTTTATCAATATTTAAGTGGTCATTTGAAGATACCTTATTACAGGAACACTTCTTGTATCTCAAATATCAGACTTCCCCCATCTGACTACAGTAACCAATTATCGTTTCATACAATTCAAAGGGTTTGATTACACTGCGCTATTAAGACTTAAAGTCTTTTGACTTCGATAATGATTCTTCATAAAATGCCACTAAATTTTTCGATAGCATTGTCAGGTAATCCCGCTGTTTGTACACCCACGTATATTATTTCACTGTGAAATTTAATTTTCTCTTGAGAACTTATACTTATGGTAAATTATTGTTTAGCAGATCAGGCCGCCATCTTTGTTTATATGCAAGCGTCTGAAGCACTACAACTAAACCTAACCCTAATTTCTTTAATACCTTCCATTTTGGAAAAATTCTCTTAAAATTTTTAAAAAACTAAATCAATCTAGCATAAAATGGGCAGTGTATACAACTGACAATAGGTACTTTTGTATAACAAGGAGGCTACTATTTTTTTGTATCGGAAGTTGACTTCGGCGCAGGAGGATCCAAGTTTTTAATTTTCCGATGAGGGTGGAAAACTATTAATAAATAGTTACTTTCCACACAGTTCAGTTCCTTTTCCGGTCTGCAGCTCTTGGCGACATTTTGGCCTATATTTTAATAGGTCTCAATCGTATTTTCAATCGATAGGTAATTTGGAATATCAAAGCTGACATATTACATAGCCATCTTCACCTCAAAAACTTTTGAAGAAATTCAAAGTCTTTAGCTTTCATATTAAGTCTTGTCTAGCTTTATCAATCGATTGATATGAATATGTGTGCCAATTTTCAATGAGCTAGGACGTGAAGAACATTTTTTAAAGGGGTCTACCGATATGCATTTTTGCCGATATTGCTGATACCGATATTACCGATATTTTTTTGCCGATATGAGTGCCGACATTAGTATTTGTTGGGACAAAACCAGCGGTCTTATTTGATGACGTCATTCTTAAATTTATCACTCCTAAATTTTCTATTAGGGGTCTACCGATATGCATTTTTGTCGATATTACAGATATTTTTCCGATATGAGTATTTGTTAAGACACAAAAAAACAGCGGTCATATTTGATGACGTCATTCTTAAATTTATCACTCGTAATTATTTATATTTTGTAATTTAGGGGTCTACCGATATGCATTTTTGCAGATATTACCGATATTTTTTTCCGATATTAGTATTTGTTTGGACAAAAAAAAACAGCGGTCATATTTGATGACGTCATGTGTAATTATTTATATTTTATAATTTAGGGGTCTACACTCTACCGATATCCAGTTATGCCGATATTACCGATTTATTATTTTTTTCCGAAACGAAGTTTCTGATGTGTTTACAAGTTCCAGATCATGACCTACATAGGACTCATGACAAAACGAACCGTCCTTTATGAAAATGTACAAGCAAAATTAGGTACTCCTTTTGAAACTTCAACTTTTGACTCATAATTATTAATTCTAACCAATAGTTTAATGGCTTTTGCACATGGTCACCTTTTATGAATGAAACAATGAGAACAAAGCAATTGTAATAGAGTGAAATGAGGTTGAAGGATGAATGGTTGCCCATGACAAGTCTGCACACGGTACATTTTGTTATTCCATACGAAACTAAATGTTTTAGACATCTGCGATTCTGCGTGCATCTTTGCTATTAGAGCAATTACATGAACATAATGTTTACATGTTATCCATTTATTAGAGCAATTACGGTATATTTGGCATCGGCACTATTTACACAGTATTTCCAAGCTTACGAAAATCGGCCGATACCTAAAAAATATCATAGCACATGGCACACTGTATCGTGGCTGTAGATATTAATACTAGGACTCTTTTGGCTATTTCAATACCGGTATCGGGATCGATATATTAAATTGTAGAGATATTGTAAATCTAAATGATGGTTTTTTTTTGGTTTTTTTTGTTGTTGGTTTTTTTGGGTCAAAATATCACTTATTATAAAATATCGGTGACGTCAATATCGGGACCTTTACAGGCTACCGATATTGCAGATATCCTGATATCGGTGCCGATATATCGCTGAACATCTGCGGACCGGCAGCGGATGGCCCACGGACCGGCACCGGTCCGCGGACCACCACTTTGAGAAGCACTGTCCTAGGCAACCATTACTATTCACTCAACCTCATTTTGACTCCAACTGCAACAATGTCTTTAATAGTTTCATTCATTAGTTGTGGCTGTGTGCAAAAAACCTTTTAACCATTGGTCAGGGTTAAATTAATTAGTTATGAGCCAAAGTTGAAGGTTCAAAAGTCAAAAGGAGTTCCTAAAATATTATTTCTACATTTATATAGAGGCAGAGGACAGTTCACTTTGAAATATGTGGGTCATGATAGTTGTGTGAATTGTAACTTATAAACACACAGAAACTTCGTTTAAATTAAGATAAATTTTACTGTTATTTAAAGTTAAATGATTTATTAATAAAGAATGTTTTAAAAACAAAATAAAGAACTATAATAATTTTAATTATAGCATTGATAGTGAAAATAAAATCATTATTAAAACAAGAGATAAAGTGCGTGACGCGAACAGCGGAATTGAGTTCACAAAATGTGGGAATAAAATGCATTGGGGATTGGGACAATTTGAATCACACTTTAAAAATTCATAACTTTAAGACTATAAATCCTAAAATTATAATTTTGGTGTTAAAATTTACTTTAAAAATATGCTCTATTTAACTATGCTAATGGTTATTTTTATTTTTAAAGTTTATTTTTTTTACAAAAGTGCCTAGTATACAACAGTTTCACACCTAGCAATAGTACCGCCCTCGACGCGGCCGCCTAACGATAATTAGCCGGAGTTTGTTTATTTATCACCCTACTTGCCGGGTTGTCACAGTAAGATGCCAAGTGAAATTTTTTCACTTACAAACAAACAAAATAAGAATCAAACATCTAGTAACAAAATAAAAAATGAAATTTTTTAAAAATATATATTGATCTTCTAAGAACATTAAAATAGATAAATAATACTTTTTAAAATATCTACAGTCAGTAAATTTATTTTAGCATGGGTCGTTCCAGGTTAACAAAATCTAGCTAGCAGGGTGCTAGATAATCAAAATGGATGTATCGTGACCGGATTATGTATCACAGAGCCGAAAAAATGCCTAAGAAATTAATAAGACTTACAAATTAGCGCTGTAAAAGCTAAAATACAACATATAATAACGCATTTAATAAATTAAAAACGTACGTCCGTAAGTTCTCACGAGAAAATTAAAATGCGCTGTGAAATAATATACGTGTAGAAACTGCAGGATTACCCACTGTCATTGGCATATTTTTTAAATTTTGTTATTATAATCATAGACTGGAATACTTGGTGTAAATTTTGACTGTTGACACTGTAGACTGTTTAAAAAATTAAATTATAACAAAGTAATAAATTAATCAAAAAAGTTAAATAGAGCTAATTTTTTTAAATAACTTAAACACCAGAATTATATTTTGAGCATTTTATTTTTGAAGTTATGAAATTTCATTTGATAAAATAAATGTTAATTATACTTATTTTTAAAATTTCTATTTCAATAGAAATCAAAGAAGTCATCAAAATCAAAGAAATCTCCAGAAAAGAGGCTATCTATTATTCTTCCACCTTCTAGTAAAAGAGTCAAAGCTTCTTCGCCAACTACACCACCTCGGGTAATAAAAAAAAGACGTCTTTATAGTAAGGAAGCCTTACAAGCAGCTTATAAAGCTGTTAAAGACAGCAGCATTTCTGTAAATGCTGCTGCAAAACAGTATGGTGTTCCTCTCACCACTCTTCGGGACAGAGTTGATGGCAGGATAAGTATTGACACAACCAGACCAGGTCCACCACTGCTCATGGCCAAAGAAGAGGAGTCTGAGATAGCTCACTTTTTGCAAACCATGGCTCGCTACGGCTACCGTTATACACGTCTTGAATTGGCCGAGATTGCCACAGATCAAGCAGTGGAGAAAGGGAAACGTGCACCTAGATCGAATGGCTTAACAACGAAATGGGTTGACAGCTTTATTAATCGCTGGCCTGGGATCAGAGAGCTAAGTTGTAAGTTCAAAAACAAGTCTGATGCAGAGCACACTGTGAGAACTTACTTTGAAGAAATAAAAAAGATAATTGATAGATACAAGCTTTTGGATAAAAGTGACAGAATTTATAATATAATGGAAATTCATTTATCAGGGTATAATGGTGTTGCTTCTTCTGGAGCAGGAAAATCCAGTTATCAATTTAAGACAGATAATTCCACAAATACCACTGTGATAGCATGTGGCAGTGTTTCTGGCAAGGTATTGCCTCCTTTCTTTATATTCCAAGCAAGTAGACTGCGTCCAGAAATGCAAAGGGGTTTACCAAGCAATGTCAGTGCTTCAGTTACAGAAAATGGGAAATGTTCACCTCAAATTTTCCGTAGATATTTAAATGAACACTTTCTTCCCCAGGCTCAACGGGAAGATGATGCCCCTATCTTAGTGCTCATGGATGGTTCAAAGAGCCATGTTTTTGTTGGAATGAATGAGTGGGGTCGTGAAAACAATGTAATTTTCTCTTTTATACCAGCACACACGACACATCTCCTTCAGCCTCTTGAGGTGGAATGTGCTGAAGCTTTACAGAAAAAATTTGAAAGCATATGCCATAAAAATCTCAAAACTTCATCCGGTTCTTGCATCAACAGAACCAGTATAGGGGACCTTGCTTACCAAGCATATTGTCGAGTTTTAACAAGACATGCTCTCATGTATTCCTTTAAAAAAGCTGGTGTTTATCCTGATATTTCGTCTGATGAAAGCGGGGATGAAATAGAAGATGAACATGCTTACAAAGGAGGTATAATGAAAAGTGAAGAAAACTGCGAGGTGAGATTTTATGGATTCTTAAATCTTGCTCTGAAGTTTATTATTTAATAAATAATAATAGTTTTAAAACTAGTTATTACTCAACTGAAACCATTTTTTCATAAAAGTAAATGATCTTTTATCAAGGGATTAGATTTTAAAATACAACTTATTCTTTTGGGTGCATAAGTTGTGATTGGGCTATTTTTTTTATTGCATTTGAAAAATTATTTGCTCTTTGTTACTTCGAACTTATCAAGTATATTAATTCTTTAATCAAGGGAAAAACTACAAATAACCAAATCAAATTATTTATGAACATTGCTTTTGTTAAATTTAAAATAATCTATCTTGTTATTCATCAGGTGCAAGATGAAGTTATTTTTACAGAGGATCTAGTAGTTGGTCAAAACCAGGAAGTCACAGAGGAGGAGGTGGTGACTACACAAGAAGTTGTTCTCAATGAAGATGGGCAAGCAGAGGATTTGGTAATGCTAACACAAAATGGTGAAATGATTGTGGCATCCAATGGACACATTGTTATTCACGATGGTGAAATATTCGTCAACGGCAGTGAGGGTGGGTTTTCTCACTTTCAACCCATTCAGCTCATTCAGGCGGTTGATGGAATTGAGCATCCATCTCCATCCAAATCTGACAGTGG
The DNA here is from genome assembly GCA_944989445.1 of Ampullaceana balthica. Classification (NCBI taxonomy): domain Eukaryota; kingdom Metazoa; phylum Mollusca; class Gastropoda; family Lymnaeidae; genus Ampullaceana; species Ampullaceana balthica. The sequence continues at coordinate 290,333 of CALYLW010000265.1, read as the reverse complement.
TGATTCAGACAAAAATGGAACCTTAAAGCCATGTATATTGACAGATGAAAATTTATTGGATAATTCTTGCTTCGATGAGTCAATGTTAAATTCAACAGGCACAGGAACAGATTTAAACTCCACAGACAATAGTGGAGATCAAATTAACCACGAAATTCACCACATGGGCTTAAAACTGGAAATTTCAAACAATAATAGTGATCTAGACTCTTCTACTAGCAGTGAAAGTGAAGATAGCCCTGTTGGGATGAATATTGTTGTTAAAAATGAGGTCATGTCTGATAATTGACTGATTAGTTATAACAGGCTCATGAAAAAATAATTTTCTATGGATATATATATATATAGTAGAACCCACTTATCTTGACCATGGTTAACTCCCCAACCCTATTAATGTCGACGTTTTTTATTGGAACCACCAAATTCTCTTTTTGTCTTAGCATTTTCTCATTGGTTATGTCGATTATTTTATGTCGCCAAGCCCTAATATCTCCAGCACAAAAGAGGGTCAAATTTGCAACTTAACGTTGGTTATCTCAATCCCCGTCTGATCGCCTAGCTACGCACTCGCATTTTTAGTTAAAAATAGCATCGAAATCTCGCTTTCCTCGAGACTTCCGGCTATTGTGTGATTCTACGAGATTTCAATAAAAATACCGGATGTTTTTACAATGTATCTTGTTTCACTTTTGATCTGTGTGTGAATTAGTTTGATGTGTCTCTATCGAGTATGTATTCATCCGAGGTGCTCGAAAATAGCGTTATCGGTCTTTAATCGTCATTATTTTGCAGTGCATGTTATATGATTGTTAAACTTAATTCATTTCCTGATGCATTAATCATTTTATTTTTTAAGATAAACGAATATCTTTAGAAAAGAAAATAAAGGTGTTTTTTATTTTATATTGGTAAATGCTGTTAGTATATGGCTTTTGTTGTTAGCAAACATGTATTTACATTTTTATAGCATGCCGATCGCTTCATTAAACAAATAACGGCAACGCTGTTGTGTAAAAAAAAACCTCCAAAAACACGTGCATGTACGTTCTCATTTATTAACGCTAGTGATGGGACGATACCAAAATCAAAGGGTGCTTACTGTAAACAAGGTTCCCCAGATTTTAGGATATATAACAGACTACAGACAGTTCACCCACCCCCACTCTCAATCTCCCACACCATTGTTGTTGGTTAGTCCGATTAGCATCAAATTACCGAAGGAATTCTGAGTCCATTGTAAGCTGAGGGGACGGACCCAAGGAAGATGGTTTGGAAGAGAATGGTTCGGGGACAATGAGGGTATGTGTAGGTTACACGGGGCGGGTTATTTGTTAGTGATATTATTAGTGTAGCTTGTAAGGAAAGTCACACAAGTGCCTTCCAAGGCACAGTATCGCTCAATATGGGAATCACTGCTGTGAATAATGCTAACTCCGCAGAAACAGTGGAACAAACATCAAGCCCCATTTAAAAAACCTTGTCTGGGAGCGCGCAAGAGTGGAAAACACGATGCCACCAACAGACCCGCCGTGGCGGGGCAGGAGTAGCTTAATTCGTTATATACATGTACTAGGGAAAAAAACAGCACTAATGCAACAAAGGGTTATATTTAAATGGTCCTTAAAAATGAACGGTCTTAACAACCTTAGGAAAGAGTTAAGAAATATTAGGGTCCCGATATTCCGATCAATCGTCCCATCTTAATTAACGCACATCATGCATATAAAGAAATTTCAAGCACATGTTAATATTTTGCTGCCATATTGGTTTTTGTTTATCTCGATGATCGGCTATCTCGACGCTTTTTGGCAAACCCCTAGGCGGTTGACATAACCGGGTTCTACTGTATATATATATATAATATAATATCTACTTTCCAGGCAAAGAATTGAAGCTAATTAATTAAAAATACTTAAAATTGTTTGTTAACATGAGTACGACTGGGACATGCCTGGTTTATATTTTAGTAATGTCTTTACAGTACCAAAATATCAATTCTGATATGCTACGATAAAGTTGGAATAAAGTTTTAATTACTTATCTATGGTTTCATTTAATCTGCAATTTGTGTGAATATATTTGAACAGGTAATCACTCATCACTTATAGTCATTTGGCCAGTTTCCCCACAAATCATAATTTATTTGTTATTCTGTCTTAGTTAAATTTAGTTTATTTTGAAAGTGAAGAAATAAAATACAAAAATAGTAATACCAATCGAGGATCAATTCCTGGTACTGTTTTTTCAAGAATGGGTAACAATGTAACTTCAATGTAGCCATTAAGCTTGTGGTCATGCAGTTTAATATTTAATGTTTGTATTTCATTCCTAGTGTCTTTCATGAGAACCATTACAGAGTTGAATTTATCAATACTTTTGTTATAGCATATATTGCTATAAGAATTGAAAGTGAAACATTTTTTTAATTTTTTTTTGTTTTGTTGTGGAAAATTAATTGTTGAACTTTAAGCCATGTTTCATTCATATAATTTGTGATTTTAAAGTTGTTGATGTCATGTCATAATTTGCATAAATTAAAATAAAATATTTTATAAATTAAATCTAATTTAGTTCAAAAAAAGATTATGATTAAATTGTTATCAATTTGTATTTAAAGTTTCAATAGTTGCACACAGAAATGTCTCACACTAGAATCTAAAATCATATCTCATAGAGAGAGAGAGAGTGGATGCCATCTTAAAATGTTTGCCTTAATTGCTGAAGAGGAAAGATTATTTTAGTTTCAACTTTTATCTATTAGTGGGATGAGAACTGATTTCAGTTGAATTGTTCAAAACAAAAGAAAGAGTTGTTAATTTTTTGAAGGGGTAATCATCCAAAAACAGGTTGCGCAACACCACCAAAAAATCACAGTATAGAGAAAGTAAAGTTATTTTAAGTAACCATCAGCTAGCTGTCACCATTAATAATACATAAATATGGACCAGTTATGTATGAAATTAAATGCCAAACACAGACTTTTCTATCATTTAAAAAAAAATTTGAGGTAAACAAATCCCACACACTCCATTCATCACAGATAACTAAACTTGGCTAGATCGGGGCAAATTGTTTCCCATCGAGTTAGAATCCAAATATTTTTTAAACATTTTTTTCCCGTTCTGTAAACTGAATTTACCAGCAGCTACCAAATAGTAAATTTATTAAATTGCTATTAAAGATGTTTATGTATATAAATGAATCTGATGGCTCATTTTTACACTCGGAAGGGGTTGGCCTTTACGGGGCCCGGGAGATAAGTAGGGTTGCGGAAGTGGCTGCGACTTGAAACTGACTAACCCCGGCGAAATCGCCAAACATATGCACTGGAACCCTCCGGATAACTGGAGGGTGGGGCATGGCCTCATCGAGAGACCCAGTGCTGGGTGTGGGAACAGGCCCATACCCAACAGTGCCCGCCTAGGAACGCCGAAGACAGGAAGACCCTCTGGGCAAGGGACGGACCGTCCTCAATGGGTTGAAGATTTCTGCCTACCCCCTCTCTATTCTATGGTTCATATATCGAAAAAAGCAGGTCCCGGAATGGACCTTCTAAACCCCTTCTCGGCGGATGGTGGTACGTCGAGTCGGTTGGCTACCCCCCCCCCTCTTAGAGGCATGGTGACGAACGACAGGCCATGTCCAAGCGGTCAATCGGTGACTGGCCGTCCTTGTATGGGTGCGAAGGGCCATCCTGAACAAGCCCTGGTAGTTTTACAGTTGAATGTCTGTGGCATAAGGCAAAAGGCACACGAAGTAACCAAAATACTCCACGAACGGAAAGTGGATGTGGCACTGTTCCAAGAAACGCTCCTCAAAGGGAAGCCGTTCCATATCACTGGTTACTCGCTATACCATTGCAAGTGTGACCGGCAATGTCGAGGTCTTGCCACAGCGGTCCGGAATGATTTAACGATGGAGCTGCTCGAAGTTAAGTGTTACAGCAACACTGATACTCTCACCGTGAGAGTTTTCACAGGCGACGTTGGCTTTACAATCACGAACGTCTATAATACGCCCAGAAATCCTATCGCACTTCCAGTTGGGGAAGATGTCATTTTTGGCACAACGATAATAGCAGGAGACTTTAATGCACAGTCTCCTGACTGGGGCTATGCTGAACGGAACGCGTCAGGCCGCTACATCGAGGATGTCTGTATTAATACGAATCTCATCAGGCTACAGAATGCAGACAGTGAACCGACACTACTGCACACGGGGCACAGCACGGAGTCCCGCCCAGATCTAACGCTTATTTCCGCTGACCTAGAGTCGAAGCATAGACTGGAAGTATTAAAGGAAGTAAGCAGCGATCACTTGCCAATCCTGATTGAATTTGGACTTGGTGCAGGCAAACCTCGATTTGAAAGAAGGCATTGGCAGTTCCGTAAGGCCGATTGGCGAAAGTACGAGGCCGAGAGCGAGACCAAGCTCGCTCTGCTGGATGTTGCAGGAGACAACATGGATGCCACCTACGGGCAGTTTATTGACACAATCCTTGGGGTTGCGAGGCGAACGATCCCAAGGACGAACGGGAAACAGAAGTTCAGACCTTACTGGGACAAGAGTCTGGCAGCATTGGTGAAGCAAAGAGCAAAAGCACGGAAAAAGGCAGCCAGGCTAAAGACGCCCGAAGCTCGTAGGGAGTACAACAGACTGACGGCTGAAGTCCGGGCAGCTGTCGACAAAGCGAAGAAGGCGAAATGGGTAAATACGTGCGAAAAACCCGATCTCGTAGACGGAAGAAAAGTTTGGCGGCTCTTGGATGCATTATCTGGCGCGGGGAAGACAAAGAATTACAACCCTTTGACGACACCAAAGGGCCAAAGGGCTAGTGAAGTTAAGCGCGCACGAGCGCTAAACAAACACTTTGCCCAGGTGAACAAGAAAGGCGCCAGATCTGATTTTAGCCGAACAATCGACCGAATGCGCAAAGAGGGCTCAATGAGACAAAGCAAAGGCCCTCAACTAGAGGTTTTCGCGGCCCCCTTCACAATGACAGAGTTGCAAACCGCACTCAACAAGTGCCAAGCTGGCAAAGCACCAGGACCAGATAAAGTTCACAATGAAATGCTCAAACATCTGGGCAAGATAGGCCGAATGAAACTGCTGGGTTTCATAAATAGAACTTGGACAACAGGCACGCTGCCGAAGCTGTGGAAAAAGGCCACAATAACCCCAATTCCCAAAGAGGGGAAACCAGGCGAACACCCGTCTAGCTACCGGCCAATTTCCCTCACGTCGTGTGTGGGGAAGGTAGCTGAACGGTTAGTGAACGCACGACTCTACTGGTTCCTCGAAAAGTCCAAATGCATTCCAATGACGCAAGGTAGGTTCCGAAAGGGACGCCAACCGATGGACCAGGCTCTCCGACTAATTCAGACAATCACAAACGAACTCCAGTCGAGGAATCACACCGTTGCGGTGTTCTTCGATCTAAAGCAGGCATACGACAAGGTGTGGCGTGGAGGGCTACTTTATAAGTTACAGCAGTTGGGTGTCACTGCGAACATGTACAGTTGGATAAAATCGTTCCTTACGGACAGAACGATCAAGACTCGCGTGGGGGAGTCATTATCCAACGAAGAGCGCCTGGAGGACGGACTCCCACAGGGATCCGCCCTTAGTTGTACATTGTTCCTAGCCTACGTCCACGACCTACAAGGTATTCTGGGGTCACAGAATGCCATGTTTGCTGACGATCTGGCTATATGGAGTTCCGGAAAGGACGTCGCAACCCTGCAGAACAGGCTGCAGGAAGATCTGAATCGAATCGAAGACTACGCCAATCGCTGGCGCCTAGTAGTCAATACGGAGAAAACGGTCCACTCCATTTTCACTAATGGACGGAATGCCCTGAAGCATGAGGTGGTGCTTCAGATATGTGGGAAAAGATTGAATTGGGATCGGACACCAACGTACTTGGGAATCAAGCTGGACCAGAAGGTCCAGCTACATAACCATGTGCGTGAATTGTGTGCCAAAGCTACAGCTAAACTGTCCCTGGTGAAGAAACTGGCTAGCACTAGTTGGGGTGCGGATGCAAGACTACTGATGGGCTCTCTATCTCGGTAGTGTGAGGGGTGCCATTGACTACAGCCTCCCGATCCAGGCCTTTGCGAGCCGTACGGCTCTAGAGGGTCTGGATCGAATACAGAACCAAGCTCTACGGTTCGTATGCGGGGCGTTGCGTACGACACCCACAGCCGCTGTAGAAATTATGTCTAACGTAGAACCCCTGGCGATAAGGCGAGAAAAGGCAATCATGACCACGGTGGAACGATACCGTAGGTTGGAGCATGACGAACCCTGCTTCCAATTACAAGACCGATGGGTAAAGAGGACCCGACTGAAAAGACCATCCTTCATGGATACGGTCTACGAACTAGAAGACTCAGTCCCCATACCCAAGCACAGGGAACGCATGCGACTGGTCCCTGCTCGAGGACCACATGAAAGCTCTGACTTGCCTGAACTACGTATGACACTGGCAAATACAGCGGTGACGAAAGCCAGTCCCGTCGAGCTCCAGCGAGACGAGACTCTGAAGACGATCGAAGCTTATGGCGACAGCGTGGTAAAAGTCTTTACGGACGGCTCGCGCTTCAAGGATGGCAGAAGTGGATACGGAGTACTAATTCAATACCCTCAACCTGGACCTGACAGTATCGAATTGTCAGGACCGTGCGGATCCGCATACAGTAGTCACGACGCCGAACTGGAGGCGATTTGCAAGGATTTGAAGGAAGTGCGCCGACGTCTAGCAAAAAGAAAGGTTTTCCCGACCGTCGTAGTTTTCACCGACTCACGGTTTTCGCTCGAGACCGTGGGTCGATCCTCTCTGGAGACGAAAACGGTCAGTGTCATTTTGGAGACAGTAGGTGAAATCCTAGCACGAGGCGGAAAAGTAGTCCTTCAGTACATCACTGGGCACAGTGGCGAGCCTCATTCAGACAGGGTCGATGAGTTAGCGAGAGAAGGTTCAGCTCAGCCCCAACCCGATCGCCCGATGACCCAGCTGGGGGTCAGATCGTGGCTTAAGGACCATTTCCGAGAGAAATGGCTTCAGGGCTGGGCATCTGGAAGCACGGCCAGAAAAGTATTCCAGTACATGCCGCGACCGAGCAAAAGCGATTCCTGGTGGAAAATTGGACGTAGCAATCAGACGCTCATAACTAGAATGAGAACTGAACATTGTCCCACACGAAGCTACCTGTACAAGTTTAACACTAGAAGGGAACTGGCCTGTCGGCTGTGTGGCCACCCGGAAGAGACGGTGGCACACGTACTCGAAGAGTGCCCCGAGCTGTGCGGGGGTTTGGAAGGCGAAGTAACGGTACCTGCAGAGGGTTACCTCTACGGCGATGCCCGCTTGATGAGGCTCGCTTGCGATAAAATGAACCGGGTCTTAAGAGCCTAGCGGCTCGACCCAAAAGAGAATGTACATACACTAGAGAAAATAATGTAGTAGTCTTGTGATTAACTCTCCCTGGTAGTAATATATTAATTTCAGAAATGGCTGAAATAAAATATGTAAAATTTTAAAATGAAACCATTTACAATGTATTTTGATAATTTAGCACAGGGGTGGGCAAACTACGGCCCGTGGGCCGCATGCAGCCCCCCAGAGTATATTATTCGTCCCGTAGGCATGCATATCTTGCGATCTTATGTCATTGTTAATTTTCTCTAAATAGAATTTCGCTATATTTTTTACATTTTATTCGGAGTATTTGATTCTAATCTAGAGATATTAAATCCGTATTATGGCTCCAGAATCGATAAGTGATCCTTAGTCATTAATTGTTAACATCCTTATTCGAAACTGCATTTCAGCTCAACCGGAAGTGGTTTTTGTTTACGATTTACATATATGCGGATTTATAAAAATTGTTATTTTAAGGCGAATAGACGTTGATTTAATTATGAGTGCTGCCAAAATCAAAAACGAAATATTCAGGATGAATGTTGTGTTTTTAATGACGAATGGACCGGTAAATATTGCTTCACAAGCGTTGGCAGCAAAGCAGTCTCCTTCCTGCCGTGAGTGAGTGAGCGTCCTTAAGGAGTACAAATTAAAAAGACACCACTTAACAAAACATTTGGATTTCGGGCACAATTTAACGAATGAAGAGAGAAAAAGGAATTGCCAGGAGTTGATTAACAATTTAAAGAAGCAGCAAAATGTTTTCACCAAACAGTCTCTAATACAAGATGCTGTAACCAAAGCCAGTAAGGTGCTGTCCCATAAGATTGTAAAATGGAACAAGTCTTTTTTCTGACAGCGAGTTCATCAAGGAATGCTTGTCAGGTGCAGCAAACATTATAAGTCAAAAAACAGAAAACACAATTTGATAGCATTTCTTTATCAAGGAGAACTGTATTCAGGTGTGTTGAAGAAAAATTAGTGACAATTTGATGCACAAACTTTGAGATGCAAGCAAAGAATTTTTTGTGATACTCTCTTGCTTTGGATGAAAGTACCAATGTACAGGACACAGCATAATTGTCGGAATTTATATGGGGAATAAACATTCGTTTTGAGCTTAGCTAAGAATTAATTACTGTTGAGCCCCTCAAAGACACACCTACAGGCCAGGATTTATTCAGCGCTGTTGAGAACTGTCTTGAAAGAACTGGGTTGGTGTGGAACAAAATAGGAAGTGTAAAAACCAATGGAGCGCGTGCTTTGACTGGACAAAACATAGGTCTTGTAAAGTTGACAAAAAATAAAATTAAAGACGAACATCCTGACCATACACTCTTACTTCTCCACTGTCATCCATCAGGAAAGTCTGTGTAAAGCTGCGTTGAATATCAAGCATGTTACTAAGTTTTCAGTTTGATGAACCTTATCAGAGTCAGGGTACTTAACCACAGGCAGTTCAGGGCAGTGCTTGAAGATTTGGAAACTTAATATTATTAATATAAGATATTATCTACCACAGCAGTGTCCGCTGGCTTAGCATGGGCAAGATAATGAAGTGAGTGTGGGATCTCAAGGAAAAAATAGTTATGTTCCTGGAGATGAAGGGTTTTGTTTGTGCCTTCATGTTTGCTATTTATTGACATTATTTGAAAGTTGAATGAACTGAATGTCAAACTTCAGGGCAATAGCTTGCTTGCACATAAAATGTATGTGCATGTTAAATCATTTCAGGCAAAGCTCTCCCTGTTCTCCAGGCAAGCAGGCAAAAACAGGTTTTGTCATTTTCCTTTGCTAAAACAGAAAACCATTCTGGTTAAACGCTGACAAGTACAGAGCTCAGTTGGATGCCTTAGCTGTGGAAATTGAAAAGAGGTTCCAAGACTTCAAGAACCTGGAACCACTCTTCAATATCCTCAGTTTGCCATTTAGTGCAGAAGCTGATTCAGCCCCAGAGGATATACAGCTAGAGCTGCTTTACCTACAAGCAGATTATGACCTGAAGGAGAAGTTCAAGTCAGTTCTTCTGCTGGAGTTTTTTTTTATGTTTACCGGCAGCAGCATATCCACACTTAAAAAACTTTGCTGCCAAACTTTTGTCTCTATTTGGGTTCACATACATCTGTGAGCAAGAATTTTCTTGTATGAAAATAAACAAGTCGAGGGAACAGATCGAGGTTGACAGACTGCAATTTGAATGCAGCCATGCGAATCAAAACCAGTTAACTGGTTCCACAGTTCTAGAACATTTTCCAAAAATTGAACTCTATGGTAAGCTTGAATATAAATTACGTTCCTACTTCTTCATAGTTCAGTTAGTAAGACAGGTAGCAATAAACTTTTTTTGAAATAATAATGAATAAGAAAATCTTATCGAATTAGAAACTGTTTCAGTTCGTATTTTAAAATGTAATGTACATGTGTAAATAGTGTAATAGCGTGTGAATGTGAAAAGTTACTATTTGGGTTGGTTACATAATGATGTCTATCTAGGATTAATTCTTTTTAAATATACTAGGGCTAATTAAAACAAACGGAATATGTACAAGCGACTGGGAGTGTAAGGCAGAAGACAGATCTACGTGGCGCACAGTTGTCAAAGAGGACGTCATAGTAGCCGAGGAGCGAAGGATGGAGGAGGCTTCAGACAGAAGAGCTAGGAGAAAGGCCAAAACATTTGGAAGCACAGAACTCGTGTGTAAAAGCTGTGGTAATGACTGTCACTCAAGGATAGGACTGCACAGCCACTCGAGGAAATGCAACCCAGCTCAACGGTGATGCACCATTGTCTCGCGAGATGGAAGGATGCCGATTAATTAATTAATTAAAACAAACAATATGTAGTGAGAATTTTTCCTTTTAACTCTTAATAATTTCTTTCCTCTCAATTCATGCTAACCTCATCTAACAAAACTCGAATAACCTTTGACTTTGATATGAAAGCAAAAAGGTCATTCCACTTTGTCCTCTTCAAAAATAAATAAATGAAAACTTATTTTTTAAAATGTGGATAAGACAGTGAGACTGCTATCTAGAAAGGCAGTTGTTATTGAACATGGTATGGGTAACAATGTTCCAGCTAAGGTTTTAAAAAAAACATCATAAAAAAACTTTGTGCAAAGTTAGCATCCATTTTTTTAGTGCATTATTTTACATCCAACAAAACAGATGTCAAAATTTGCTGTGCTGTAAATCTAAACTGCTGCACAGCATCAGATGTCTGTGGGGCCACACAGCTATAAGTGAACATTGATGGGTAGGCCTGAAAAACACAAGAAGACTATCCTCTTCAAGACCCTTGCATCGGTGAACAGACATAACAAAAAGTTTTTAAAAAAGGAAAACTTAGCCGCCAATTTTTGGGGGGTAGAAAAAGTCAGTCTTATACGGCGAAAAATACGGTAATTAATGCATGGATTATTCCCGTCTATTCGGCGTAGTACAAAATGTATCATAATCCTGCCCTGTTTGAATAAAGATATTGGTGAAATTAATAATAGTATGTGCATTCTTACTTATTCTGCCTTTAAAACTTGAATGATTCAGTGAACAGACAAAGTTTTAAATAAATCATGTAATAGTTTATTGTTTCATGCGTGTCTGTTTTACATATAGCATCATACAATTTCAAGACAAAGTAAAAAGATGAAATAAATTATAAACAGCACAACAGGAAGCATTTGAAAATATGGCATATTGTTCTTTTGGGTTAATGTCACTCTTTTCGTGACTGCCACATTGTTATTTTAAGGTAGCAGTTAAATTTCCTATTCCTAACCAAAGCCCATTCGTGACGAATATTGATTTAATATTAAATAATAGTACTGTCAACTATCCTTTTTTAAAAAAAATATTGGCAAATATAATATTACTGTACATTACTTGTATCACATCAAGACTTATTTTTTAACTAAAAAGTAGGTATGGTTGAAACCATGAAATTATTAACTTTAGGACTAGATTGAGGATTGCATAATTTCTGATGATTTTTCCCCTTTTTTTTCTCTCTCCAGTCCAGTGCTTTAAACAGCTTACTTCAAATGCTAAAGCTGTTTACAGTTTGTTCATACAAAAGCAATTAGTGCATAGAATTTAAAGCATATTATCTGCTTAAAATTCAACAGAGCAAAATAGAAATATTTTTTATAAAGAATATGTCTTTTTTGTCATATCATTTAACTGACGTAAAGTAGTTAAAGAAACAAATTTAATTCATGTATGTAATTCCATTGTAATTAACTAATAATGGGCTATATTTTTTAAGACAAGCAGTTAAATTTCAACTGCTTTATTTAATATTATTTTTGACAAATTTGATTGATATCCATCCCATGTATTAAAATATTATATTATATTTATAATGATACAAATTACAATCATAGTACATGTATTCATAAGCACAAGAGTTTAAATTTAACAGTTATCAATAAAATTAGACATCTTATGGAAAATTTCCTATTAATAACTCATTCTATTTGTGTACATTATCTACAAAATCTTATCGTGTCTCCTATCATGACATATTAAAAGTGTTAGTTGTTAGAGATGTCAGATAAATGAAAAATTTGAAACTGACAATTTACTAATAACTTTAATTTTCTTTAACCAATATGAAAATTGTTCAAGTTTTTATGAAAATGATTTAAGATTCACATAGCAAATTCGCATAACAAAATATCACTTTTGTTCCCCTCACTAAAATAAATAATCATGATTTACATTTACCCACATGAAATAGATAACTCAATTGACCATGACACCACACCACTTCTAAAATAATTTGCATTATCACTTTGGAAAAAAAATCCTTTCATTGGTTGGAAGCGGTCTTTAAATAAAATAAAATGGTAAAATAAAACTGGTATATTTGATGAAATAATTCAAAAAATACAAATCATATCAATCTTATCTCAGATTTCATGGCCATGTTCTGCCTTCTAATTTATTTTTTACAGACTAATCATTTTACTAAGTTTGTGAGAGACAACAGATAAGTTTCCAGGTAGCTGTAAATAAAATTAGTTGAGTAATCTGAAATGAGCTTCCACAGAATAATGTGTTGAGTATTACAGCTCAGTAAATACATTTAGGCATAGCTGTGAAAAATACATCACAAAAGGTTGCTATTTATTTACTGAATCTATCTAAGATCACAGAACATAAAAAGATTGCATCATGTAACAAACAAAACAAGAGAGCTGAAAAGTTCTGACACTTAATAACAAATTAGAGAATGAAAATGTACATTAACAAAATTGCTCAATTCTTAGCTTGTTAAAATTATCTAAAAAGTCACTGTTCTGATCTTGTGTGCTCAGAATTTTAAAAATACATATTGTAATCAAAATTTAGTTACCTAGTTTGTGCTGGAAAGCAAAAATAATTTCAAACACATTTTGTCAACTAATAGAATATTCTGTAAATTGTTAGTTAAGAGAAGTAATTTTTGTTCTTTCTTTTAGTTAAACAAGTGTGCTTGAGGACAAAGCTGGACTGCAATTACAAATTATATATTTATGACGCTATGCTTAACATTAAATCAGCCACTCATTTTATAAGACCTTATCATCCTATCTGTATCAGTTATAACCATCAAAAGTCTCTAAATGATTATAAGTTATATTAAAAGAAATTTGGTAAATGACCAGTCAACTGAGTTTAAAATGAGATTATCATAGATTTTAGCATTCAAATGATCAACATATTAATAAAAGTATGACACATGAACTAATGTACTTGGGTAATGTCAAATCATACTTTCATTTTTTTTTAAAAAGATCAATTCTGCAAATATGACATTTAAAAATTACAAAGTGTCACATTCTACCCATTGTCAAATAAGACTTGAAACATAATTTTTTTTCTATTAAAAGTCAGTTAAAATTTGATTGCACACACAGCTCAAAAATATTTGAAGGTTTTCAGATTAAAATTTTAAAAATTAGATTTCAAGTCTTCCTTCTTTTGTATTTTCTTTTGAGTAATAAAATTTAGCAGAAACACCATTTATGTGTTTTTTTTCCAAGCACAAATATCTTGTTTCAAAATTTATTTACTTTTTTAAAAAATCTCTATTTCAAAAAACAATTGAGGTGAAGGTTTTTGTGGACAATACAAAAATGAGATAATCTGTTATAAAAATCATGTAGGCTATGGCAAATAACAACCTATGCATGTGGAGCAGTTTCCTAAACTGATTAGAAATAAGATATGCATGGAAAGTTATTGCAATATTTCCCAACAAAAAACGTTTCTTTCAAATGCATATTTTGTAAGAATAAGAAACATTTAAGTCACTGTAATTGTTTTGTCACATTTGTTTAAAGAAACTACCTTAAATATATAAAATTAATCCCCCAAAAAGATAACTATTTACTGAACTGGAATGCCTTCAATATCACCAACATCAGAAACTAGTTGACCATTCAACGTGTAAGACAGCTTGTACTTTAATCTCACTTTTTCCTGAGGATAAAAGGAAGGCTATTAGATGAATTGAAAAAAGAAATGTGAAATTGGGTTACTTTCTTGTATATCATTCAATGCAAGTTTCCTAGCATTATGAATAATCTCATAATGAGATTTCCCAATTGTAAATTAATTGTAAAATATATTATCCAAATTTTAGCATATACAAGATAAGCAAAATTAAAGCACTGGTAGTGAGAAGTGAGACAGGGTTTTACAAACCTTTCTGGGGTTAGCCACTAACATTACTTGTGTTATGGCGGCAGGTGGAAGTATTGGGTTATAAGCAGGAAAATCAGATGCTGATGGTGGCTGTAGTTTCACTTTCATAATCTAGAGAAAGAAATATTCTTGTAATAGAAAAAAAAATCATTTGCAGATAAAATAATTATTGCTTATCTTTAACAAACATTTAAATTTTAGTTACATTAACATTTTTAATAAGTGTAACTATTGAAAAAATTACTTGTTACTAAGGCTGTTAACGGCTAATAAGTCATAAGAGCAGGACCGGTCCTGTTTTAGACTAATTTAGACTGGTTAATTGTAACTTCAAGGAAAAATACCTTGCTACTGCTAAAGGGGCGATAAACTGCAATAATCATGACAGGTTAACCGCTCCTCAAAAATGAGCGGTCTTAACAACCTAACAATTATGTATAATTATTTTCAAGGTACCTTGGAAATTTATTTGTAGCTTTCAACTTACAACTATAAAAAAATACAACATTGAATAAGCACTCCTGTCGCTTTTATTTGTCAATAGACTCAAAATTACAGTAATGGAAAAGGAAGACACAGTATCGGCATCAATTTGTCCAGACCAACTTGTTAGAGTGTCAATAAGATAGATTTTGTAATAATATAAGAAGTACCTTGGGTACAGCTGCTTGAAAGACAAATCCTGTGATGGGGTTAGTGTTTGTTGATAAAGTAGACACTACCATGGTAACTACATCTGACCGAGGTCGGTCCTTAGCAAAATGAACCACAACTTTTAAATTGTTTTTCTCATATGCTGTCACCGATGGTATATTTGGAGCTGTCCAAAAAAAAAGAAAACAAAAAAATAAATAAAACATAAAAAACGAAGAAGTAAAAAAACAAAATCTAACTGATATATTCAAAAACAAATTCAGTAAATATCAGAAAGGAAAGATTTGTCTATCTCACCAGGTTGTATTTTTTCCAAGGGCACGAAGATGTCTGTAAGGGGTAGTAACTCAGGGATGGGCTCAGCACTAACCAAAGGAGAGAAATCATTATTAATAGGTGACACCTGAGTTGTCCCTGGGACTGCTGGCTTTGGTTGGAGTAGGGGTAGAGTACCGCCAAAGCTGGTAGGAATCATAGGGGTTGTTGTTGATGATGCCGAAGATGTTGCAGCTGCTTTGTTGGCAGCTATCTGGTTCATAGGAAGTTTGACAGGAGCCCTGTAATTCAGTGAGAAAAGTAATACATTTATTAGTTACAGGGTGAAATGATCAAAACTGCAAATATATAATAGAAACATTAGTTATTTTACAATTTATTGGTAACATACAAGTTAATAAGAATTTCAACTTCTTTTGTAATAGAATTTAATATATGTAATTTATTTTCAAAAGCTCTCCCAATAACATCTGTAAACTTGATTTTTAAAAATTTATTAGCATTTAAAAATTGTGAGGCAAAATAAGCTGCAGCATTTTAATGCTTTTCATATGGAAAAAAAAAGGACAAAATGAATTCAGGCATGATGTAAACCATAGCAAACACACAGCACCAAAAGTTGTTCAAAATGTAATCAATGATGAATCCATAGAAATCCATTACCAGCACTCAAGTTTGTTCAGGATAGTATCACACATTATTTAACCCATAAGATACCCAAATTAATTTTTTTTTAAATGATCTGATTGTTTACGTTTATACAAAAGAAAGTGAGATATTTATAATAAATAACTGTGATAACTTTACTTGTCATCATATGCCTTTTACCTAAATATCATTTTTTATTATATGACTATAACAAAGACTATTTTCACAAATTCAGTGGTCTACATTTTAAAATTCTTTTTAAAGGCAAATAATAACTAACATGTTTCTTTCTTTTTTACCTAAAATATTTACACCCCACTCATATCAGTTGTTTTTTTTTAAATATTAATTTAGGATAGCTAATGGAAAATTACGAAAAGCTCAGAAAAATGGCAAAAGCAAATATGAAGTAAAAATATATTAATGAAGAAACAAGAATAAATAGCAGTGCCAAGATGTGGGATCATGCTGAAGTTGAGCTAAATAAGAGAAAAACATTAAGGTCTCATTCAACATGGTAATATTAGAAATAAGCACTCACTGGCCAATTTTGTTCATTCTGAAAATAAGTGATAACAGAAATTGTGATACATGTTACAAGCACTGAAGTTAATAATGTGTGACAAGTTAGAAGCGGTTTAAAAAGTGAATATTAATATCACTAATACACGCAAGTATGAATTATTGTGTGATTAATGTCAAAGAATTTAAAAAAAATTATTAGCTAATAAATGGATTAGTGTTGGGACGATTAATCGGAATCGTATCGGAATATCGGGACTTTTCCAAAGTATCGGGAATCGGCATCGGAGCTGAATAATTTAGACCCGATTCCGATACGATTCTTAACTGATTAACTACCATGAGCCGCGTTATAAAAAAAATAATATTTTTTTTACATTTATTTTCTTTATTTTGTTCCAAGATTTTTGATTACCGACAGGAAGTTTATTTAAAACCACATGTTATCAGCAAAATGTAAACAATCTTTTTACTGTACTATGTATATTGCCACCAACACTAAAAATTATCTCGCTCTCTACTTAAGAAGGTGGAGCACATAAAAACTTTCTTGAGGAGAGCCAAACTTGGAAGTTTTTCTTTGTTTGCTTTCCACCAGCTAAGGGGATTCTCATTGTTTGCAATCAGTATTATGTAGCTTGTAAGGAAAGTCACGCAAGTGCCCTCCAAGGGACAGTATCGCTCAATCTGGGAATCACTGTTGTGAATGATGCTAACTCGGTCTACTACTACTATGTCTATTGTTTTGTCCTAATTGTTTCATTCATAAAAGGTGGCCATGTGCAAAAGCAATTTAACTATTGGTTAGAATTAATTATGAGTCAAAGTTGAAGGTTCAAAAGGAGTTACTAATTTTTTTATAGAGGACAGTTCAGTTCGCTTTGTCATGAGTCATATCACTATGTAGTAGAGTTTGTTGGAACTAGAACTAGTAAACACAACAGAAACTTCGTTTAAAAACGAATTATACTGTTTTTACAAAGTTAAATTGGTTATTAATAAAGGAATATTTTTAAAACAAACTAAAGAAATAATAATTTTATTTAGAGCATTGATCCTACAAATAAAATCATTATTAAAACGAGAGATAAAGTGCGTGACGCAAACAACGGAATTGAGGTCACAAAATGTGGGGGTAAAATGCATTGGCTGCATTGAGTATTGGGACAATTTGAACAACACTTTAAAAAATTCATAACTTTAAAACTACTAATCCTAAAAATATAATTTTGGTGTTACAATTTACTTAAAAATCAGCTCTATTTAACTATGCAATTAGTTGTGTTTTTTTTTAAGTTAATTTTTTTTTACTAAAGTCCCTACCTTAGGAAAGAAATATTAGGGAGTTAGGAACATTACGTAAACCCTCACACAGTGCACTCCTGTATATTTAATTTTAACTGATTATCTACCGAATTGAAAAACAGGCTGCGGCCAAATTAAATGTGTGCCCCCTTTCCCACTAGCATGTATGTGTAGAAATTTAGCTTCAGTTTTCTTATTTCCTAACAAAATTTTAATAGTTAAGTTAAAATATCATTTTGTCTTTTTGTAGATAATAAATTTTCTGTAAGTTAAGTATACAATATTTTATTGTTAATTTATAAAGTTTAAAATGTTTTATTCTTGATTTTAACAAAAACTTACGAAAATCGGAAAAACGGGGCACCTTACCTTCAAATGCTAGCTTTTTTTTATGCTACATAGTATACTCGCCAAAGAGAAACCGTTTAGAACCAACAACTGGAGAGATGCTTATGTTTTTGCACTATAACTTGCGAGTGCTTCAATTTGACTATGATTAAATGCATATTCTTACTATCAGCTGATCTAACTGAATGAAGTTTTTCTCATTAAATGTAATTATTTATATTATTTTGAACTCAATACTTCATCTTTGTATTATTAAAATGGAATTATTGATAGATGTGTTTATATAAAGCCTTTCAAATACATTTTCCATATTGTATGCTTCAATAGCAAGTTAACAAATTTTTATAATCAACTCTCAACTTTTATATTAATTAAATATGTTAATACCTGGGCACAGTAATATATATATATGTAATAATGGCTAGGAATCGGAATCGTATCGGGAATCGTATCAGGAATCGGGATAATTTGGGAGAATCAGAATCGTATCGGAATCGTTAAAAATTTTGGTATCGTCCCATCACTAAAATGGATAAAGTTGGTAGCCTTTGTTGAGTCAATTTTTTAAAAGATTAGTATGTGATTACCAAATACATAATTTTAAACACAAGTTCTAGACAAAATTTAGGTAAGATTTACAACTGAGAAGTCATACTATTCCTTAATGATCAGTACAAATTTTAAACACAGCTAGAAAATTAAAACTTTAAGTTTCAACTTGCATATTAGGTTAGCTAAGTTAAATGTGATTACAAATAGATTGTTAAATGTTGACATCTGCCATTTTGCTAAGCTAAGATAAAGCGACTACGCTAAATTAAATATAAAATAAGTAAAAGAAGGTAACCTAAAATTTCAATAACTTATTTCTGAAATACATCTAAGCCAGTGGCTCCCAACTTCTTAAACAACTTCCAGTGGTAGAAAAATACAAAAAAATGGTAGGGTATTTTAATTTCTTTTGAGAACGTATATTGCAATACAGTAGTACTCATAATTGAAAAGTCTAGCAAGCGAGTTAGCCTAAAAACAAATTCTAAGTAATAATCAAATTGAAAGGAACGAAACAAAAAAGAATTGAATATACAGTGGGACCCGCTTAAGTCGACGGCCTCGGGGTATGAAAAATGTCGCCGAGATAACCGATCATCGAGTTAAACGAAAACCAATATGGCGCAAAATATTAACATGCGCTTAAAATTTCTTTATATACATGATGTGTGTTAATTAGTGATGGGACGATTAATCGTAATCGTATCGGAATATCGGGACCCATTTCTTCACTCTTTCCTAAGGTTGTTAAGACCGTTTGTTTTTAAGGACCGTTTAAGTTTAAATATAACCCTTTGTTGCGTCAGCGCAGTTTTTTTTCTCTAGTACGTAACTACATGTATAACGAATTCATATACTCCTGCCCGCCACACCGCGCGCACGCCCGCATGGTCCGCTGGTGACTTGCGTGACTTTCCTTACAAGCTACACAAATAAATAACCCACCCGGTCCGTCCCCTCAGCTTACAATGGACTCGGAATTCCTTCAGTAACTTGAGTGCTAATCGGACTAACCAACAACAATGGTGTGGGAGATTAAGAGTGGGGTGGGTAAACTGACTGTAGTCTAATATATTATATATTTTAAAATCTGGGGAGCCTTGTTTACAGAAAGCACCCTTTTATTTTTCGTCCCATCACTAGCATTAATAAATGAGAATGTACATGCACATGATTTTGGAGGTTGTTTTTTTTACACAAAGGTGTTGCCGTTATTTGTTTATCATGACCTATATATGACTCATAACAAAGCGAACTCTTCTATATAAAAGTGTACAAAAATAAATTAGGAACTCCTTTTGAACTTTTGAACCTTCAACTTTGATACATTTTAATTAATTCTAACCAATAGTTAAATGGCTTTTGCACACGGCCACTTCTTATGAATGAAACAATGAGAACAAAGCAGTAGTAATAGAGTCAAAATGAGGTTGAAGGATGAATGGCTGCCAATGACAACAAGTCTGCACACGATATATTTTATTATTCCATACAAAACGAAATGTTTTAGACATGCGATTCTGCGTGCATCTTTGCTTTTGGAGCAATTACGTAATACTCGGCATCACTTACGCGGCCGATTGCGGAGTAACTCCGAGTATACGAAAATCGGCCGATGCCGAGTAGCCGAACCGATCGGTACAGCCCTATCGATAAGAATATTTTCAAAAGCTGGCGATTTAAGTTAGTAACACAGCGCTGTGAGCAAGCGGGCTGTGACGCCACCAACGAGGCAGAAATTTTATGCCTTCACTTGGTTATAAAAAATCACATCTAACATTTTCAAAAGCTGACGATTGGTCATGGGGATTGAGATAACCAACACTGAGTGGCAAATTTTACCCTCTTTTGTGCTCGAGGTATTAGGGTTCGGCAACTTAAAATAATCGAACTAACCGATGAGAAAATGCAAAGACAAAGAGAGAATTTGGCGTTCCAAAAAAACCACACGTCGACTTAATAGAGCTGACGAGTTAACCAGGGCTCGAGTTAAGTGGGTCCCACTGTATTACACAATGTTCAGAATTCTCTTTTCAGATCACCCTTACAACTTCATTCATTTTAAGGTTTTCAAATTTCAAGTGAGAAATTTCAAAGCACAAAGATGGACAATTGTAATAAATATTTTAACAGCAAATATTATTATAACCATTAGGTTAAGTATATATGGTAAACAGCTATGAGTAGATAATGCAATTATTAAAAGGGCAGATGTAAGTCTTAGTAAAAATAAAATTGACAGCAGAAGTCATAACAAGTCAGACAACTGGTAGTGTTATTAGAACAGACTTAAGTACCTGGAGTTACAGGGTTAGTAAAGCTGCTGGAATAAATTTGGAACAAAGAAAATGAGTCAACACCACTTACGTTTTAACTGGAAAAGTCTCCTTGTGGAGTTTATAATCTTGTAATGATTGATTGAGGATATCGAGGTCAGCTAAAGATGAATTTGATGGTACTTTAGGAGTTGATTGGTTGTTAAATACACTTAGTGAAGGTTCCGACGGGCTGGCAGTGGCAGGCCGTATGCTGTGTGAGATGGCACTGTAAGCTGGGGGCGGTGCTGTGGACCAAACAGTGTGATCACAAAAAGGTAAGTCTTTCATTCAAGCCTAATTTTTAAATGAGATTTTAATTTTGATTTATTAAAGACACCTGTTACTGAGAAGATTTAGAAGTACCTGAAAACATTCCTGATGTTTGCAGCATTGACTGGGGTGATCCAAAACCTGGCTGAGTGGCAAAAGGAGGAATTGTTGAATGCATTCCCATGTGTGCTGTTGTCATCATGGGTTGGCCAGACAAACTGTTGAGTACAACAGGCTGTAAGGAGAATAAAGCTTGTTATTTAATATAATACTTAGTCTACTAAATATTTGTATTAGTATATACTTATAGTTATTTATTTTAGTTTTTACTTGAATATATAAATTATTTAAACCAAATCTTGGTTAAATATTAAACATTATTCTTTTTTTAATTTGCAATACAATAGTTATAAAAATAAAATCATAATTGAGTAAAAAAGTTTATTTTGAAGGAAGCCTATAAAAATATTTGAAAAAAAAGATTCCATTCCTCCTTAAGTTCGATTTTTTTTTAATAGCAGCTTTTATCATAATTCCCATGTTGAGCTACCTGTTGGGATGAGACGCCACTGAAAATACTTCCCAAATCATTCATGTCACCTAAACCTAAGAATAAAAGAATGGTTACGTATAGTTAACAGTTTTTACATGGCACACCTCCTGACAGACATACTTGTTCCATTAGATCTTAATTATTAAATACCTTATTAATAGTTATTTCCCAAGTTTTTTTTACCTAACGAGCTAAAATCATTTTCCAATAGTGCTGCTGATGATGATGGTGTGACTAAAGCGGGAGTAGCATGAGATTTTGAATTACTAGAATCAAGACCCAAATCCAATAATGAAGAATCTGAAATAAAGACAAGTTATTATTATGATCAATTTTTTTTTAAAACTGTCACATGCACAGTCATTTTTAGAATCCTCTTCTTTTTAACATCCTTGTGAGAAAAAAAATCACAACAGATTTTTTTTTGCATGTAAAAAATAAATAAAACTAACCCACAAAAAAAACCCAACCTGTTAAGAAATAAGAATATCAAAATTAAATTTATATTTAAATGTATTTATAACTGACTGATTGTATATAAGAGCAAAAATTATTTACAGTATTTGCTGACCTTTGGCCCCTGCAGTATAATCTCCAGCAGGTTTTTCCCCTTCAACATGCTCTTTATATAAAGTCATAACTCGTGTTACAGAATCATTAGCCTTGAGGATATCATCTGCATCAGGCAAAAATGAGAGTGAGAATAAACAAAATGAAATATTTTTAGGTCATCCTGCTTGTAAATTTTGACTAATTTATATAAAGTGGTGTTAAGACTTGCTAATAAATGTGAAAAAATGTTATTATGACAACTCACTTATGCCATCATTATCGTTTTCATCGGTATCACTTGCTAATCGAAACAAATTTGGTCTTTGCTTTTCAAGGTTATCAAACAATTCCTAAGGAAAAAAATAAAATGTAAATTTTGGTTTTTCACATCATCTTCAGAGCATAAGTGAGAATTTTCAGAAGAATTTAGGAAATGTCCCTTAAAAAATAATTATTCATCAGAATTTTTACTTTTAAAGTCTTTTCAGTGCTTTAAATATTTAAAACTTCAATCTGAATTACATCACAAAAAGATCAATCAATCACAATATTTTATTACAATAAAGAATTACAACTGGTGTAAATTGATGTAAAAAAAACAACAGAAATTTCCCCTAACACATAAAATAAACAGAATAATTGTTTAGATTGCAAACATATTTTCTTCTTTTAGCAGAGAAATAAAAGTAATTACCTTCATCATTTCAATCTCTTCTTTTGAAGATGTGTTGGCTGAATATTGATTTATCATTTCTGTCAGGAGTTTCACTTGGTTGTGTACAGATTCTAGTTCATTGATACGACGAGATCGCTTCTCAGTTTTCTCCATGTCCTATTTTGTAACACCCAATTATTAGATGTTAAGCTTTTAAATTTATTGTTAAAATAATTAAGAAAACTATTGAATACATTACAGTAGATGTAATTGTAAATATTGATGCATTAAACACAAATTTTCACTCTTAACTACAATAGATTTTTAAAATCTTTGCAAGGAACTATTTCTGCCTTTATGATGTCTAAAAATATTTAGAACACTTTCTAACTAAGACAACTGTATACTGACCTCTTTCACCATATTCTTTATAAGTCTATTTGCTGCCTGCAAGTCCTCAGGGTTTTTACTTCTCAGAAGTCGCTCAAGAGTCTGCAATCATTGAATTTATGTTGTCAAGACTCGCAAATTTAAAAAACTAATGAATGGTAATGAATTGCAGATTCACTTTAGTAAAAAAAAAGGTTAAAATATTCAAACACTTCTTCATGAGAGTAAACTATTTATGAGATAGTATTTGATTACAAAAATGTCTAGTTACTTAAAAAGTGTTACTACAAAAGTAATGGGGCAATATGATCTGATGTGATAAAACATTTTATGTTTTTTATATTGAAAACTTAAAAGCAGTGAAATTATTTTTTTCATAGGGACCAATAATGATAAATAAAGACATATTCAAATTTTTTAGAGTTTTCAATAATACTAACAAGTTACCTTTGACTTCTCATCATCTTCAAAATCTGCTTTCCTGGGTTTAGGTGGTGGGAACGGATCAAAGCTCTAGAAAAGTCAAACAGAGTCAAAAAGAAATCATCAAGTTTTTAACAAATAACACAGATTATTATTTTATTATGGTATATTATTTTTTTAAATGTACCCAAGAATTTTAAAATATAATTATACACCCTTATCCTTTCAGCTAATAAGTAATACTTCATTAGCGCAAAACAAACAGCAGTAAGAAATTACAATTCTGATTCTTTATTCCATTTTAGGCAAGTTTACTCTTTTTAATTAATGACTTTTCTAAAAGGCTATTTATAGTAACATTAACATTTGCTTTACATTTTATTTCAAAATAATACAAGTATAGTCTTATAACAAAGCTCATTAGCAACACTAACCTTATCCATATAAACTGGATCATCTTTGACTATTCCCTGTGCTTTAAGCATTTTATATGCCTCTCCTATTTTTGGCTCATGTGTTAGGCCTTTATACCAACTGTAGATAATTTCAATACATCTTTTCTTTACTTTTTCTGAAGTGCGATTACCCAGATACTGAAAAAAATATGTTATTATTTAATTTATAAAGATTTTATACTTGCAATTATTAATGAGTAAATAATCTTAAAATTATATTTGTTGATATTCTCAGTTCCAAATAGTAAAAGCAAAAATTTCCAAGGAAGAAAAAAAAACAACTCTGGCTTTCCAGATATAAATAAAATATTTGCACACAAAATTTTTTTTGGACATTGTCATATTTATTATAATTTATTACCTTTGGTGACACAACTTTGATCATTTCATTGAGAAACCTGAACTTTCCAATTTCCTGATGAAAATATCTGCCACAGTTTTTGACACAAGCTTCCAGAGTCTGTGTAAAAATACCAATAACAAAACAAATAATAGAAGCTACCAAATCAGGCATAATATAAAAATTGGTCTCCTCCCAGCTCCTTGAATAATAATTTTAAAATATGGGCATGAAATCAAGTAATTAAATATTGGTAAATATTTGCAGATGTCAGAAATATAAATATTCAATTTACAATTAAGATCAAAGTCATATTTACAGTTAGAGCGTAAAGAGCCTCTTTTTCTTGTGGAGATTGAATTTTATGGGCAAGCAGTCTTGTAGACAGAAGTGGTCCTTCTAGTTCCATTACAACCTTGTCACAGAAAGCAGTTATTCTATCCCAATCTTCCTCTTTCATTGAAGGATCTGTTGCTCGATCTAATAAATAAATAATT
The DNA here is from genome assembly GCA_944989445.1 of Ampullaceana balthica. NCBI lineage: Eukaryota > Metazoa > Mollusca > Gastropoda > Lymnaeidae > Ampullaceana > Ampullaceana balthica. The sequence continues at coordinate 265,459 of CALYLW010000265.1, read as the reverse complement.
TTTTTTATTTCCTTGACTCAACTTAAAGTTTTTTTTTCTTTAGTATCATAACCCAGTAATACAAAAATACAAAACAAAACTATTCCAGTATGTGTGAGCAATTATGAAACTAATGAAAGTGATGAGGTGAGCCTTGAAATGAAAAGACAGACCAGAGCATAAAACTAGCAATCTATTTCAAATAACTCATTCTGATAGTGGGAAGTAATTCATTTATTTCAACATTTTATTCCCACAAGCTTTTGGCTCATTATATGGTTGGTTCTCAAAAATCCATATAGCAGATCCTGTTTCCCAAAAACCTCATCTTTTTCTTTTCTGAAGGCATATGAGCCTCAGAGAATGTCCCAAATATCAAAGCACACATAGACACAAAGTTTCAATCATAGCTGTTACTGTTTTAACACATGTTTGTATGTGATTGAAGATCACTTTCCCTCTATAAATATTTAGGAAAAAAAAATGTGTCTTGCACAATCTACAAATGTGTCTAAAATATATTTGCTTTTTAAAATTATCCTAGGTGTCCAGAAATCATAGATTAACAGAAGAATTCCATGCGGAATTCACGGGTGCTTAGAACATAATAAATTATGTCCCCTATTTACATAAAAATATTTGATTATAATTGGTGTTTTAGAATGAAATTTTAAGTGATAAAAGCAATAGTAATTTAATTTTAGGTTTAAAACCACTGACTGTAGGGTCCATATTATATATGATAAAAGAGTACAAAAGACTGTCCAGTTGGTAACCATTTATACCATTATGACTGTAGTTTATATACTCAAGAGTTTCATTAATAATAAGAGACTTCAATAAATAGTTAACCATTTGTCTGTTGAGAGCAAGAATTCCTTAAGTCAAATAACAATAGCTTTGAAAAATTTAGGTTTTTCCATTTAGGAATACATGTTTTTGTGCATAAAAAAGCCTTTTGCTTAATTTGGGTAACATTTTGAAGGCTGATTTTAAGTTTTACCAAGTTACATACTTCAGTTATGATCCAAGCTAATAAGAGAATTTCATAACTCAATTTGGATTTTTTTAATATTTAGGACAATTTAGCTCTCAATAAGTGCATTAATCAGGAAAATCTTTAAACTAATTTGGTATGTGCACAACAGGGGTGCCACTCATTGGAACCCTGAACTCCCTTAATAAAAAATTTCTTGAATCCTGAAATTTCTTCTATAAATTTTTCAAACCCTAAAAATTTAAATGTAACTAAGTGCCCTTGTAATTTTCATTTTCCAAACACTTAAATCCATCATCATGTGTGTTTAACACTTTTTCCAATTTTGACAATATTTTTTTTCACATTCACAAAAAGTATTTTGAGAAAGTTTAAATATATATAGATAGTATTTTTTTATATGAATTGCTACAATCGCGTATTATGGCGTATAAAATTAAACAATATTTTTGCCTTTTGAAATGATCCTGGGTGTATAGAAATCATTTTACTCTACAATTCTAGTCAAGGTATTCATGAAGTATGACGTCCAAAATTGCCTAGGCCTATAAATATTTTTATGCTTAGTAACTTAGTATCATTCAGGTCATTCATTTGTGATTAAGTTGATTAAGCCAAATTTATAAAAAGTTGATAAAAAGTAAAGATCTGATGAACATTGAATATGTACAAGTACAGCATAGTTCAGTGTACAGCATTCAAAAACTTCGTGAGTCATAAATTAAATGATAAATGACAAAATGATAAGTTCATTTTTTATTTTTGATTGCACTTCAGTCAGATGAGTCAGAGAACTTTCACTTTCAAGTCAAATTTCAAATAGGATATTTTTTTATAAAAATAACAATTTAACATTGTAATTTATTTTACAAATTAAACTAAATAATCCTTGGTTGATAATGCATTTTAATTTTCTAATTCCCAGTTGGCATTTTCATTTTACAATTATGAATCGAAATTAATTTTAAAATAGTAAGAAGTAAATAAACTAAACTAATCACTAAACTTAACTTGGCCTCAGGTCTGTACAATTAACTGTTGAAAATTAATTTATTAAAATATAAATCTAAATAAATGCACAAACAGAATCATGTGAGGGGAAAAACATATTTATAACGCATCAGTTTTCAAAAATATTGCGTTTAATTGTATTGAAATTATTGTGTTAAACATACTTAAAAGTATCTCTAGTGAGTCGTCGGAGGTCGCCATTTTGTCCGTGTCATATGAGTCTCGCGTGACTTCTCGATATTAGTATTCCTATTATAATATCGGTCTTTTTCATTTTGACTGGCTCAACATTACTAAAGGACATTTTTCTTTAAAATTAAAAGATAATAAATCTCGAATTTGTTGATTTAAAAAATTATTTTGAAATGTATAAATTCATATATTCAAGTAATATAATAATAATAACAATAAATTGCCAACATATTTTTTGCATGGCATACTGATAGGGCTCTTTGTTCCTAGGCACTGATTTTATGATGAGGATGATGTTTATAAATTATTTGTTTTAACTTTAACTTTTCTTATATCCATAATACCGAAAGATAATATCATATAAAAAGAAACAGAGGTTAAGGGAAAAAAACTTTAACGTCTCTACATAATATATCTTAAACGGCCACAGCATCGCTTGGGGAACAATGTTGCAAGAATTCAATTGTCAGATGGTCACTTGCCCAAAAGAATACTTTTGTGAACTAATAAGCAGCCCATGTGGATTCTTGGGGGACAGAAGAAACTTTTTTTTTAAAAAGACGCACTGAAAGTATATTTGAAAGTGTTTCCTACTTACCAAGAAACGCAGATACAGTCCATGTGGAATGTGTTGCCTGAAGAAACCAGAAAACCAACAATTTATCAACAATTAAAACTCTAATTATAATGCACAAACCATAGATAAGCATAGGGCGCAATAATCTTCTGTATAGAAGGTGCGTCTGTAACAGATAAGATTAAATATGATACACACACAAGGTCTCGATGGCTCAACATAATGCCAATCGCTAAAACAACTTCTTTGGAGACAATGTACAGTACACGTCAGAAAAAGACCGGTTGACTCTGTATATACCGTGAAGCAAGTTTAACATGGTCATGGTCGATTATTATTTATGGTTAGGCACGGCCACAGAAGACCAGAAAAGGTGAGCTTCGGGGACTGTTGGTTCAAAAAATAAAACAGATAATTTAAAACATCAAATAATAAATCAAAATTATTATGATTAAAATGAAGTGTTTCGAAATATGATTACTCTTTTTTACCTTTGAGATTTTTTCCAAAATGGCTAAATTTAAATATTAAAACAAGTGTTGAAAACATAACGCCTAATCAAAACATTTTTAAAAAAAAAGAATCTTTAAAATAACCATGTTTTAACCCTTATGGAATTCAGTAGTAAGTAAAAAGGAAATTGACTCTTGAGCGCCATCAAAATAATAAATGGAATAACTTTCGATCTTTTAAACATTAATGCAGTTTTGCATTCCCTATACCTGCATCAAGGACATAATTTATTTGAAGCGACATATTATACGTTATAGAACGTTAAGACACATTTTTACAAGATCTCCAGACAGTTGGAAGTACTGGATCGTACTTTGAAAACAGATGCATCAATTCTAAAATATTGTTTATATTTACACTATTATTGTCCTCTCGGTGGCCGCACATATAATTATAACAAACATTCTAATAAGAAATTGTTACATTTTTAAAAAAAATTTGCCACAAAATAATGTTTTCATTTTGGGGCCGTCCATAAATGAAGTCATGCGATTTTGGCCGATTATTACCCACCCCCCTCGTCACAAGTCGTCACGAAAATTTAGACCCCCTCAAATATGACATTACAAAGCTTTGCCCCCCCCCAACCATAAAAGCCGCATTTCCTATTTGAAAATGAGCATGTTTCAAATCACTTTATTGTCATTTAAGTATGTATTTAGTTAGTGTAACGCTGCATTCTAATATCGTAACACGAGTGAAACCATTTAAAACGTCATTAAATAATTATAAGCAATCAAATTCAAATATTTAAGTGGAACTTTTATTTAGAGTTGCGCATTTTGATGTGACGTCACAATTCTTAAGTACCCTCCCCCCCCCCTCGGCACACATCGTTACAAATGTGCTTGCTAGCATAGATATTGATAGACTAAGTTTAAACTGAGCACCCTAGTATTATAGTCATGGCGAACAACGAGATAATCGATTTCACCCATAGAACTCCACACCGTTGGACCTAGGTTGCTGAACTTTTTCATGGGACCCTCATTTATCAAAGGGGCCGTCGATAAATGACGTCACGCTCCTAGGGGGCCGGGGGTTACACTTTTGTGACGATGCGTGACGAGGGGGAGGGAGGGGGTTGAAGAAATGTGACGTCATATCAAAAGGGTAACTTTAAATAAAACTTCCACTGCAATATTAGGTGGCTTTCAATTTATTTAATGACTTCTTTTTTTTATTATTATTTGTTTTAAATCAGGGCTTCTCAATGTGCCAGTCGGTAGGCCATCAGACGCTGGTTGGCGTAAGCTATCAAGAGACGAAAATTAAATCTAATTATATTCCTTAAGTTTGAGAACTCACAAGATAACGTATGAAATTGTTACACTGGGTCGTTTGATGTTGACATCAAAGCATTTGTGATGTAATTTAAACCGCAGCTCCGTCGGCGAACTTTTTTGCCCGTTACCCCAAAATATACAAGTTTATGTGTGCGTTTACCCCCCCCCCAACCCCCAGACTCTAGGTATTGCTCACATGACTCGGGGATTTGGGGGATCGTTGTTAGCACCCCCCCCCACCAAAAAAAAAGCTAATGGTGAGTTTTACAAGCATAAGTGTCTAAAATGATCTGAATAGGATTATGTGTAGATATTTTAAATCAAAACGACACGGAATATCCTTTTTCTTTTAAAAAAAGGGGGGGGAGGGGTGGAATCTATTTGATAGAATTATAAACGTCTTAAGTTTGATATAATAGTTCGGTTGGTTTTTGGTCAAACGCTACTGGCCGTTCTAGATATAATGATAAATGAGCCCATTTAAAAGTTGTCAAGTATTCATTAACTTTATTTAATGCATCAAATTCTTGACATCGCAATTCGAGAGGAGCGCAAAACAACTTTTCTTCTTAGCTCAGTTTTTTAAATTAAGGCATTAATTTTAAATATCACGTAAAGGATACTTGATACAGTCAAGGCATGTGGATTAAGATTATTGTCACTCGTGTCAATATAAATGAAAGTAGGGTAGATTTAGGTGTCTTCATATAGTACGTAGGTAAGAAATCTACATAGTTGTCAATTTTTTTTTATTAAATGCCTTTTCTGGAAGGAACCGGTTCAATAATGGGCATATGTTCCAAGCGTTCACGTACACAAGACGTATTTTAATATATCTAGTGGATTGTAGTGGATGTTATATGTCCCAAATGAGTCTGCATTACCCCAAAGAATTCCCCTTTGACCCCAAATGAGGTTATTTATCCCTGTTCGCCGACCTCTTTTTAAATCCCTTATATTAACTTCACGGCCGTCTCTCTCTGTCTCTCTCTCATCATCTCATGGGCTCGGCGGGCGGAAAAACAAAAGTCGAAAATGACCCACTTCCAATGATCCGATCGAACTGAAATTTGGCACACAGACCCGTCTTACCTAACAATGCATCGTATCAAAATTTCAGATCGATCGAACGTACCGTAATTAAATTAATGCATTTTTAGTTTATCCTTATATGAGGTATGTAATTTAAATTCACGATTTGTTATTGTTTTTTTGCCACGTGAAAGTTTGAGCATTGAGGCGACCCAACGAAACGACGGTGCGCTTTTGTTTACATTTTACGTGTCACTCTGAGCTCGGTCAAGCGAATCGGTGACCAGACTTTTCCCCTCTCCCCCTCCCACCCACCCCTCCCCCCTAGGGTTATGAAGCAAACTTGTGTTAAGACAGATTCAGTCTGTAAATGTTTGAAAATAATCAATACTGTTAGTTATGTCTCATATATAAGGGATTTATAGTCAAAAACTTTGTTTTTACGGGTTTGTTTTATTAAATCCCTTATATTAACTTATCGGCCGTCTCTCTCTGTCTCTCTCTCATCATCTCATGGGCTCGGCGGGCGGAAAAACAAAAGTCGAAAATGACCCACTTTCAATGATCCGATCGAACTGAAATTTGGCACACAGACCCGTCTTACCTAACAATGCATCGTATCAAAATTTCAGATCGATCGAACGTACCGTAATTAAATTAATGCATTTTTAGTTTATCCTTATATGACGTATGTAATTTAAATTCACGATTTGTTATTGTTTTTTTGCCACGTGAAAGTTTGAGCATTGAGGCGACCCAACGAAACGACGGTGCGCTTTTGTTTACATTTTACGTGTCACTCTGAGCTCGGTCAAGCGAATCGGTGACCAGACTTTTACCCTCTCCCCCTCCCACCCACCCCTCTGCCCCTAGGGTTATGAAGCAAACTTGTGTTAAGACAGATTCAATCTGTAAATGTTTGAAAATAATCAATACTGTTAGTTATGTCTAATATATAAGGGATTTATAGTCAAAAACTTTGTTTTTACGGGTTTGTTTTATTAAATCCCTTATATTAACTTCGCGGCCGTCTCTCTCTCTCTCTCTCTCTCTCTCTCTCTCTCTCTCTGTCTTGGGCTCGGCGGGCGGGCGGGCGGAAAAACAGAAGTCAAAAATGACCCACTTCCCATGATCCGATCGAACTGAAATTTGGCACACGGCCCCGTCTGACCTAACAATGCATCGTATCAAAATTTTAGATCGATCGAACGTACCATAATTAAATTAATGCATTTTTAGTTTATCCTTATATGAGGTATGTAATTCAAAATTCACTGTTTGTTATTTTTTTTTAATTCAGGTTCCACGTGAGTTTGAGTTGACGCCGACCGTCGTGTTGACGACGACCGTCGTGCCGACACCCCCTCACATCCCACCCCCATTTATTAAAGACAAGGGACATCACTCAGTGTCAGTCTGTAAATGTTTAAAAATAATCACTACTGTTAGTTATGTCTCATATATAAGGGATTTATAGTCAAAAACTTTGTTTTTACGGGTTTGTTTTATTAAATCCCTTATATTAACTTCGCGGCCGTCTCTGTCTTGGGCTCGGCGGGCTCGGCGGGCGGAAAAACAGAAGTCAAAAATGACCCACTTCCCATGATCCGATCAAACTGAAATTTGGCACACGGACCCGTCTGACCTAACAATGCATCGTATCAAAATTTCAGATCGATCGAACGTACCGTAATTAAATTAATGCATTTTTAGTTTATCCTTATATGAGATATGTAATTCAAAATTCACTGTAAAATCTTAGTTCCACGTGAGTTTGAGTTGACGCCGACCGTCGTGTTGACGACGACCGTCGTGCCGACACCCCCTCACATCCCACCCCCATTTATTAAAGACAAGGGACATCACTCAGTGTCAGTCTGTAAATGTTTAAAAATAATCACTACTGTTAGTTATGTCTCATATATAAGGGATTTATAGTCAAAAACTTTGTTTTTACGGGGTTTTTTTAATTTACGGGATGCCCGTTAGTCAATTGAGGGATTTTTAAAAGATACATTTTAAAAATATTATTTTGAAATATTTTTTTCTAAACAAAGTCGTCAACCGTGATGATTAATAGTCGATGTTTAATTTGTATTCATTAAAATAAAATATAATCTAAGGATGTTAACACAGGATTGGGACGCGGTGGTCGAGTGGCAGCGCACTGGACTGTCGTACCGATGGTCACGGGTTCGAATCCGTGTGAAGGCAAGGGTTTGTTCCCGGGGCCTAGGGCGTCCCTGAGTCACCCCGCTCCGAATGGGTACCTAACACTACATGTAGTTAGGCGGCTGGGTAATGCGTGGAACCCACATAGCCGTGGCTGCATCACTTGCCAACAGATCATCTGTCATGGTCTGTGGACGCAACTATCTTCTGCATAGAAGGAGCGTCTGTATAGATAAGATAAGATAAGATAAGATAACACAGTTCGTTTTGTGAAGGCCGGTTAAACGTTTTGAAAAAAATACTTCACGCGGGTTACGATATTACAATGTAGACCTTCACTAAATAAATAATAAATACTTAAATGATAATAAAAGTGATTTGAAATATACTTCAAATCGAAAATAAGGTGGGGTTTTTTGGTGTTTTTTTGGAGGGGGGGTCAAAGCTTTGTGACGTATTTTTAGAGGGGGTGGGTCTAACTTTTTGTGACGACGCGTGACGAGGGGGGGGGGTAAAAAAAATCGGCCAAAATCGCGTGACGTCATTTATGGACGGCCCCAAAACAAAAATTTCGTTTGAAATATTCCCTGTCAAATTCTTTTAAGACGAAAATGCTTGAGAAGTATCCGTCAAAGGGAAATAAATAACGTTCTGAAACACTATAACTACAAGGTATTTTGATACTACTTTTTCCTCTGAACATGAAAAAAAAATCATACAACACTAAAAAGATGGAATGCATCAATGATAGGAAGTTAACGAGTCTTTGAAATACGCCGACATTATTTAGTTACAAGTTAAAACAAGCCAATTTTTGTATTTTTAAAAATCTACCCCCCCCCCTCACATTCCTTCCTCCATTTCTATCGCGACCATGTTAAAAAAGTACCTTGTCTAAATTTTTTCTAAAGTATATTTTAGTTGTTCAAATATATTTACTGTAATAACAAAAAATATATGAAATTTAAAAAAATAAATAAATACAAATCTGGACAAAACAAAGGGTTGACAATAATTTAGGCTTGATTTACATTTTAAAAGTTAAAGGTTTGGTTTGTTAAATGGTTGGTGATGTAATAACTATTACCACCCGCCCACAGGTGTTGACACGTCTTGCTGAAAAAAAAATTAAACAAACTCGCGCCCATTCTATTCCCGTGTGTTTCTTGTGTAGGCCTATCAGAAAAAACTGACTTTAATAAGACGTACAAATTCAAGTTGTCAGTGTGTAAAGTTTATCAATTAAAAAGTTTATACCGCGCCAATGTTACCTTTAAGCTGCGTGGTTGCGTGGCCACACAGTTCTCTGGCCGACACCACGCAGCGGTTTAGAACAACCGCGCAGGAAATTGTGTAGTATTGCACAAAAAATGGACGCTTTGAAATTTTGCTCACGACTTTTTTTTTACTTTACACACGAACCAACGAACCTTAGAGGGAACATTGACCGCCGCCTAGTGGACATTAACATTCAAGCTGCTGGGCCCTGTGACCTGACTGAATGTTACGTCATTGTAGTTGACATTTTGTTTGAATGTTCACTTTACTGTAGTTTTAGTTTATGAGTATGAAAAATGCATTTACAGCAGGAATAAAAGCTTGTAGAGCACAATAGTATGTTTTTGGAAGTATGCTGTTAGCTACTGTGTGAAATGAGGTGCATGGATGGTGACTAGGTTGAATTCTATAGCCGTAATGACCGCGAAAATTATGCGGCGTTTTGGACGAGTACCCGCGTAGCTTTTTTCAACAATATTGACAGCCCTAGTTACGATTAGGGATGTACCGGGATTTCGGCTCCAGCAAATCTGGAATCCGGCCATTTTTTACAAATCCAGCTTCGGCTCCGGTAGAATTTCTCTTCATAAATCCGGCTGGCCAGAAGATCCATTATATATATATATATATATATATATATATATATATATATATAAATATATATATATATATATATATATATATATATATATATATATATATATATATATATATATATATATATATATATATAATATATATATATATATATAAATATATATATATATATATATATATATATATATATATAAATATATATATATATATATATAAATATATATATATATATATATATATAAATATAATATATATATATATATATATATATATATATATATATATATATATATATAATATATATATTTATATTTATAATTGCCCCGGCTCCGGCAAATCCGGAATTAGGCCATTTTTTTACAAACCCGGCTTCGGCTCCGGCCGGATTTCACTTCATAAATCTGTCAAAATGATGCTCCAGCTGGATTAAAAACAAATTGAATCCGGTGTAACAGGCCAGATTAAACCCCTGACCAGAATATACCCGGGTATAATCTGGCCTAGGCCAGAATATACCCCCGGGGGTTAAACTAGCCTAGGCCAGAATATACCCCCTCAGGCCAGAATATACCCCTTTGACAACATGGGGACATATAGTAAAAAATGGATGAATGACTTTTTAGACTTTCTCGTCTTCATGTTTTAGCTCTGTCAAAGAAATTAAACTCTTTTCTTAAGTAGCAAAATTGTTTTAATTAAAATACAATAATAATTATAAAATATTTTACGATGAATGAAAGGAGCAATACATTTTATTTGAAAATGATGATGTAGTTGTCTCGTTTTTAAAATTTGAAATCTTATATAATTTTGACGATTCAAGATCAAAAGTTACAGTGTATGCAAATATTTATAAAATCAGCGTTTTTATTTTTTTTACATTTAAATTAACATAATCAAGCACTACATGATTATTTTAAAACTATAATTTAAGACTGGTTTTATTTGTTGCTTTTCAAACGCGTGTAAACACTTTGGATTCCTTACCATTATCTTATCTTATCATTTAGAGACGCTCCTTCTATACAGAAGTTTAATACGTCCTACGCTTATCATTGGTTTATATCTAGTTTTGAATTTGTATTAGAGTTTTACATGTTGATAGTGCTAGTTTCAAATGTTGATAGTGTTGGTTTTAAATGTTGATAGTGTTGGTTTTAAATGTTGATCGTGTTAGTTTTTAATGTTGATAGAGTTGGTTTTAAATGTTGATAGTGTTGGTTTTAAATGTTGATCGTGTTAGTTTTTAATGTTGATAGAGTTGGTTTTAAATGTTGATAGAGTTGGTTTTCCTGGTTTCCTCAGCCAACCCATTCCCCACTTTGATTCAAGTTGTCATGTAGTTGTTATGTAGTTGTTATGTGGTTGTTATGTGGTTGTTATGTGGTTGTTATGTAGTAGTCATGTAGTTGTTATGTAGTTATGTAGTTGTTATGTAGTTGTTATGTGGTTGTTATGTAATTGTCATGTAGTTGTCATGTAGTTGTCATGTAGTTGTCATGTAGTTGTCATGTAGTTGTCATGTGGTTGTCATGTGGTTGTCATGTAGTTGTTATGTATTGTCATGTAGTTGTTATGTATTGCCAGTGTTCACGTGTTGAATTACTTTATCTCTGAGGAGGATGTGGTTGTCCTCTGTTCCTGTCAGAATGTAGCTTATGGCCCTGAAGTAACCCCCCCCCCTTTTTTTTTCTTTTAATATGTACACCTCGGTTGTTCAAGATCTCGATTGCGGCCATAATATACAAACTTGTCAAAAGTAAGGCCAAGAGTTGTGCTAATACGCTTTCTTCTTGAGATTTTTAGTGGGTTAAAAGTCCTAAACTGCATTTGTTTTGAGACAGGTTGTATCACGATGATATCTGTTTCTTCACCTGTGTTTTCTTGTTCCTTTTGTTGTATGGTCCCATTGACATTACCTTTAACAGAGTCATCAGGGAACTGATTGGGTGAACAAACCTGTTAATTGCTGTAAACTTCTACGTTACTGACATTGTCGGTGTTTCTTAGTATTTTGTCAGCCGATATATTCTTTAGCTACACTCTTCCCTTGTTTAATGATTCTACCACGAGGTAGGGACCAATCCATCAGGGTTCCATGATTTATATTTACGCCTTTCAAAAGAAATTAGGCGGGTTTAAAATAAAATAATAGGGCGCGACGAGATCAGAGATTCTTTTGAATACAGTTTAAAGGGAACGCAATCCGTGCTTCATAACAATAGATAAATGCATAGAAAGTGGACAATCTAACATTGGCGAAATCCAATAAGGATGACCGTACTGTTTTAAGGGTAACACAGGTAAAAATGAAGTGCGCTGATTTAAAAAATAACAATAATTTGCGCTACTGGAACAAAGGTTTCTTTTGAATGTCTTAAGACGCCGCAAAGGCAACCGAGCTACAGATAAAGGTTCGGAAAATACGACAAGCAACATGGGATGAAGTCAAACGATGTTTCCCACACTTTATTGGGCCTATTCTTTTAACTATTTTGCAGATCAGTGTATATTCTGATAGATTTTTAAAATAGTGAAAGCGCCATGATATGTTTATTTCAAAAGTAAAATGAAGATCGCCCTAAACCATAGTTGCCAGTAACATTTAAAATGTATGCGCGGAAAAAAACATTCATGCATAATTTAATTCATACTTTTAAAAAAATCTTTATTGCCATACTTAAAATAATTAAACATAATGATTTGATTAATACGCGAGGTACACGAAAAAAATGTTCGCAAGTGTTTGAAAAGCTACAACTATAGTCCCTATCGCGCTTAAATTACTTTTAAAAAAATAATCAATTCATGTATTGTTTCAACTTTACAATTAAAAAAAAACGCTGATTCCATCTATACTTGTGTAGACTGTAACTTTAGATAAAAATTTACCGACCTATCAGACATCGTAATAAAAGAAATTATTTTATTATTGTTAATAAAACATCTTTCCTACTTAAGTAATGAGTTTAACTTCTCTGACATAGCTAAAACTCTAATAGAATGTCTATATAGTCATTCAGTCATTTTTTACTATATATCCTCATGTTGTCAAAGGGGTATATTCTGGCCTGGAGGGGTATAATCTGGCCTAGGCCAGTTTAACCCCCGGGGTATATTTTGGCCTAGGCCAGATTATACCCGGGTATATTCTGGCCTAGGCCAGTTTATACCCGGGGTATATTCTGGTCGGGGGTTTAATCTGGCCTGTTACACCGGTACACCCTTAGTTACGATATTAAATAGATTGCAGACTTTCACTAAATACATATTTAATTATTTGATACTTGCTATTTTCAATTAGAAAATACGGGTTTTTTTTTGGGGGGGGGGTCAAAGCTTTGTGACGTAATACTGGAGGGGGGGTCTAAGTTTTTGTGACGAAGTGTGACGAGGGGGGGGGGTAAAAAATAGGCCAAAATCGCGTGACATCATTTATGGACGGCCCCTTACTTTAGCTTTACCAGCCTCATAAAACTCATACATTGTGCGAACATTCCACGCTCCAATGACGGTGGTGGTCCTGGTAGAGATGTTGGTTGTCGGCCTAATAGCTTCCAGTTTTTTGCGTTCACTAATTAGCGTCATTTTTTTCTCGTTTAGGAATCGATCCTCTCCCACTATCCCAGGGACAAAAATGTCTTTTGTTACTCTCTTCGGTGTTTTTATAACGATATTTTTTACGTGACAGGATTGTTATTGTTACTGTTAGTTACCCTTGCGCGCAACCACCTGGGGTGATGCCCCTTACAACGCAATGGGTAGCTGCTTTTGTTCGGATTGGGTTCCTAGCCTTTGTGGATCCTTCCACTTCCTACAAGTTAGTAGGGCTGATTTTGGCCCACCCCGGGTATTTTATTTCCCTGGTACCCTCTGGTGGGCTTTCCCCTATCCGCCGCCTGGCGAGGCGCTCGATGGAACTTGGAAGATCAGCATCTCCGCACGAGAAAATAATATTAATATCGAACATTAAAAAATATATATTTGAAAACCATTAAAACATATCTTTATTTCTGCAGTCATTTCACTAATTTGATAAATCATTGTTTACAAAATTTTTCCAATGCATTTATCTTCAACTGTTAGGTAATTTGCGAACAATAAATATAATTTTAGCCACCATCGGTATTAAAAAGTGGTATTGACAAGTATTGAAATAGGACTGCGGGTACAATCAATCCAGCAGCAACGTTAAAGGGATATCTTTTTATTATTACATAACAGAAAACTCAGCAAATATCGAAATTTTTATACAAAATAAATTTAATTTAAATTCACTAAAATAACTCCTAAATGACCCCAATTCAACTTATTTTATTTATAATTTGTAATATTAATATTTTAATTGCTGTTATGAACTGCATTATGCCGGCAGTACGAATAGTCATTTGATTGCGCCCACTTTCACGTTTTCACAATGTCTACGGCACATTTCATACCTCCCTTAATTCAGGATAATCCAAACGGATGGGGGCCAAATCATATTCCAGATCAGTTCAAGGATATGCCATATCAGCCTTTCTCTAAAGATGTACGACTGGGAAAGGTAACAATATTTGATATTATTTATACGCTTAATTAGTATGAAAATGCTATATTCCAGCTGGCGCTACGCTACCGGTTACAGTTACGGCATGATCTGACTGACTGACTGTATTGTAAGTTAGCCTGCATGAATCTGATACGTTATTTCGTAAGGTCAAGAGTAATACGGCACCATAAAGTTGATAATTATTGACATTTTCTTTCTGAGAATGTTCTGATTTCTCTTTAACAGCAGTCCAAAACAGAGCAAAACGGGCGAGAGCCGGTAGTTGAAGTTGCCTTCTGACTTCTGCTACTGCTGGTAATCCCTTGCCGACTTGCCCTTATTTCAGTGCATTAAAAATTTTTAGAACAAAATAGATAAAATAACTTAAGGCTGAATAGTATTTACGTGGCCAAGATGGCGGCGAGTCATTTCCGGGCGAAAACGACGCTACCTGTTGCTAGCCGCGATTTGCTTCCCTTGAAAAATGTTAATATTTCCGATTATCTCCCCTTAGGCGGGAGGACGAAGAATTTATCAATGGAAAGGATGAGATTGTGTTCATCCGCGTATCGTGTCATGGGGGCGGGGGGTGGGGGGCGTAAGGGGTGGGGTTTTAGGGGAGGGCCCGCCCTCCCCTAATTAGATTAATTGTAAATTAATAAACATAAATGGGGGAGGGTCACCCCTCCCCTTCCTAGTTTTTTTTTCAACTCGCTAAATGCTGCACTATATGATGTGACGCGTATGTAACCAAAGTGTTCCAGCCCGGGAACAATCGCATTCCTTTCGCTTGAATTGCTCCAGGTGTTCACATCGCGATGAGTGTTCTTAAAGTGTTCTTAACTTGAGGGTATTTTTCTTCAAAATGGAAAGTGAATTTACCGCCTGTTTTTGGGATCGTCTAGCGAATCAGGGCAAAAGGTGTATGCTTGATTGGCTTATGACGTATGGTTTGATTTCTGATCGGTACGAGTGCCCTGCATGTAAGAAAGACATGAAATTGTGTGAATCAGGTGAACGTGGTGATGGTTTCATTTGGAGATGTCGCGACAAAAAATAATTCGACTGAATCGAGTGTGCAACCAAACACAGTGACGGACTGGGCTAGCTTTTGTCGCGAGGTCTGTGTGGAAGGGTGTGTTATGGCGAGTGAAAGGATAGGCGGAGTGGGTACGATCGTTGAAATAGACGAGTCCAAATTCGGAAAACGAAAATATAATAGAGGAAAGCGCGTGGACGGTAGATGGGTGTTTGGTGGGATCGAAAGAGGATCCAAAAAAACCTTTGTCAGGGTTGTTGAGAACCGAGGTAAAGAAGTCCTCCTGGCAATAATTAAAGAATTTGTGCAGCCGGGGACCACAATCATTTCTGATTGCTGGAAGTCTTACGACTGTTTAGAGGACGAAGGTTTTCACCACCTGACGGTGAACCATAGCCTCGAGTTCAAACACTCTGAGACTGGCGCGCACACCAACACTATAGAGGGCACCTGGAGCGTGGTTAAACGGGAACTTCCCACGAGAACCTGTTCTGGGGAGGGACAGTTCAATTCCTATTTATTTGAATATATGTGGCGAACCTCGTGGGGCAAGAAAGACCAAGTGGCAGAATTTTTAAAAGTGATAAAAAAGTTGTATCCTCCCCATTTTCGTGATTCTGATGCATCACCGGTGAGTACCATATTTTTCTTCATTTTTTGCATATTTTCCTTTTTTTCAAACTGGGCAGGATCTTAAAATAGCATCATTTTAAAGAATTTCCACCCCCACCCCCCAACCCATTCTTAAAAGTCGTATTTTTTCGCTGTTTTCCAAATTTGGCGCGTTCTAAAAACCCCGGTAATTTGAGATTCCCTGTTCCCCTCGGTCGCCCTAAATTCCAATGCTCTGCACTACTTTCCGGGGGTCACGAGCCTTAGCAACAACGGTGGCCACCCGGAGATGACTAGCCGCCATCTTGGCCACGTAAATGCGAATTTACCTAACTTAATTTTACTAATTTAAACACTTAAATCATATATAAAAAAAGTATTTAATGCTTTACAATTAGTTTTTCGTGTGTTTTGTTGAGTTTATAGGGGTTTTTAACTTAGAAAAAGATTTTTAAAAGCAGACTTCCAACAACAACAATGATTACAATGGCGCCGTTAGTCACAGAAGATAGTGAAATATACAAATTTTTATTTCATACAAATCGTTAGTCATTTTATTTCCAAAAAAAAATAATGGGCTGAATCGTCTTTACGTGGCCAAGATGGCGGCGAGTCATTTCCGGGCGAAGTGATTTCACTTCGACGCTACCGTTGTTATACACAAGTTACAATTGTGTTTTATCATGGATTGCCTCCCCTTGCCCTTTGTATTTTACTAGATTGCCTCCCCTTGTAAAGTATCTTGGCCGTTGGTCTTCAAACGCGTCACTTATTAATTACGAATAAAAATTTAATGATTTGACTAGTGCAAGACGGCATTAAACAAGTAGGGCGAGGGCCGCAAGCCCGAGGCGCAGGGGCTAAAATGAAGCAATCCGGCGGATATTCTAGTTTTTATATCAACTCGCTAAATGCGGCACTATATACTGTGACGCGTATGTAGATGCACAACAGCCCGCGAAAATTCCTGGCGGGCAAATTCTTTTCGCCTGAAATTCCGGATGCAGTAGCATCGCGGTTGAAAGTTTTCTGAATTTTTGTGTAAAATTGTTCAAAAGGAAAGGGAATTTTTCAAACTGGAAGTATCAGGGTTAGGTTTAGCTATAGAATTTTAGGGTTAGGTTTAGCTATAGAATTTTAGGGTTAAGGTTAGGTTTAGCTTTACAGTTTTTAAAAAGGGAACCCTTCCTGGTCTTCCCATATTCGTGATTCAGACGTATGAACAGTGAGTATCATTTTTTTATTACTATTTTTCGCTGTTTTCCAAACTCGGTAGGTTGCTAAAATAGCTTATAATTTTTTTAGTAACATTTTGCTGTTTTCCAAAAAAGCTAAAAATTTGAGAATCCCTGTTCCCCTCGGTCCCCTAAATTCCAATGCTCTGCACTACTTTCCGGTGGTCACGTGCCTTAGCAACAACGGTGGCTGCCCGGAAATGACTTAGCGCCATCTTGGCCAGGTAAATGCGATTTTACCAAATGGTGTTTTAATTTTAAAATAGATTTCATAATAATAATTAATGAAGTAAGTTTGAAAAAATATTTTTTTGATGACTTGAAATATAAAATGCGCTGAAATAAGGGATTACCCCTTCTGCTTTCTTTCGTGCCACCCAGAATTTCACCCCCGCTCCCACTATTTTTCTTTTTTGAAGTGTCTACTGCTACGACTAGTAGTTTACTGGCTACTGTTATGACTAGTCGAAACAGTAGTTTACTGGCTACTGTTACGACTATTCTTAAAAGTATGCTATGTGCATGTGCTTACAGTTACAGTTACTACTACTAAAGCCTTAGGTACTTTGACAGAAAATGTAAATGTCGTCCAATAGGCTTAAATAATATATCATTTTCAAGGGCTTGCTAAGACCTTTTCAAAAACACTTGTTTTGTCTTTCTATCTTTTATAGAAGTGGAGTTATGAATTTTTTTGTCGATTTTTTTGGGGTAAATTATCGCTTCCGTGGCCGAAGCCTAAAGCTGTATTTTAATTATGCTAATACTAATGACTAAACATTAGTTCTCATAATCAAATTTCATATTAACTCATATGCTCCGGAATTATTTTCCTCATTTGGACGGAATTATCCATTCTGGAAATTTGTCACACGCTACCATGCTATCTTTAAATGTGAATAACTTTTTTAAAAACATATGATATATTTGGTATTGATTTAAAGGGAAAAGAATGTTTTCACGCAATACAGACTCATGATTTTATTTTTTATAAAATACAGTGGGGCCCACTTAACTCGAGCCCTGGTTAACTCGTCAGCTTTATTAAGTCGACGTTCTTTTTTGGAACCGCCAAATTCTCTTTGTCTTTGCATTTTCTCATCGGTTAATTCGATTATTTTAAGTCGCCGAACCCTAATACCTCAAGCACATAAGAGGGTCAAATTTGCCACTTAGTGTTGGTTATCTCGATCCCCATAACCAATCGTCAGCTTTAGAAAATGTTAGATGTGATTTTTTATAACCAAGTGAAGGCATAAAATTTCTGCCTCGTTGGTGGCGTCACAGGCCACTTGCTCACAACGCTGTGTTACTAACTTAAATCGCCAGCTTTTGAAAATGTTCTTATCGATAGGGCTGAACCGATCGGTTTGGCTACTCGGCATCAGCTGATTTTCTTATACTCGGAGATTCTCAGCAATCGGCCGCGTAAGTGATGCTGAGTATTACGTAATTGCTCCAATAGCAAAGATGCACGCAGAATCGCATGTCTAAAACATTTCGTTTCTTATGGAATAACAAAATGTACCGTGTGCAGACTTGTTGTCATTGGCAACCATTCATCCTTCAACCTCATTTTGACTCTATTACTACTGCTTTGTTCTCATTGTTTCATTCATAAGAAGTGGCCGTGTGCAAAAGCCATTTAACTATTGGTTAGAATTAATTAAAGGTATCAAAGTTGAAGGTTCAAAAGTTCAAAAGGAGTTCCTAATTTATTTTTGTACACTTTCATAGAGAAGAGTTCGCTTTGTTATGAGTCATATATAGGTCATGATAAACAAATAACGGCAACGCCTTTCTGTAAAACAAAACCCTCCAAAATCATGTGCATATGTACATTCTCATTTATTAACGCTAGTGATGGGACGAAAAATCATAGAGTGCTTACTGTAAACAAGGCTCCCCAGATTTTAAAATATATAATATAACAGACTACAGACAGTTTACCCACCCCCACTCTCAATCTCCCACACCATTGTTGTTGGGTTAGTCTGATTAGCACTCAAGTTACCAAAGGAATTCTGAGTCCATTGTAAGCTGAGGGGGACAGACCGGGTGGGTTATGTATTTGTGTCGCTTGTAAGGAAAGTCACCAGCGGACCCTGCGCGCGCGCGCACGCGGGCGCGCACGAGGTGTGTCGGGCAGGACTAGTTGAATTCCTTATACATGTAGTTATGTACTAGGGAAAAAAAACTGCGCTGACGCAATAAAGGGTTATATTTAAACTTTAAAGGTCCTTAAAAACGAACGTTCTTAACAACCTTAGGAAAGAGTGAAGAAATGGGTCCCGATATTCCGATACGATTACGATTAATCGCCCCATCACTAATTAATGCACATCATGTATATAAAGAAATTTGAAGCGCATGTTAATATTTAATAATAATAATAATAAATTGATTATTTATATAGCGCTGTATCCCAGTAAGGAACTGGGCTCACAGCGCTTTACATGAAAGAAATAACATACCTATAAGTATTAAATTAACTTTCATATCACAACAAACACACAAAATTACAGTACATTATACATAAGCTACGTTAATCATTTACAAGAAATGTTGTTTCATCAATTTTGAAAATAAATTTTGAAAAGATGTGTCTTAAGTGCAGTCTTGAAGGAATTTAGCCGCCATATTGGTTTTCGTTTAACTCGATGATATGTTATCTCGGCGCCATTTTTCATACCCCGAGGCCGTCGACTTAAGTGGGTCCCACTGTATTTAAAAATAAACCTCTTGGCTACATAATCATAATTACTTTACATTTCCTGAAATCGCTGTGCTCAAAGGTCCTCAAATTATATAAATAATATAATAAATACTTACGATAGCACTCTCCCCAGTGACTCTGAAATTGACTTTTCTTGACAAAATAATACATAATCCTTAAAAATTTTAAGTTTTAATTTTTACATTTCTTTAACTTTTTTGGGGTTTGATATATCAAGGCACAGACACAAAGATCGTAACAAATAATTGAAGGCTTGATTACAATAATTTTGAATAACTCAAACATTAAAAAAACGGGATTCATTGAATTTGTAACAGAAACTCAATTATGTAGCTGTGAGGTATTTTTAAATAATTGAGAACTGTCAACTTATCACAGGAATTAGACAAAACAGTAGTTAAATTTGAATAAGAAAAAGATTTGTTAACCACCTGTTATGGTAGCCAAAGTTCCCTCCAAGGTTCGTTGGTCGGTGTGCAAAGTGGAAAAACTCATGTGCAAAGTTGCACAGAAAATTACTGACAGCATCCATTTTTGTGCAATATTTTACTAAATTTGCTGCACGGTAATTCTAAACTGCTGCGCTGTATCCGTCAGATATGTGGGCAGCTGCGCAGAAAAAACAACAAAAGAATGTAACAAAAAAATCCCATCATGCCTCGTCTGTTGATGATAACCTGTTAACCTCTTTTGCGCAATGTCCGTCAACTCAGCAATTAAAAAAAACAACTAAGTAATAAAAATATTTTTAAAATTTAAAAAAAACTAACAAAACACACGCATTGAAAAAATAATAATAAATCATTGATAAATTATTTTTTTTAGTGCCATATTATTTTTTAATCATCAACTCTCAGAAATTGATGTATTTTCCGGTGTAATTGTAATAGATAACTACTTTTCCGTTTAAAGTAGAGTGTTTGGGCTATACTCATATAAAACTATTTTACCCCTCTTTTTAATGCACACCAAATAAAATTTTTAATAACATCACATTTGGTATCAAGTAACGTTGTTAACGGTTAACCGGTCCTCAGATCAGGACTGGTCCCGTTTAATCAGGACCTGTTAACCGCAACTTCAATAAGCCCATATTAGCTTATTACCCGGAGTTAGTTTTTATTGTGTTACGGTTAAGATGCAGGGCAGCATACGCGATGTAGCAAAGATACCGGACGATAAATCCGTCCTCAAATTCGAGTTTGGTCTTTTATTGACAGTTTTCCTGCAATTGAAAGGCATTTGACTGCCCCTTATACGTGTGAAAGGTCATTTCACTTTATAAATTATCTGTTCAGCCTTTTCATAATGAATTCATTTCAGAGAAGAAGAGCAAAGATGTCTCAAGACCTAGTGCAATGAGATCTTGTACAAAAACAATAGATTAGTCATTTATTATTTATAAATTTTTGACCTTATTGCTTGAGGCTAAGCAAAGACACTATGAATTCCAGTAATAGAAGTTGATTGAAAATATAAAACTGATTAATGGAGTAGCAGGTGTCTTGATAGTATAATAGGCTGAAAAGGGAATTCATTTGTGGATATTATGGACCATTAATTAATAAAATTGCAAACCTGTTGCAGGAATGAAATTACAACAACAAAGTGCCACATGTTTATAATTTTAATGCTATGTGATACAGCAAATTTGCAAAGCGAAATTAATTTCAAATTATCTATAGGTCAACATTGGAAAGAAGCGTTGTAGATTTTTCACTAGCAATCAACCAACCAATATAATCATTTTGTCTTAGCCATAATGTGGGGCCTTTTATTTTGTTCTATTTGATATTGATGTTGCTATTCAAATGTCATATTAATATTACAGGTCTCTGACTGGACAGGGAGCACTTACCAAGACAAACGCTATCTAGGTAAAATAATAAATTCCTACTTCCTATATTATTGTAATAGGCCAATGCACATAAGCAGTGAAAGTTAGGCTTTTTAAATTCACACTACTGCCTTAAAGTTAGGAATAATTCAACCAAAAATTTTAAATAAAAGGCTTTTAAAAATGAATAGAAGAAATGTGAGACAAAAAATTGAAATTCATTAAAAATATATCTTCATTACAGGCAAATAGGTCTCATAACAAAGGAATTATATTTAATTTTGTGTAATTATGTTAAATTAATGTTTGTACCAACTTTTAAATAATTAATATAATTATCATAATACAGTATTTATACTTGCTTATTTATGCAAATAATTTATACTTTTGTTTTTAGGAAAATATAACTCAGCATTTGGAGGAGGAAGTCAGTATGCATATTATCATGAAGAAGATGAAAGTACATTTCAACTTGTTGATACGTCTAGAGTTCAAAAACCAGTGTACCAGAGAAGAGGTCGTCTGTTTCAACAGGTAATGTTTAAATAACATATGCATATGGATTAGATTTATTTGTGGGGTAACATAAAATTCTTGTCACCTATTGTTAAGCATAAAAAGTTCACTTGGTATCAAACAACTGAGCTTATCAACCTCTTCTAATTATATTAGCTCTTAGTCTTCGTTTTTATAGAAAAATCTTTATTCTCTTTGGTAAAGTCCGTGGGGAGTGGGGGTAGGAATGATGGGAGAAAGAAAAAATACTTCCCCAAAGCATTGTTTTGGAAGGAGGATTGTTGTAGCGCCATAGTTTTTCCTTAGAAACATAGAAGTAAACAGGTCTGCATATACAATACCGTTGTGGATAGGATGGAGATTGTTAGTGAGGATGGTAATTATATGATATATATTAATACTTCCATATCATTAAAGATTTCATTTAGTTTCCGAGTTGCTTTTTAAATTTAATTTATTATTGCTCTCCAAACTATAAGAATCGTCAGCGACGTGACCGTGAACGCCGCCAACAACAAACCCAAGCAAACATGCTGGTACTCACAAAGACTCAAAAAAATCGTGAGCGGGATCGGCAGAGACTGCTTAAGAAGTGGCAGAAACAATTTGGTAAACAGATGCAAGAGAATCGTAGCAAAATGCCCATTCGCAATCGTGATGCCTCTGTACAAATCAAAGATGATTGGGTAGTAGTTGAAGAGATGGACTTTCCACGACTAACCAAACTTAATCTCCCGGATATCAAAGAAGGAGAAGATTTGTAAGTTGATATAATTTTTAACTAAGTACAAGACTATTGATATTTTGTTTTTCTCATATCATAGTATGAGCAGATTATAAAAAAATAATTGTATTTCAGATTAACTTGTGGATCTATGGAGTTTTATGACAAAACTTACGATAGAGTGACCACCAAGAATGAGAAGCGTTTGAAGCGCATTAACAGGATCTTCCATAAAGTTACCACTACTGATGATCCCATCATAAGACAGGTATATATAATGATTTCAATCTTATTGTCAATTAAAATTTATTATTGTGTTGTCTTTTTTTTTATCTATCATTAATTTTATTTTCAAAAATAGGATTTTTATTTCTTTACAGCTTGCTAAGACTCAGGGCAATGTTTTTGCTACTGATGCAATTCTGGCAACAATGATGTGCTGCCCTAGATCCTCTTATTCATGGGATGTTGTTGTGCAGCGAGTTGGGAACAAGTTATTTTTTGACAAACGGGATGACTCTGACTTTGACCTCCTCACTGTCAGTGAGACTGCCACAGAGCCACCACAAGAAGATGGTAGTGCCAGCATTAACTCTCCTCGCAGTCTGGCTTTGGAGGCAACATTTATCAACCACAACTTTTCACAACAAGTTTTAAGAATGGTATGTTTTTGTATTATAGTAGATTCTAAACACCTAAGACAGCTGGGGTGGAATTTTTTTAAGTAATTATTTATTTTTAAGAAATAAAGGGTTACTTGCAAAAAAAAATTACTTTGTTACTCCTGAACATCAGATGAGATTATTTTTATAGAGAAAAATATAATATATTTCTTTTTTTCCTAAATTTCAGAATGAAGAAAAGTACACTTTTGAAAAACCCAATCCTTTTGTTCAAGGGGAAGATGACACTGAAGTTGCTTCAGTGGGATATAGGTATACATCATTTCAAGTAGCCGTCATAACTAAAAATTACATTTCATTTTAATGTAACCACTTCAATTCTATATCTTTTATGAGTTTACATTAGCTGTTTTATTTGTATATTATTATTTCATATTTTATATCTGCTAGGTATCGCAAATGGGATCTTGGTAATGAGATAGTTCTGATAGCAAGAACAGAACATGATGCAGTTACTAATGGTCCTAATAATGAAATTCAATTTATGAACATCAAGGCTTTAAATGAATGGGATTCAAGAGTAAGTAGTACTCTATTAAAAAAGGCTTTAAAGTGATACGTGAAAATGAATTTTTTTAGAAAGCACTGGTAGTTTTTTTATTATTTAAAATTTTTTGCTTGTTGTTGACTTGAGAATTTTTTGGCCATTACAATTTATTTGTCACTAACAGAAAAATATATATATTAGAAATTTATGTTATGTGTTTCTTATATCTGTTTTATTACTTGGCATTAATTTTTTTTTGTGAACAGTTTTCAGGAGGTGTAGATTGGCGAAGTCGCTTGGATACACAGCGTGGTGCAGTCCTTGCAACTGAACTGAAGAATAACAGCTGTAAACTTGCCAAATGGACCGTTAGTGCTCTGTTGGCTGGATCTGATCAGATCAAGTTTGGGTAAGTTTACCATATACTTAACAATTTAAGGATTTGATATACACAATCCATACTAATGTAAACCATTACCTTTAGCAAGACCCAATGAGCAAGCCAAATGGACAATTCATTGGTGTTATAGCAGATTTAAGCAACCTTTGCTATAATTCTTAAATAAATTGTAAATAGCAAGTAGTATGTTCTGGAAAAACTACTAGTTATACTTGCTTACTGATGAAAAATGCTGCAATTTTGATCTTTTGTATGTTTTTAAATATTGTAATATTTGTAATATTCACTGGATATTGGATTGCATTTTTAAGGATTTTTTTGCAATTATTATTTTTTATTAATAATGCCAGACTATGTTGCCTAGCTGCTTATACCATAACTACATTTTTTAAACATTTTCAAATAAAGAAAAATTCTTTAAAGAGGATTTTAAAATAAATCACCATAATCACATATAATGATGGAGCAGATGTTATAATTAGGTACTAGTCATGAAATATGTAGATTTTAGTAAGTCTCTATGTACTGCAGGCCTGCCAACCCTCCCGATTTTATCGGAATTATACAGATTTTTTACCCATGCTTACGAAATTCCGATAAGACACTTAATCTTCCGATTTTCCGAAAAAAAATATTTCACCCTTCAAAAATCCGAATGCGAAAATATTATAAAAAGAAAAAAGCTAATAATGGTGGTGATGTATTTCAAAAATGAAAAATGCCACTTCCTAGGTTTTTTCCTGCACTTCCGTTATCCAAGCGAACCGCAATCTGTATTTCTTTGTTGGCCATCCGATCGTACATTATTCCTTTTACCAGCCTAATAAAAACAAATTCAGCTGTTCTGTGACTTTTTTAAAAAAATGGATTTATTTTTAAGGAAAGCTGCTAAAAACGGGTTTCCAGTGACTGAGCTTCAGAGTGTTAGTAACTAGTACTAAGACTAGTCTAACTAAACAAATAAAGAAAATACGTCTTTCGGACATTTCATTTGTTTTCGAAACAGTATCAGTATTTGGAAAAACACTCGACTGTGGCCGTGGCGGAAAATTTGCAATCTGTGTCAGACCTAATTATCTTTTGAAAGTGGTGGGTTCAATAACAATAAAAATAGTTTTATGCAAAAATTACAACTGCTGATAAATTAGTAAAGTAAAAGTAGTGAATCTACATCTGTTAACAATTACTTTGTTGAAGGAATAGTGAATAGGAAATTCAGTTATGAGATCAAAAGTTTTATTTACCACCCTACTTTTTGAATATTTTTACAATGCTCATCTTTTTAGTGCCAGAGTCAAAGAAATGTTTCCAGAAAAATTACAATGAAACAAGGGCAATCATTAATTCAGTTAATCCAGATGACTGATACTCTTTCTAAAGTTTCTAACTAAAAACTAATATTTAACTGAAAGCAAAGCTATCTTCAATTGACGAAAGAACTGTTTGACAAGTTCAAAAAGGCCACTAGGGAAATGCTGGAAAGCTGAACTCTATGCAGCCTCTGTTCATATGTGAAAAACATGGTTATTCTCTCGTGTATCTGAATGTAATGTTAACATTTCCAGTATTCTGTGGTGTTGTTTAGACACTTAGAATTAAAAGATAATGGATTAAAATTATTACTTTATATTTATTTAGTATGTAGTTCTTAAACAAGCGCCGTGGGGTGCCGCGACGCCGCGCGTGGACCCCTCTACAGATTTTTTTTCTTGGCAGATTGGCAGGTCTGGTACTGATAAATTTGGATGACTATATTTTCACAATTCACATAGTAAATTCCTTGTATAATTTACTATCAGAATATATATCTTTGTAAGGTCTCTGAATTCACTTTCTATTAATGACCCATATCAAAATTACTCAAGAGGGTTGACACTACAGCTTGTTTCCATCTTACAGTCTTTGGATTAACCAAAACACTTTCTTTTCAAAATATCCACAAGCAAAATAAGTACAATTTTTAAAGACTATGATTAGCTGGGTTTTTTTTGCTAATGAAAAAGTGTAACATTGTGTAAAAAATATTTCTGTTGAATATAAATAAATAAATACTGTTTATTTTATTATGTTATGTCCCTAAATGAAGGTATATAGTTAAAAATCTTCCAGCACTCATTTCAACTTTTGAAATGACCATTAATACTTAAATATTTCATTCATTTTCTCAGTTTGCAAATCTCTTTATACATACTTTTTTAATTCTACAATATTCCAATTTACTTTACCCCTCAGTTATGTTTCCCGCTTGCATGCAAAGGACACTGCAAAGCATGTACTGCTTGGCACACAACAGTTTAAACCTGTGGAGTTCGCTAATCAAATCAATCTGAACATGGACAATGCATGGGGAATTCTTAGATGCATTGTTGACACCTGTATGAAGCTGAAGGAGGGCAAATACCTCATCATGAAAGACCCAAATAAGGTATTGTCACTCACTTTTTATTCAATTAAATTCTTTACAAAATATGTTCTTATTTTCAATTGATGTTGTAGAGTAGAACTAAGGTATACAGTTTTATCAGTGGTATCAGACATCCCATATGAGGCCTTTTAATCTAATAATTGTATGTTTTATTGGCTCAATTTAGCCATTACAAAGATACATTGAATTAGAAATGGAAAGATATTTGCCACTCCATATCATAAGGATGGCTTAGTTTTGATTATAAAGTTAAAACTTCTGTCCCAAATTGCAGCAAAGCATTTTAATTACATTTTATTTTAAATAGGCTAAATATTTTTTTTTAATACTACATTAATTCATTCGTACGAATTTCCCCAAAATTTAACTATATTTTTAAACACAAGACCACTCATCATCAATGCCATTTCCATTCAAAGTACGAAGTGAGCTCAAGAAATAACTTAACAAATAAAACAAAACACTGGAAATTTCAGTAATGCCTAGGTAACCTCTGTGCTTTACCGTTTGTGCTAATTTTTTCCTTTTCAGTTAATTAGTATATGGTTTTTAATGTTTCTAAACAATGTTAATTTGTTGTGTTTTTAAAAACTTTGTCATAAATTAATGCATGAATCAATTATTTTTTCAGCCTGTTGTTAGGATCTACGATATTCCTGACCACACATTTGAGTCAGATGATGATGACGATGATGACGACGACGATGATGATGATGATTCAGATGACTCAGATGATGATGATGATGAGGGTAGGTAACTTTGCAATTTGTTGTAAAGATAATTTTATTTAATACAGTGGTAGTTAATTCTTTCCAGAAATCGGTTCATGCAACAATTTTCATTTTTAAAAATTCTGCTGCTAAACTGCGCTAGTGTTCAGCAATTGGAGTATTGAATGGCCCTTGTTTGTACTGTACGCAATGGTTTGTCTCCAACATTAGGCCTTGCTCTCTTTATCCTTGGTTCGTAGCCAGAGACAAAATGTTCAAAGCTTCTTTTTTTTTGTAACATGAATCATTTGTAACTTGAGGTACCACTGTACTAAATTAAAATACCATTGACCAAATAATTTGATTTCAATTACTTTTAAATAAAAATAGCCACCAGCAGAAGGCTACTTATATGATACTTCAATTTATTTAAATACATTAGACTTCAATAGATTTTAAATTATACTTTAAAAAAATATTTTTAACCCTTTTTGTTAACACTTTATTTATTGCAATTTTTCAGATGAAGTTGAAAAGTAAAAGCTAAAACTTGATAACACTGTGGATGTAGGTGTGGTGAAACTTTTCTAGCAGCAAATTTTGTCATTAATTTTTGAAACATTAGAGAATGTTAAAAATAATGTTAACCTGATTTGTGACAGACAAGTTGGCATTTCAAAGAAACTACTGGCCTAAGTTAAATGGTTTAAAGTATAAATTATTAATTGTTGAAATAAATCTGTCTTTAGCTCATTAATAATTTTGTGTTGAATATTATTTATGACTATATATAATTATATATCAAGGGAATCTTAAAGTATTTTAAATAAAATTTGCTGTAAGTCAGGATAAATAGTTTGTTGTCTTTTTTTTTAAATTATAAGAAATTGCTAAACTTTCTTATTCAGAGAAAAATGCATTAAAACTGTGGAAAGTTTTTTTCTTGTTATCAAATCTAAAATTAGGATTTGTAGTTGTTGATAATGGTATCTGGATACATCTAGTGATGTTAGTGTCTTACTATGTTTCTTTCAAACATTCATTTTGTTTCTGATTTCAACTAACTAAGATGAAGTACACAATAAACTGCTGACACATGGAATTTAAATAATAAAGTATGTTAAATAAACAATAATCATGACAACTATTCCATCACTATTTAAAAAAAAAGAGTCTCTTTTTCATAGTAATAAGTAATACATTCAAGGCAATTTTCAAAGGAAAGTCTGGAGAAATGATGAAATGCAGCTATTTTTTTTTATTCATACTTATTACTGGCATTTGAACAACATGATAAAACATAACATTAAAATTTATGTTTGACTATGAATAAAATAAAGAATTATATGAAGCAGAGGTTTCAGTCAGAACATTTTCAGCACTGCCTGCCCAAAAGCATGGATATTCTTAAATACATTAGAAAATATATATTCATGCTAGACCAACAAAGCAATAGATAATGCATTGCTTTGTTTTGTAAAGAGCAGATTCAATAATTTATGCATACAGAATTAAACAAATGCTCTAAAATATAGTCACATCTAGACATACATTAATTTTTTTATAATCATGTACATGTATTACTATTAATGAACCATTATAATTTTAAACTTCAACAGAGGATGCCCTTAAGGAAACAAAATATTTAAAAGAATGTAAGACTCTCAAAGAGCATCAGTGTGGTATTTAACTGCAATATGGTCAGTGGCATAGCAAGGGTTATTGCCGCTTGAGGGTAGCTGAGAGAGGGTACAGTCCCTGGTGCTCCCAAATAAAAACTCAACACTAGTTAGAATTAAATGCCTCTGCTCCATATAAATGAAGGAGATCTGCATTCAATGTGGTGTTTCCTTTTCCTATCAAAACAGAAATTATATTTGTATGCAAAATAATATGTTACTGGCAATGTGTGAAATGCTGGCATTATATTATATTATATAAAACTAATTAAAATTTTATGGTTCGGGTTAGATTCTTTTCTAACTTCTACATTTCTCTTAATGTCGAAACACAGATAGCAGAAAATATTAGTAACATTATTTCATCCTCCTTGCCCTCATCTTCAGCATGTCCACAGATAACATGAACATTACAGCGACAGTTTTGGCATGTATAGTATGAGCACCGCTGCATTCATTGAAGCAGACACAACAAACAGAATTTTAAGACTCTTTGGTAACCATGGTGTTACAACCAGATAAGTTTCCTCCATTATTGGTTGCATTCACTTCAGTGCTCTGTGTAGGAAGCTCTGTATCTTGGATCCGGTGATTCTTGTGTCTGTATGTCTTGCAAAAACGTCAGGGAAGATGTTTCAAGGCCCACTTCAGCTTTGAAGGCAAACAGCTTCATAAGGCGCTTTCTTAATCCTGGAATGAAATGCTCTGTTCTTTCACAAGTTGGATGTTGAATCATAACCTATACTCCAGTGTTCAGTTTTTTCATCTTGCATCCAAGCACATAGACTGTTTTGGGATTCTTGCTCATCCCTTTCAACACTGCCCTTACTTTGTGACTGGCACTGTTTACCATAGACTCTCTTCAGCTTGGGCCAGTATTCCCTTAGCCTGTTCACCACATTGTTGGCTAATTCCCTGCCATTATCAGACTTTAGAATCCTTGGAGCGCCAAGCAACGTAAATATTTCCAAGCTTGTGTATGCTACCTGTTCTTCTGCTCTCTTTGATGTCAGAGCCCACAGAATGTGAGATGATCTTGGTGGATCATCATAAATCTGTATCAGAATGGCACTGAAAATCAATACGATCGACCTAAACATGAAATTAACATTTAAAAAAAAATTTTTTTCACTTGACACTTAGTTTCTTCTGGCACGGCTCACAAAGGTGGAGGTACAGTTTAATATCATTACGAATAATGTTCTTATACTTGTGTGAAGGTTCTTTCAACATTCTGCCCCGTCATCCATGGCCAAACAGGCCTCATGAAGTACGCAAATAATCCAGAATCCAAAATAGAACTGAATATAGCACTGACGCCTAGAGACTACACTACACTCAGAGTCAGAGATCTCTTAACTTTAACATCACAGCAGCCATCTTGAAACAATAGGGGCATGCGTCCATAGGAACGATAGGGGCTGTTGCCACGTCAACGATGAGCAGAGAATCAAATTCTATACTTTGACTACTCAATCTTCTTGCATACAGAAGTATGCAATGTGTGCAATAAAAACCATTTCATACTTTGACAACACATTTTAGGCATTCTATAAAATGCATAGGCATAGGCATTCTATAAAATCCATAGGCCGTAGGCATTAGATATAATGCTGGATTCACACATTGCCAGTAACAAAAATAATGCGCTGAATAGTAAAATAAAAATATGCATGAAAACATAACATGTAAAAGCTTTGTAATTGTTATGTATCATAATTCATTTTCAAAATGTTTGCAGACATTAAATCAAAACAATCCGTTTAAAATTTTATCACAAATTTATGATTTGGCATAAAAGTGAAAATAGAAATAAAAATCAAAACCATTCACTTAGACTTACACTGACATAGATGTGTTGTAAAATTGTAAAAACAAAGCTAAGCAAAGTGTATTTTTCCCCATCTTGCTTACAACTAAAGTAAAGTGAGGTAAATAAGGGGAAGGAACGAATCTTGCTTTGTTTCCATTTATTTGTGAATGGAGCAATTCAATGCGTTTCTATAATTATATTATTAATATACAACTTAAAGATGCATTTGTTCCTGGCGCTTCTAAATTTTAGCAACATTTTTTGATCTGTTAACATCCCCTCCACGATACGAATCCATTTATTGTTATGATATTTTTAAAAAAGCTACTTTAAAAATATATAATGTATGTGTTTGTGTTGTTTTATAAAAACTTTAAAAAGTAATTTTAAACAGCTGAAGAGGTGCATAAAAGCCACCTGTTAAAAAAAAATAAAAAAATTTGATGTAAATAAAAATAAATACATCAACAAACATTTAATATGTAAGATCATCCATTTCCCCACAAACGCATTAAAAATCATTTTAAATACAGGTTGCCCTTTAAAAAAAATGAATAAAAAAATAATGAAATGAATTACCAAAATTCAAGTTGACTATTGCGATACATAAAATATTATTAAGCAGCACTATCACGACTTAATGTAAAATAAAGTATCAGTATCAAGTATGTGGGTTGATGCGGTGCTCTGTGATTTATTTAACTTTGAGACCACTTGAAAATAGAACTGGAAGTTTTTATTTGAAATATAACAATCAAATAGCAAACAATTTCGATTTGCAGTTGTAGAATACTATGTTTTAGTATAAAGTCTTATTTTTTTTTACATGATTATTAATTATAATTGAGGTTTTGTTAATCTACAGCGGGGCTTCCCAACATTTACTGGTAGGAAAGTATCTAAAAAAGTGTACCTGCTTCAAATATTTTATGTTGGGTTAATTAGATGAAATTAAAGATTAGAAAACAAAAGACCCACATATTCTTATATGAAAAATGACGTTAAATATTTGCTAGCCAAAACGTTAAATTAAAAAAAAATCAATAATCAAAAGACGTTTATGTTTTCAAAATTAGTAACAAGGATCAACATATTTTTTATTGCAGGGCCACCACTTATTTGTCTGGTATATTGGTTATCTGATCTGTACTTTAACTTATTCAACAGTTCAAAATTTCATAATGACTGAATCAAGTAATGAAAATGTCAGTTAGTTATAACACATCTTTTGATGAATATAAATATTCTTGAATAAGGCAAGACAACATCATTTTTACCAGGTAAATGTATAATATAAAAACAGGGTATTAGTAGGCCTGACAGGACGTAACACGCTGTTGTGTTACGTCCTGTCAGGCCTACTAATACCCTGTTTTTATATTATACATTTACCTATTTAAAAGCACGATTGCAGTCTCACCCCCATTACTTCATTTTTACCAGATTGATTTTGTGACCTTCCATAAACAAACTGGCAACACAAATTCCAACGTCCCAAGCCTTTGAATGTTAATGAAAATAACGATTCAAGCCGGTCTGTGACTTCAACAGAGAACATCAGAACGCCTCCGAGGAAAGAGAAAGTTTATTGTAAACATATGTACACACCACAAAACTCTGCAAGTCCAAGCTCAATATTACTTAAGCGTATGCCATTTAGGGTTTATTTCTTTAAATGTTTATGCGGCCATTCACAGTATATGTATGATATGGGCCTTGCGCACTATCTCCAGGCGCAGAGTGACTCGTGGATACCAACGTCGTCAATAGCAACATCACCGGTAAATCCTGCCATTGTAGCTTCAAAAATTACCTGCAGAAGACAAACAAAATACACGCGCATTACATTAAAAATATATTTGTACGAAGTTTGGAATCTGGAAAAGGGGTCGTCCATAAATGACGTCACGCGATTTTGGCCGATTTTTGCACTCCCCTCCCGCCTCGTCACTCGTCACAAAAACTTAGACCCCCCCTCCAATCTGACGTCACAAAGGTTTGCCCCCCCCCCAAAAGCCATATGTTCTATTTGAAAATGAGCATGTTTCATATCACTTTTTTTTTCATTTAAGTATGTATTATTAGTTTAGTGTAATTAAAGGCTGCACTCAAGTATCGTAACACACGTGAAGCGAAGTAAAACGTCATAAAAATAAATAGTAAGCAATCAAATATTTAAGTGGGGCTTTTATTTTAAAATGTACGTTTTGATGTAGCGTCACATTTCTAAAACACCCCCTCCCCCTCGTCACACATCATCACAAATGTGCGACCCCTCCCCCCTCGGTGCGTGACGTCATTTATGAACGGCCTCAAAGTGACAGTAACCCTTAACCTTCAACCCCATTAAAAAAATTTCATGTATACACTAGGATTGTCAATATTGTGTCCGAATTTCAAACGGGTACCCGGGTTATCCGTTCAAAACGTCGCATAACTTTCCCCCGTCATGACCAATGTTCCCTCTAAGGTTCGTTGGTCCATGTGCAAAGTATAAAATTTCGTGTGTAAAGTTGAACAGCATCCATTTTTTGTGCAATATTTTACAAAATTTAAGAACTCAACCCCCGCGAATACCCAGGGAATAGTGTATTGTGAACTTAAATGCACCAAAAAGTTCACGTTACTGGGTAGGGTAAAGCTGCAGACGGTTTATCAACATTCACTTTGTGCATAGCTGCCATGTGGCGTTTGATCGCGTTGGTGTTGCCGCCTTTCGCCGACAAAATTTTATCACAAAGATTGCATTTTGCCGTGTCACTGTCAACTCGCTTGACGTGATTCCACACGACCGACGTCTTACCCATCTTACACTGCCAGCAACTACTTAATTTATTAACTTTAAAAACTGGCAACTTTGGGTGTATTATTAAAATCAGTTTTTGGGCTAGGCAAGCACGTGTTAATGAACTTAAGAAACACAAGCGAATGGAAAGGGTGCGGGTGGAGGGAGGAGGGGGTAGATAAACAACATTGGCTAGTCTCAATCGGTTACCCAATGTCGGCGTATTTCAAAGCAAAGTTAGTGTCAAAGCAGGGGTGTTTTTATTAACAATAACAAACTTAGCCTCTTTCATCTCTATGCAGTCCATCCTTATTTTCAACAGAGGAGTCCCCCCCCCCTTATATGATTTATTCAAAGAACCAAAACCTTTTAGTGTTTTCGATTTCTGTTTCATGTTCAGAGAAAAAAAGATGTATAATAAAACAAACCCGTAAAAACAAAGTTTTTGACTATAAATCCCTTATATATGAGACATAACTAACAGTATTGATTATTTTCAAACATTTACAGACTGAATCTGTCTTAACTCAACTTTGCATCATAACCCTAGTGGGGTGGGAGGGGTGGGTGGGGGGGGAGAGGGGAAAAGTCTGGTCACCGATTCGCTTGACCGAGCTCAGAGTGACACGTAAAATGTAAACAAAAGCGCCCCGTCGCTTCGTTGGGTCGCCTCAATGCGTCAGCTCAAAATTTCACGTGGGAAAAAAACAATAACAAACCGTGAATTTAAATTACATACCTCATATAAGGATAAACTAAAAATGCATTACTTTAATTACGGTACGTTCGATCGATCTGAAATTTTGATACGATGCATTGTTAGGTTAGACAGGTCCGTGTGCCAAATTTCAGTTCGATCGGATCATGGGAAGTGGGTCATTTTTGACTTCTGTTTTTCCGCCCGCCCAAGACAGAGAGAGAGAGAGAGACGCCGGTGAAGTTAATATAAGGGATTTAAAAATAAATTGTAGTTTGTTGGGACCGTATTTTATTTCAAATTTCTTCAAGAATAGCAGTGATGGAATCTGATTACACACCAGAGCTGATGGAGGAGTCCTGGAGGACTTTCAACACTGTCCGCCTCCGAGCTAAAACCAAAACGGCAAATGTCCTAATTCGGGAGCTTCTCTTTGTGGTTGATGCGGCACTGAAAGCACACACAGAAATAGGTTTGCAACAACTCGTGTCAAGCTTCTCCAACGCCTGCAAATAATTTGGTCTGCAAATCAGCTTGAAAAAGAAAAACACCATGGCCCAAGACACACGCTCTCCTCCCACCATCAATATCGACAATGAAAACTTGGAGGTTGTGGACAGCTTCACCTACTTGGGGTCCAAGGTCTCTAATACACTGTCCATCGTGGACGAAATAAACAGTAGAATTCAAGGCAGCTGCCACAAGGGCTAAACTAAATAAACGGGTCTGTCATAACACAATGCTAACTGAGAAAACCAAACTGTGTCTATCGAGCCTGCGTCATCAGTACGCTGCTATACGGGAGCGAGACATGGACCACTTATACATCCTATGGCCGCAAGCTTAATAGCTTCCACTTGAGGTGCCTGTGTCGCATTCTTGGCATTAAATGGCAGGACAAAGTGCCAAATAGTGAGGTTCTGATGCGTGCCAATACCCAAAGCATGTTCTCAATCCTACGTGAAAGACGCCTGAGATGGCTAGGACATGTTAAAAGAATGAGCCAGGGTTGTATCACCAAAGACCTCCTATATGAAGAACTGGCATCGGGAAAGAGGAAGACAGGTCGCCCACGTCTGCGATTTAAAGATGTCAAAAAGGTACACGAAAGCAGCCAAAATATGCAAAAGCGACTGGGAGTGTAAGGCAGAAGACCGATCTACGTGGCGCCCAGTTGTAAAAGAGGGCGTCATAGTAGCCGAGGAGCGAATGATGGAGGAGGCTACAGACAGAAGAGCTAGGAGAAAGGCCAAAACATTGGGAAGCACAGAACTCGTGTGCAAAAGCTGTGGTAAAGATTGTCACTCAGGGATAGGACTGCACAGCCACATGAGGAAATGTAACACAACCCAACGGTGATGCACCATCGACCATCGTCTTGCGAGACGGAAGGATGCCGATGACCTTTTATTTGCACTTGACAGATATTTCCCGTTGACAGATATTTCAAGTTGCCAGATATTTCTCATTAGATGTACTTCACATTGTATATTTCAAACACAATTTTCCTTTGATAAATTGTTTCGCGAGCCGCAATGTAAACACAAAAAGCCGCATGCGAGCCGAAGTTTCGTCTCCATTAATACAGACATTGAAGCCACATTTTCAGGGGTAATTTTACTACCCGGGTAATCGCACGGCAACGGGCACCCGGGTTCCCGCTGACAGGCCTAGTACTAGTATACACTCGTCTGGATATGGTTATCATGATTTCCGTTTTCTTTTCTTTCAAAACATAGATTTTTTAAATATCAAACTTATCAGGGACAATACATATCATGAGGAGTTATTTACATTTAGCCTTATGGAATAGTTTGTACCATGTTAAATTCGTTTTAATTTTCTCAAATCATTTTCGACCTGGGCATA
Source organism: Ampullaceana balthica (assembly GCA_944989445.1). Classification (NCBI taxonomy): domain Eukaryota; kingdom Metazoa; phylum Mollusca; class Gastropoda; family Lymnaeidae; genus Ampullaceana; species Ampullaceana balthica. Next base: position 229,046 of record CALYLW010000265.1, on the reverse strand, counting down.
ATAATTAATTTTTTGTACAGTTGTATTTTTATTATTTTAAAATAAAACTAGATAAAACCCGCGGCGTAGCATACGCCGCAGACCTGCTCATCATATATAGTGCAAAGTGCGTGAGAGAGAACGGACGCAAACTGCAGCGCGAAGTAATGAAAAAAAAGGGGAGTAAATGTGGAGACATGTGCACTGCGGTTGTTGATACCTGCCCCCACCCTTAACTACCATCCCTTGCCAACCATAAACTGTGATTGGCCGACCCCAGCAAGGTTAGTCTTGTTCGCAAAAGAAAAAAAAATGGGGAAAAGAACGGGCAGAAACATTTTCAAAAAGTAATAAAAAAATGTTCCCGCTGGGGTTTGAACCCAGGACTTTCCGGGTGCAAGGCGGATGTGATAACCACTACACTACGAATAACATGCTATTCTCTGAATAAGTTACCTCAAAAAATTTGTTTGCCCGCCCCCACCCCCTTTTTTTTTCTTCCCCATCGCACTACGCTTGCCAACAGTGATTCGTCGACCCCAGCTAATTTGCACATACTCGCTTTGGTTAAATATATATATATAATATAATATATATATATATATATATATATATAATATATATATATATATATATATATATAATATATTTACACAATCTTAATTATATTTATATTTTCCCTTTCTAGGTAGAATTTGAAATAACAAAAGGCACACATTCAAATTTGGAAGAGGACACAAAATGCTAGTTTCAATTTGAAATATTTTATGAAAAATACGTAGCTCGTTACCAAAAACTCTCCAGTCCCCCAAATGTTATACTTACGTTAAAGTCACGACCGCTTGTGTTTGTAATATTGACCATCTGAAACCTCCAGACACTGCCCTGATCCCCTTGACGGTTCCATAATATGACCTCTTGGCCAATAACAGATTGGCTCAATACCGTGAGATTGCCACTGGTTCTGCCATACATGTGGTACCAGAACTGCAAGCAGTAGCCACCGGAAGAGTGACGTATTGTAGGGGAGACTAGTCGGGCTTTGTCTCCGGCAATCGTTCGAGACGACTCGACATAAACATAATATCCGGCTGGAATGTCAACATTTGCATTTCATTTTAGATGATAGTTTAAATTTATTAATAACATGATTTTACACTCTGACAAGATGAAATATAAAATTGTCATTAAACTTAAATTTCAGAAAGAAAAAAAAATCCTTCCGCATTTCAATAAGTTGTTTGATGTAACTATCAAAGATTTCCCAGATATCATCATTTATATTTCCAACAATATTTTAAATAACACATAATAAACGCCGCCTTGCCCTAAAGAAAGAAATGAAGCATAATATCCCTTTATTCCTTTTTGTAGATATTTAGGGAGCGGGTTCACCTCTTTTGAAGAGGAAGCCATTTGCCCTCAGTGCCAATGACGAAATATATATTAGAAGTGTGCTTTACATAATATAATATCCAATAAATTTCATGTGGCGACTGGATAGCGAAGTCAATAGTGCGCTCGCCTGAGGGGCGTGGGATCTAGCCCACGATAAAGCCACTATAAAAATGTTTATGAAAAGACTAACGCCAAGAAAGTCCTCCGCTTGACCTGGAGAGGGATGGGCGCCGCCAAGGTCTACTAAGCCCGATAGTTGTTTAATGGAAACATTAGAACCCCCTACGACCTCGAAAAAAGGTTATGGGACACACAAAAAATATTCCCTGTAAACTTTATGCCATCAATATTTGAGAACTTACTTGGACTCAACCGGTCTGACGTGGGTCCTGTTTCAGGGGAGTCAGTTTCCCCCCTGTGCCTTGTCCAATCCAGCATATCGCCTGGTGTTGGGGCATTGACCCAGCCGCACAGATCATGCGTGAAGCTACAGTTGAACTGTTGGGTTTCTAGGGAAGATATTTTAAATTGTTTTTTTTTATCATAAACCTTCCTCGAGCCCTATGCTGCAAACTTGATTAATAAAAAAAATCACTGGAAATATTGTCCAAGTTAGACTAAATACGTATAATTCGTAAAATTGATTTAAAAAAACAAGAAAAAGCAACACATTGACAATTAAGGATGAAAATAATTTAAAAAGAGGTTACAATATATTATTGTTTACCTTGACATCTTCCTGTGTTAATACCAATACTATCTATGGCGATATCACCTTTATAACTTGACCCAACTGTGGCATCAAACGATATCTAGTTGGATCAAAACATTGACTGATTGACATTGGCGTGGAGGAAACAAGTATATTATATTCAATAAATTGTTCTTTGGTCAGAAATAAATTGAGAAAACAAATGGAGGACCAAACTCTTAAGGTCCGTTACCAAACTCCAAAGGCTCGTTTACCTCGTATTAAGATAATTATAGTATGGCCTGACCAATGCCATGACGTACCCCTGGGTTTTATTTTCAAAACACTAAGCACACCCCGAGCTTTGTATGTATCGGTTTTGGCTGGGATTTACACACACAAAACAAAACAAAAAAAAACAAAAACTTCTATTTGATTTTTTGATTTATTTCCTCACGAATCAATAAAAGCGCTGACAAATGAATAATTGAAGAATCTGAACAACACAAATACACTTTTTCTATTTCAATTTTAAATCTCATTGATGTTTCACGCAATACTTAAATGCTTATACATTACATCACCTTATATTTGCAGTGACAATTTTTTTTACTGATCAAAACCATCTTCATGTCAACGCCACCTGGTGGGACATTCCAGTGTGGAACAACCCACTCTTAATAATTGACTACATTGCATATTGTTTCCCCCCTTTCATTTCATTTGTGTTTCTCTCTACTTCTCAGATTTTAACAATCTCCCCCCCACCCCCCCGGGCTTAACTATAACACCAAGATTTTCTTAAACTATGCTTAAAAATGTGCGGATTTATTATTTTAATACTGAGCAATATCTGGTTCTACTTAACACAGAGCAGTAGTATGGTAGTATGGTTGTATTATTTTAACACTGAGCAATAGCTGGCTCTACTTAACACAGAGCAGTAGTATGGTAGTATGGTTGTATTATTTTAACACTGAGCAATATCTGGTTCTACTTAACACAGAGCAGTAGTATGGTAGTATGGTTGTATTATTTTAACACTGAGCAATATCTGGTTCTACTTAACACAGAGCAGTAGTATGGTAGTATGGTTGTATTATTTTAACACAAAGCAATAGTTTTGATATATTATCGTAAACGATTTCCCCCTTATTTACCTGGTAGGCCTCCAGGGCAATAAAATCAATCTGCTGTGAATACCACCTGTTGCCCTGGTCACCGGAAGCTGCCCACAGAATCTGTTCTATGCCCGATATGGCGCTGGTCATTCTCACTGTTAGTGACCCGATGTGTTCTCCGTACATGTGGTAGTAGAAAGCGAGGCACCTCCGACCTTCACCCTGAACAAATACAGTGTTGTTCAGTTTTAAATAACATTGCATTGAACCACTTTTTGTTTAAAGTAACTCAGTTTCAAAATCAAATCTGACCCAAATTTTTGAGGTAAAACATTATTTCACACCTTTCTTTTGTTTAGTTTTCCCGAATGGTATTAAACATGGCCACTCACCCCAATGATTGGTGTCTTGAGTGACGCCCTGTTTCCCATAACTCGTGGACGAGACGATTCGATATACAAATATTGGCCTGAAACACCAGTGACATTCAAATGTAGATAGGAGCATATTTCCAAACGGATCGGGTTTTTGTAACATGATTATTAAAATAATATTTTTGTTGTTGTAACTTTAAATGGAGAAAACTAGATTCCCTTCTATTTATAACTTATGTTTTAAACATTTATCTTCTATTGGGTTTGGTTACATTTTTTTCATTTTAGGTTTTTAAAAAACGTCTTTTTGGGTCTAAACTGATCATGCAAATACATGTAAGTTGATTACGGGGTGTGCGGGAGGTGGGGGGGGGGCGGGGGAGTCTGTACTCACCGTTCTGACAATCGTGAGGATCACAATCAGGCCCTGTCTCGAAAGTGGCCGTTTTGCCGACATTCAACGTCCAGTCGATGTCGTCTCGTCTGTCCTGTAGAAAGCCGCACAGTCCGGCATTGAAGGAACATTGGATGGCTTCAGTCAGACCGCCTGGTGCGGAGCAGAATGGGTAGAACATGATGATATAGTGGAGAGACAACCCATGTGAGGAATAGAACATGATGATACTGTGAAGAGACAACCCATGTAAGGAATAGAACATGATGATACTGTGAAGAGACAACCCATGTAAGGAATAGAACATGATGATACTATGAAGAGACAACCCATGTAAGGAATAGAACATGATGATACTGTGAAGAGACAACCGAAATATCCCAAGATATAAACTGCCTTGATTCATGATGATAGTTTGCAGTAGAGTTTTTCACTAGTAAATTGGCAGTTCGTGTAGCACGATCATTCGAAACCATCGCTCGGGGATTTCAAGCCAATTTTTAAGTTTGATAAACAGGGACACATTGTGGGCATCAGCTGGAATCAGTTGGAATCAACCAGCATTTCGTTTAAGGCTTAAGGGATGTTAACTTAATAATCTCTGCCAGGTGGGGCCGGAGAAGATCCAGCGCCACCTTTTATTAGACGATTGGTGACACCTTCAGTTATTGTTGGTTAAATGTATAATTTGTGAAAACCTTTAAGGACATCGCAGAGAGTATCGTCAATCGTCATATTTTGTCTTATAATCACCATATTATTTTATAACTAATACACAAATTGACTTAACAAGATTGATATATATTTAATGACCAAATAGAGCCAAAAAAAATCAATTACATACCCAACAAAGCCAAATATGCATTTACTTACCTAAAAACCCAAGATATACATTAACTGACCTAATATAGTTAAGTTGCCAAGAAATACACAATTACTGACCTCACAAAATACAACAAACACACACTGATTTACCTCACATGACCTTTTTTCGAACCCAAGACACATTCTTTGTGACACAAACACTTATTTCGAAACAAGATACAGTCTTTTTGACACACAAGAGTTTAGTTTAAAACCAAGACACAGCAATTGACACACACAAACGCTTATTTTGAATCCAAGACACACTGCCCGCATACAACTTTATTGGATCCCATAACATGCAATCGAACTCTTATAAACTAACGTGATTACATTATTTGGCAGGGGAATGTGTTGCAAATATTGTGTACGTTCATAGATTTCTGTTAAAGATTTATTGTTAAATTGTTTTGGAAAGATAAACTACTGAGCTAAGTCTGCTCCCCTCCCTATCCAAAGGATAAAAGCTTTATAAAAAAAAAGTCTGAGATACACAAATTAAAAGAATAAATAAAACTTTTAAAATATTATCGAAACATAAAAATGTTTAAATTGTATATAATAGTGTCTTTTTACCACATGGATGTTAGTATGGTTAAGTTTTCGTCATTATTTAAACACATGCTTAAACGTAAAGAATTTGTCCCAGAGTTAATACCACACCAAATTGTCCCGAAGTAGCCAAAACTGTCAAGTGTCATGTCCTGCGTGCTGACAAAGACATGGCCTTGTGGTCAAGAGCATTTGTCGCTTATCTCCATTAAATACCACAGAATCGCGCCAAATAAAAAATGTATAAAATACAAGGGTATTTACGTGTTTTCATAATAGCAACACGAAATTATTGCGTCAGTTGTCTTTTAATAAAAAATATGTAAGAAATTGCGGCTCAAAAGTCTCTCAAAGGTAAAATAATGTCGTTTAAAGGGGGGGGGGTATTGATTCATTAAGTCATTGAATGTATGACATATAAGTTATTCCATGGAGATCAGAATGACAGCAACACTACCAACTTGAAAAAGAGTGATGTTCTAAATCAAGAATACATCATATGGTAAATTCTGTTGAAAAAAAAACTAAAGTAAAAAAAAACAATTAAAAAAAAACAAAAAAAAACCGGGCGATAAATTCGACAATTGACTTATTTGAATGCGGCCTGGTCTCAGGGCGCCAAGACATCATAGCTCTATTCTCCTTTCCTTTAATTAGATTTGCTCAAGTTTTAATGGCAATTATATACAGTTTAAAATGTTATTTAATTAAAAAAACTGTAGTTGAAGACAATTTTTTGTTCTTATAAAAAAAACAATAAACGAAAAATAAATTTAAAAAAAATTTAAAAAAAAAGTGTCTGTATGGGAAGGGGGGGGGGTTTGGATGGCCGTGGATACAAAAATCAAAAGTAAAGACGTGGTGGTATTTGATGCTCGTTTCGTGGAAGAATTTAAACAAAATGAACAAATAATTTGGTAATTGACTTGCATGTGTGATTAATTTTAAGACTACTTCCCTCCCGTCTCACAAACAAACGCATGCTGTGTTGACGTCTGCTAAGATATGTCTTAGGTACTAGATATTTTCATGAGCGATCTTCATTCTTTGTGATTTTGCATGCGATGTAAGACTGCACACTTATTTAATCTGTTTAAATGAACAAGTGAGTTAGCATAGCTTAACACCTGTTTATTTGGCGGAAAAAAACAGTCAACGAGGGAGTCAGTCCGGCTACAGATTCGTTAATGAAAGTCTTAACACTAACAAGAATATTGCGGAAGACCAAGAGATCCTGCAGTATCTGTTCTCACGAGCTAAGTGCATTGAGTTTATCAATTCCGGATTGGCATCGTAGTAAACTTAAACAAGTGTATATCATATACAGTGGCGTAGCTAGGGTAGGGGGAAGGGGTCCAAATTCGAAAGTCCCCCCCTGGCCCCCCACATGAGGGGGCCCCCTAAGGAGTGTCAACATTTTTTTTCATTAAATATTAGTCCACCATCATGTATGCAGGGCCCCCAAAGAGGCCAAGCCCCAGGCCCCCCAAAATCCCCACAACTCCTTAGCGACGCCACTGATCATATAGAAGTATGCTATCAATTATTATAAGTCAACAAACATTTTAGCTTGTTTCCCAATAAAGCACTGCCTTCTTCTTCCTTTTCAGTTTATTAACTCACATCATGACTACCCACTACCCACTACCCACTACCCATCTCGGTGAGCATGTCAATATTGTCCATATTGGTGACAGATTGTAAGGGGCATCTAATTGTAACAGTATACCAGCAATGCACCAAACATGGACGAGGTTATTCCTTTCAGAATGCAACGCAATTATTTTTGAATCATACCACACAGTTTGAAAATCTTTGGTGATTGATAAAAGAATTCTGACTCGGAAAGAGTTGGACGCGGTTGGAGACAGGCTTCCCGGGGGGAGACGTCCTGTAATTTACTCACCTGAAAGAATGCACGCGCTGGTAAGAAACGCGTTAATCCGTTTAAAATCCCACATGGTCAAAATGATGCAACAAATGAACAGAAGTTTTGTAAACACTTTGTGATTTGGGAAACTGATGCGGTAGGGGAGGAGGGCTTAAAAGATGTCGGACACTCGTATGACGATTGGCTGGACACTTGAACCACGACTCACCGAGGTAGCTTCTTATTTCCTCGCTACATGGATGCCCCTAGTGTAGCACTTTGAAGAAAGACCAGCGCAATTCTGAGGTATAACGAGCTGATGAGTGACCCTATGAGACTTAACCTTGACCTCGCAAGATATTTCAATAAAGAATATTGTGCACAATCTCATTTAGAAATGTATGCAATTCGTTTGCAAGGTGTAATATTTAAACATTTTTCTTCTATACCCAATACTTTCTCACACGATTAGGTCTAGTACTCTAGACTCTAGAACTACTGAAAATGTTAAGAATAAATTATACGCAAATTTTTATTTAATTAGATGGCTCTTTTGTTAATAGTTGAAAAAATGTTATGACTTTTACAGATAACTTAAAATTTCATTTTGATATTAATTATTATCATTTAAGTATTTGAAAACGCAAACAGGCCGAAGTAAGCGTGTATCATAAAAGTGTCGTTTGAACTTATGTCACCGTTTGATTAACTGCTACTGCACGTCTTCGGCGATATTCTCTAATTCAGTGGTTCTTAACCTTTTGGGGGTCCATGCACCCCTTCAGATGCCCCAAAAAAGTTCATGCACCCCCTCTTGAAACTTGCAGAAATGCATAATAAACTATGTTTATTGTAGGAGCACAACAGTTTTGACAATAGGCAAAAGGGAATTTAGTAAAAGATCTGCTGCTTCTTATGATCAATCAGCGATTTAAATCTGGGGAATGTTTTGGACAAAGCAACTCTCATTTCATCCTCTGCATTCAACTTATTCCTTGCCTTGGTTTTAATCGTCAAAGGTGTGGAGAATACTGATTCACAGAGATAGGTTGTAGCAAATGGAAGGAGAGCCAGTACTGCCCTCTTGGCTAGTTGTGAGTAGGAATCTAGCTGGGCGCACCAAAATTCAATCAAGGTATTGCAACTGAAGGCACTCCTCAGTACTTCTCTGGTTCTCAAATCAATCAGGTCATCTTTAGCAAGGTCACTGTCATCAATGTTGTCCAATTCACAGAGAAAAGGATTGCGAATCCAAAGGTCTTTCCTAGCAATTTCTTGACAGAAATACCCATCAAAGGACCTTTGCAATGTTGAAAGGTGTTCTGAAATTTCCCCTTTGATGTTGTCAGGCAGTGATGCCTCAGTGCTTCCTTCTGCACCAGATATTACAACTTCATCCAAGAGTGGAAAGTTGGCCAAGTTGGACTTTTCTAGTCGTCTTTGGAATAGTGGCAGTTTGTTATAGAAGGCTTGCAATCTCTCAGTAGCATCCATTACAGTCAGAGCAGGTCCTTAGAGAGATGCGTTCAACTCATTCAAGACGGAGAAGATGTCAGCCAGGTATGCCAAGTAATGAATGAAATTTGGACAGTCAAACTTGTCAGCAATGTAACTCTCTTTTTCACGCAAGAAAATGTCAAGCTCCACTCTCAGTTCTACTAACCGAGAAAGTATCCGTCCCATGGACAACCAGCGCACCTCATTGTGGTAGAGCAGAACTTCATGCTCAGAGACCAACTCCTGACAGAACAACCTGAACAGGCAGTGGTTCAAGGCATGTGAGTGGATAAAATTTACAATTTGGACTGCAGTAGAAAGAACTGACGTTCAAGGTTGGAAGTTGAGTTTTGCATGCCAGGGCCTGACGATGAAGGATACAGTGTGTAGTGACAATATCTGGAACTTCTTTCTTTACCAGTACTGAAAATCCTGACTTATTACCGAGCATGGAGGGAGCACCATCTGTGCAAATGGAAGAAATTCTTGAAGTTCAGTCAAACTGGTATTCAGTGAAGAATGCCCTGACTAGCTGCAGCACATCAGCAACTTTGGTAGTATCTAGGAGTGGCTTACAAAAGAGAAATTCCTCCTTCAGCAATCCACTGTGAACATATCTCACAAATGCAAGAATCTGGCTGCATTGTGCGACATCAGTGGATTCATCCAGCTGCATGCTAAATGGAAAAGGACTGCTTCTAATCTCGCACAAGACTTGATCCATAATGTCTGCAGCCATGTCACTAATCCTGGAATGAATAGTGTTATTGGACAAAGGGACTTTCTCAACCTGCTTCCTCTGCTGGTGACCACACATCAGTTTCACTATCTCCAGAGCACAAGGCTTCAACAAAGGTCTCCAATGGTGTGGGGCTTCTTGTTCTTTACAATTTGATATGCAACCTTGAATGATGCCTCCAGTGCAGATTTCTGTGACAAAGAAAATCCAGTCTTGGGCAAGAAGCGAGCTCTCTTCTGCTTGAAGACCGATTTTTAAAATTATTTTTTAAAGAGGGTGAGTATTTTTGTTGTATCGTCCACGAAATTTTGGAAAGTTATTTCGAAATCAACGTGTGACTTGAATCTTTTGGTAAACATTAAGGTCAACAGAACCTGCGCATCTCGCACATGGGCAACAAAGATCTAACATACGGCACATATATTAAGTTGATGGCCCACACGGCCATTCTACCCCCTAACTGGTTGGGGGGGGGGCAACAAAAAAAATCCATCATTTTGACTGTAGGAATCTTTAACGTTGCTGAGAAGTGATGGTAGAACCAATACAAAGAAAAACCACCCAGCCAGCTGATAGATTAGCCGGGTTTTAAAAAAAATTAAATATTAAGTTAAGGTTAAATAATTTTAAATATGTCGTTTTAAAAACTGAAATTTGTTTACTTTAACTTATTAATTTAATTTTTTGTGTTTGGATTAGTTGACTTCATATATTTATGACAATTAAATAAAATTTAAAAAAAAAGGAATATCTGTTTCATCGGGGTTAGTTTTGAAGAGCTTTCTGTGTGTTTTAGTACACGCCAATAGCAAGTTAACCCAATAAAAGGCCATAAGTGTTAGGATTCGGCTGTACTAGACGATGCGGTAGATTAGATTTTCGTTGTTTTTGGCGACCATTGGTTGTAAGTTCAGCTTTGAAGGCACTAGAGGTCCATTAAAATTTATAAGCAAATAAAATTTGGGACAGACGTTGAAAATTTAATTCCCGTCCGTCCAGCATTGTAAACTTACCATTAGCCGTATAGCACTATAAACTTTACAGTGACAGCACAACACTATAAACTTTACAGTGGCAGCACAACACTATAAACTTTACAGTTACAGCACAACACTATAAACTTTACAGTGGCAGCACAGCGCTATAAACTTTACAAAGGCCGTACATCACTATAATCTTTAAAGTGGTCATACATCTATAAACTTATCAGTGGCCGTGCAGCACTATAAAGTTACCAGTGGCTGTGCAGCACTATAAAGTTACCAGTGGCTGTGCAGCACTATAAAGTTACCAGTGGCTGTGCAGCACTATAAAGTTACCAGTGGCTGTGCAGCACTATAAAGTTACCAGTGGCTGTGCAGCACTATAAAGTTACCAGTGGCTGTGCAGCACTATAAAGTTACCAGTGGCTGTGCAGCACTATAAAGTTACCAGTGGCTGTGCAGCACCATAAAGTTACCAGTGGCCGTTCAGTCTATGAACTTTCTAGTTGCTGCAACGTTCCAACAAACTAGTTAAACAAGAAGTTTATAAAACTGTTGAGCCGCACAGTCAAGTTACGGTTATCAACTCTACTTTCGTTTTTAACAGAACGTTTAGGATTCTTAGGAGAGACTTTAGAGCAATGTTCCCTCTAAGGTTCGTTGGTCCATGTGCGAAGTAAAAAATCTCGAATGCAAACTTGCACAACATCCCCTTTTTTGCAATATTTAACATAATTCGATGTGCGGTAATTCTAAACTGCTCCGCGGCGTCGGTCAGATATCTGCGTGGCCGCGCAGCCACACAGCTTAAACGGAACATTGCTTTGGAAAGTTACAATTTGAACATAATCTTCTTACACATAGGATTTAAATCAGTGCCACTTACAGTGGTGGTCTGCGGACCGGTCACGGTCCGTGGGCCATCCGCCACCGGTCCGCAGAAGGGCATCAAGAAAGGGCAGTAAAGTATAATTATAATATTCCAGAAAGGGGAACGTAATAGGATCATCTAGATCAGTAGTGGCAAACCTTTTTGGGACCACGTGCAGTCTTAAAAAAAATTGAATTCGTTTAGCAAAAATTAGCTGCTTCAACTTTTGACGCATTCTTTGCCATGTAGCAAGTACATGTAGTATGATTGGCTCAAACAATAGAAGCGTCATATATTGGGTCAATAAATAAGTATTTCATTTCTTGGGAGATGTAGTCTATGAAAATTTTATGTCTAGGTTTAGGCCCTATGCCAGTGGCATGCATAATGCGATAATAGTAAGTAAATGAAACACTCAAGGACAGAATAAAACACTTATTTAAATTTAAATTGCATAGTGTAATTTTATTGTGATTATTGATTAAAGTACAACATAACCAATTGATAGACATGTTGGAGAATATACAAATAGATGGTAAAGATCTGAGAATCATAAAGCAGTGGCGTAGCTAGAACTTTTGCCGTCCGGGGCGGTCTCCAATTTGCCGCCCTTTTTAGGGGCCGTCCATAAATGACGTCACGCACCGGGAAAAAAAAAGGGGGGTGGGGTAGTCACACATTTGTGACGATGTGAGACGAGGGGGGTGGGTGTTTAAGAAATGTGACGTCACGTCAAAACGAGCAACTTTAAATAAAATTTCCACTTGCATATTTGATTACTGACACTTTAGTTAATGACGTTTATGTAAAACGCTTGTTACGAAATTAGAATGCAGCGTTACACTGAAAACATACTTAAATGACAATTATTTTTTTTGAACATGCTCATTTTCAAACAGAAAATGCGGCTTTTAGGGGGGGGGATGTAAAAGCTTTGTGACGTCTTATATTGAAGAAGGGGTCTAAGTTTTTGTGACGACGCGTGACGAGGGGAAGGGGGGGGGTTGAAAAATCAGCAAAAATCGCGTGAGGTCATTTATGGACGGCCAGTTAGTCGATTATATTATGGTTTTTATCAATTAATAAACATGAATAAACAATTGTAATTTAAACGAAGTAAAGGTGGGGAACATGTTTACCATTGCATGCAATATTTATGTAAGCAGTAATAAAATAGGCCGCATAAGATTGTATACCTATAAATACAAATTTATAAAATACAAGATGCTTTTTTTAAAGGCCACAAGAAAGTTACTGAGGTAGCAGGTCCTTCAATGAGACAAAACATATCCCAAATTTACACTCCCAAAAAAACCCCATTACCAATCACTATTCTTTTATTTTGTATTTATAAATAAATGATTTTTTTTATTTACAAACAAAGAAATTGTATACATTAGTATGTAAACATATTGATACATTTACTTTCCTAAATTTCATAATAGAAAAATCATGTATTATGTTATCAAAATTAAAATTATCTGCACTATCTTGTTCTATGGACTGTGGAGAGCATTTCAAGATTTTGTTGTCTTTAATCGCTCATTGTGGAACGAAGATAATTTTTTATCAACTTCAGTTTGGAGAAGCTCCTTTCATAACTAGCGACCCTGATAGCAATATTTGCAAAAATTCATAACAAAATTATAATGTTGGGTACAGAATTTTCCAATCAATACTGTTGAATAAATTTTAATAGATCAAGGAGGCCTTTCCCCCCGTTTTTTTAACATAATGCCGCTTCTTGTAGTGTAAGTACAGCCATAAAAACCTGGATCCTTTTTCTTTCAATATTGAACTGTTCTTTATCAATGTCAAAACAGTAAGTTATTTGATGTTCAAATGCTTCATTTTGTAGGTTGCATGGTATTAAATACGAATATTTTCCTGCAAGGACATGCAACTCATCAAAGCGTTCTTTTATAATTCCATCCATGGATACAAACATTTCTCGATGTACTTTTTTCTATAGATAGAACCACGTGTTTTTAATTTTCCCCACTCATATTTTTGTTTCCTAACTCCGCGTTTAGAGTTTATATCTCCAACTCTTCACAAATTGTTTGGCTGATTTAGCATATTTTTTCTATGCGCACATCTCTTTGTTCCATGCAATGGGTTTGAATTAATTAAAAAAATTACGGTTTCCCATTTACTGAGATAACATAGAAAAGAAAAAGATTGCATTGAATTGAGTAAAATTCCAGCATCTGATCTCGTTTTACTAGTTACTTCTTCAGATATAAATTTTTCCAAGATGCTTGAAATTTTAAAGTACTGGTATGTCTTTTTTTCGAAATTATCTATGCCTATTGTAGTGTTTATTAAAGGAGAAATTTGAATATTTTAATATTCTTGTTATAAATCTTATTAATTTTCCATAAAATAGACGAATTTAAATTATATACACATTACTTTATTGTATAGGCTTGACATTTTAATGGAGAAACGTATTTTAATGTAAAACACAAATTAATGCAATAAAAGTAAATAAATTAAATTTTTAATAACTAACCTTACAATAATTTTTAGAAAACTGAAACAGTAATATAAATGACTACTTGCAAGTTAAACACAATATTTGAACCACCATGCCTTGTAGGTACGTGTTCGCGCATCATTCTGCGTATGTCGAAATTCCACGTAAAAACTGTCGTGGCGATAATAATAGTACACATTATTCGACCCAGCGGTGATGTGTTTTTTGGGTAGTTTTCTTATAAAAGTGTCATCTGTGACTTATACCGCTTATTTTTCCAAACAAATGGATACGTTTTTTGAGCAATTAAAATTTTTTGAACGGTTTTGCGTTAGTTATAATATCCACTATGTAATCCAAAAAAATGTTATGCAAATCCGATAATTAAGCCTCGAAATTACAAATATTTTTTTTTCACCTTGGTTTTCCCCTTTGAAATGAAAAAGGGCGGCTGTCGGAAATTGTTGTACTTTTCAAATGCCCACAAATGCCGCCCCCTTATCGAGTGCCGCCCGGGGCGGACCGCCCCCACCCCCCCTAGCTACGCGACTGTCATAAAGAACATATATTGGCAACAATCAGCTGCGATAAGGGTCGACCAGAGGATCGGCAGCTATCAAGAAATCCAGCTGGGGGTGAGACAGGGATGCGTGGTGTCACCAGACCTATTTTCACTATACAGCGAAAACATAATGAAACATATTAAGGGCCTTACTGGAATATCTGTGGGAGGTAACAATCTGAACAATTTTGAGATACGCAGATGACACAGTGCTAATTGCAAAGAGCGAGGAAGAACTACAAAGATTGTTGGACAAAATAGTTAAGGAAAGTGCAAACAAAAGCCTAAGTTTGAACAAAAAGAAAACAGAAGTAATGGTAATATCCAAAAGAAAACCAACCCAGAATGTAGATTAGTAGTAGATGGAGAAAAATTAAAACAAGTCACCAAATTTAAATATCTGGGAACAATGTTGACCTCAGACGGAAGATGCACAATTGAGATAAAAAGCACAATAGCACAAGCAAAAGCAGTATTCAATAAAATGAAGAATCTCCTGACCAACAAATCCATATCAATGGAAGTGAGGAAACGAGTGCTTCAGTGCTACATCGAACCAGTTTTATTTTATGGATGTGAAGCCTGGACAGTCACATATGAATTACAGAAACGTTTGGAAGCCTGTGAAATTTGGTTCTTTAGGCGAATGTTGAAATTAACGTGGACGGAGAAGAGGCGTAACGAAGAGGTTCTAAAAGAAGTAGGCCAGACAAGGAAAATTATGTCTAACTTCAGAAAGAGACAACCTAGATTTTTTGGACACGTCATTAGGCGAGGCAGGCTTTAACACATGGTAACAACAGGAAAGATCGAGGGCAAAAGAGATCGAGGAAGACAGAGAGAAAAGATGCTGGATGGGCTGACAAGATGGCATGGGGCACAATCACCAGCGGAGTTGATTGGCAAGAACAAAGACAAATAAGCTGTGGAGAGGCATGACCGCCTACGCCTCTGGGCACGGCACCAATATTTTAGTCGCGTGCCGGGTGATGAGGCTCTGCGTGCCGACTGTTGCACGCGTACCATAGGTTCGCCATCACTTATCTAGATACAGAAGTCTATATATAGATTGGTGTCATGTTTTGAGATAAACATCAAATAAAGATCTACAGGATCAGAGAACGAAAAACCCCCATTCCAGACTACTTTCGCTCTTTGGTTTATTCCACGCAATATTCTTCTGTATAGAAGGAGCGTCTGTAAACAGATAAGATAATTCAAACTAATCAACGCCGAATGCCCAGATCATCATACTCCAGTCTTGAACTTAACGACTTTCCTCGCCTCAATGGAGAAGACATTTTGTTGAGAATAGGGTCCAAATATCAGAACAAGAAATACATCTGTTTCAGGTATAAAAACCGTTAAACAATATATTGCACATGAACGTGGGACACAAAAAATAAATAATAAAACAAAAAGACATGGACTTGTCAACATCAACTCAATTTCCAAGTGTGACTGGTCAACATCAGAATATCTGATGACAACTCTGTCATGTCACATAATTCCGACTGTTTTCGGCACGACAGAAGTCCGTCTCACCCTGGTCCACTTGTTTTGACCACAAGAGTTTTCATCTTCTGCTCGAGGACTTCCTTCCACAAATGTCTATCTTTCCTATTCAGGCCGACTTGTTCTACTTGTTAACATTATGTAAACGTTTGACCGTGGCGCTAACCGCCTTTTTGAGGACCGAGACAGATTTAGCTCGGAGATAACGGAAGATAAAGGAAGTCAACTAGGAAAAACTAGTCCAACTAAGGCACGCCCATGATGTCAACAACAGCCGTACCATAACTCGGAGGTTACCTCTTTATTACAACTTCAGCGCTTCCATTCAATTATGTAAGAGAGACGTATTTGAAGACGCATCATTCAAAGTTTGAGTAGAAGGTCACCTAAGTCTTACAACCTGTTTATCCTGTGGTCTGTGGGGTAGCTAGAATAATTGCAGTCCGGTATAGGTGAAATATTTCCCTACATCGCATCCCCTCTACCTCTAACAAAAACTCTGCAGTAGGCCGATAAAGCCGCCCGCATTTTCAAGGAAAAAGTAACTCTCCACCCGAACAACTTTCTCAACCACAACGGTTCATCAAAGACCAGAAAAAGTTACATGTAGTACACTTTATCATACTGTTATAATTATTGGTGTTTTACAATTTCTTACTGCTCCGAAAAGTTTCATATATATTAAAGAAACATTAATAAATTAAGTACATAGAAAAAATAATTATTATTAATATAAAATATTAATTATTGAATTGTCCGCCTACTTACTAGAAACTCCATATTAATGGAGGTTCTAGGCAGCAGATTGTTTACAATCGGATAGACATGACGTCACTGATCTTGGCTTATTTATAAAACATTACATAACATTTTTAAAAGTGCAATTTCAATGCGTAATTCAGTGGTCATGCAACATGATATAAGGTTAATGGAGACGAGAAAACAGATGTTTAAAAATATATTTATGTTTCTAATGTAACCTTCGCTAATGAGACCACGATGCTGAAGCTAAGTTTCTGGGCCAATGAGACCACGATATTGAAGCTAAGTTTCTGGGCCAATGAGACCACGACATTAAAGCTAAGTTTCTGCGCAAATGAGACCACGATATTGAAGCTAATTTTCTGCGCAAATGAGACCACGATATTGAAGCTAAGTTTCTGCGCCCATGAGACAACGATAATGAAGTTAAGTTTCTGCGCCAATGAGACCACGATATTGAAGCTAAGCTTCTGCACCAATGAAACCACAACATTGAAGCTTAGTTTCTGCGCAAATGAGACCACGATTTTGAAGCTAAGTTTCTGCGCCAATGAGACCACGATAATGAAGCTTAGTTTCTGCGCCAATTGGACCACGATATTGAAGCTAAGTTTCCAATGTTCCCAAGGTCACCAAGACAGTGATGCTTGATGTTTTCAGTCTTACCTGACGTGGCAAGAGGCTTAAACAGAGAACAGTCTCCGATAACGATGTCGTCAATGGCAATATCACTCGTGTAGCCGTTACCAAGGGAACCTTCAAAAACTATCTGTTGGCAAAAAATGATAACGAACTTTAAAACAAAGTTTAGTTGAAATTTAGTTCAATGTTAAGTAAGGAAATTAATTTGGTCAGATATATAACCAAAGATTTGTTGCATTATTTTCGTTAAGGAAAAAACTTACTCTCGAAAATAGGAGATTCTTTTTTTTTCTTTTTCATTCAGGTATAAAAGTATCAAAAGTTAATCAACCTTGAAAATGTCGGATTCACCGTTTGTAATCGTTAATACCTCAGATTGATGTAAGTATTGTAGGTTCTAATTAAATTAATTAGTTAGAAATCTTAGATATCATCAAATGTATTATTGAAGAAGTTCTGCGCATGCGTACCGAGAAAGCGGTAGTCGTCCTCTCGAGCATCAGGAACACCTGTTTCCATTGAGGACCTTGATTTCCAACCAATGTGATCAGAATGTTGCTCTCACTTGGGCTTCTGTTGCCCTGGGCCTGGTAAACTGTCAGATTGCCCATTGCCTCGCCATACATGCTGGCAAAGAACCTGATTTAAAATAAGAATATTTCTTAAATAATTTTCAAGAGTGAAAAAAAAGAGAGAGAAGGAAAGAGAGGGGAAAGAGGGGGGAGAGAGGGATATATATATATAGATAGATAGATAGATAGATAGATAGATAGATAGATAGATAGATAGATAGAGAGAGAGAGAGAGAGAGAGAGAGAGAGAGAGAGAGAGAGAGAGAGGAAGAGAGAAATGATGTTTGAAGGAAATTAAGCGATTATATTTTTTGTCTTTTTTTAAAACTAGGAATTATAAAAAATAATTTTAAATAATTTATTATTTTTTTATTTATTGATTAATTAATGAAATATAAACTTACATTTGAGATATCTTTGCTCTGTCACACAAATGGATATTTATTTTTACACGTACTTTTAATTGGTATTAAAATTATCAATTTGAAACCATGTGAAAGCTACTTATAGTTTTTAATTGGAATTGACATTTACCGGCATCGCGCATTACGTTGTTATTTGTCCTTGATCGACGAGGACCGTTCTCATCACAGCAGTCATGAGCTGTTACAGCTTGGTGTGACTAAGACCGTTCTCACCACATTAGTCATGAGCCGTTGCAGCTTGGTGTGTCCTTGGGTGGCTTATTTACGTATTAGTCCTATTCTTGCCCAAAATGTGCGTCCACATGTCGGACAAGAGATTTTTGGGATGTCATCTGGAGAGCTCGATGACGATCCTTCATGGCCTGTCGTCTGGACAACACCGTTCTGTATCATAATGCATCAGGAGGCTCGGTCGCTGACTGCTGCCTCCCAGGACGTCATGTCCAATGCCACAAGCCTTCACTGTGGTCTTGAGGAGTTTATCTTTGGAGCTAGCACTTCATCTGACCTCCGCGGGCTCCCTGTCCATCAGTAAGCTCGCCATAGAAGAGCCCCTTTGAGAGCTGATTGTCTAGCTTGCGCATGACGTTCCCTGCCCAGCGAAGTTGGCACTCAATCAGGCTTGTGTAAATACTAGAAAGTCCTGAAGTTTTGTGCATCGATAAGGAATCATTTTTCATGGGGTGTCCCACGCATTTTTCTCTACTGCCTATACTTTCCTTAAATGTGATTCTCTAAATATGTTCCTCCCTGCATGCCCTAAAATTGGACCTTGCTGTTTTACTAAACGTTCTCCCCATCCTAATTAAGATCTAACTGAGATGCAAGAGGAGTAAAATTACTTACACTAGACAAGCCCTGGTCTGGCTAAAGGTCATCACAGGGGAAGCTATTCTTGCTTTTTGCTTGGGATTTCGACTGCTTGCCTCAACATAGGCGTAAGTACCTGTTTCAATAAGACAACTTTTGGAATCAAATTTATAAAGAAAGGAGTTTGCAAAATACTCCTATCAATTTTAACATGGCCTTAGCAGAGTGGGATATAAAATAGGATACACTATAAAATGAAAACAATAAAAATATAAATTTTATTATTATTATTATTTTTTTTTATGCTATTAACGATACCGTCCATTATGTCATAAAATTTTTTGTTTTTCGTTAAGTTGCTTTCTTGCGTTTTCGTTTTTTTTATATTTGGTAACGTAAATAAGATCTTGAAAAATAACATAAGAAGGTTCTACAATGGTTCCCTAAATAAATTTTCTGATGGTGGTGCTATACTTGACTCACACACAGGGCCGACCCTAGAGTATGCGGGCCCATAGCAGCAAAAGATGAGCGGGGCCCCGGGCCCAAGGGGGCCCCATAAATGACGTCACGCAATTTTGGTCGATTTTTCACCCCCTCCCCCACTTTAGAAAAGTTCGACCCCCTTCCAATATGACGTCACAAAGCTTTGCCGCCCCCCCCCATAAAAGCTCTATTTTCTATTTGAAAATGAGAATGTTTCAAATCATTTTTTTGTCATTTAAGTATGTGTTTAGTGTAATGCTGCACTCTAATATTGTAACGCATGTGAAGCCACGTAAAAAGTTATTAAATAAATTGTAAGCAATCTAATAATTACGTGGAACATTTATTTAAAGTTGCGCGTGTTGATGTGACGCCGCAGTTCTTAATCCCCCCCCCCATCACCCTCGTCACACATCGTCACAAATGTGTGACCCCCCTCCTTCCCCTAGGTGCGTGACGTCATTTATGGACGGCCCCGAGGCAGCAGACATCTAAGCACATTTTTGTCAGTTCCAATAGTAAGACACCAAGCAGGTGTTGTCCAGTACTTTCGTCTACTAATAGAGAACATATGAAGTGCTCATTAATTACTTCAGAATATCCAACTCCTGGGCTTAAATAGCGCATTGTCAGTGACATCTGTTCTTGATCACTTTGGTCTGGTGTGCAATCAAGTATTATTGAAAAGTATATAGCTGATTTTACTCTTTCTGCAAAAAATGTCCTCACCTTATTTCACACCAACGAAATGAGCTCGTTTTTAATTCGCTTTCCCAAGTAGTGATCATGAATTTATTTCAGAAGTTTCATTCTTCGAATATGTCATTGCAAAACTGTATCAAATTTAGCCAGCAACTCAACGAGACCCAAACAGTTTCCAAATTGAGTGCCCGATGTAGTTTATCGAATGAACTTCGGAAAGCCATGTTGTGCTCAGCAAGAAATAGGACTATGGCCACGAGGCGTTGAAATACACTATCCAAACGAGACTTTTCACTGTTTGTCAATTTTTGACTTTGCTTGTCAATCGTGCATCGTGCTATTAGCCTGTTTTCTAGCTCAAAATATTTCAAGGTAGATGTTACATGACCCTTTGATTTCTCACGATGACAGGCGTACACTGGCATTTTTTAGGCACAAATCCCGTCGTATCCCAAAAGCATACACAGTGTTGCCAAAAAGTTTGCAACAGAAACAATACTTTTTCTTACTAGTTGCTAAATATATAAAACTTTTCGGTTGACGGGAGGGTGTCTTTAAATTGAAATTGTTCTTAAATAGTAAGTTAAAGCCTAAAAAGGGCGTTTTTTAAAATCAAAATGTTTTCTCGAATCCATAATATGCCCATGAAAATGCTCTAGGAAAAATATTTATTGAATTAGGATTTAGGGTGATGACCCCCTTTCCAGTCCATGACGGACTATGGGGCAAGTGATGTAGCGTTCACAAGTTTTTAGCCACCACTAACGAGCAGGGGAATGTGTGGCCAGCACAATGCCCCAGGGGCCTTGCCAGTACCTGGGCTCGAACCCGCGACTCGGGATCTGCCTCGCATCGATAGTCCAGTGCGCTACCACTTAGACCATCGCGCCCCTTATTTAGTGTGATAATAATATTTTATTATATTCATACTCTTTTTTTAAAAATATTTTATCCTAGAAAAATAAATATAAAGTTTTCTTGATAACGTTGTTTAAAAAAAAATAAAAAAATAACAAACAAACAAAACAAACAAGCAACAAAACAGAACGGGTATTGCGTAATAGTAGTAAATTTGAAAGAAGTAGTAACAAATGTTTCGACAAAGCAAGCGCGGGGCACTGAAAAGCGCGGGGCTCAAAGGGGTTGCCTTGTTCGCATTGCCCTGAGGCAGGCTCTACTCACACATATACTTTATGTCCAGCATACTGTGATGTATTTTAGGGTATCACCCAGATACTTCATTATCTCAATGTGTTTTTAAGTACACATTTGGTGTGTCTTGATGTTGTGTTCATTGGGTGTGTGTTGATGTTGTGTTCATTGGGTGTGTGTTGATGTTGTGTTCATTTGGTGTGTCTTGATGTTGTGTTCATTGGGTGTGTCTTGATGTTGTGTTCATTGGGTGTGTCTTGATGTTGTGTTCATTGGGTGTGTCTTGATGTTGTGTTCATTGGGTGTGTGTTGATGTTGTGTTCATTTGGTGTGTCTTGATGTTGTGTTCATTTGGTGTGTCTTGATGTTGTGTTCATTGGGTGTGTCTTGATGTTGTGTTCATTGGGTGTGTGTTGATGTTGTATTCATTGGGTGTGTGTTGATGTTGTATTCATTGGGTGTGTGTTGATGTTGTGTTCATTGTATTTCTTCCGGAGAAATCTGAATGTGAAGGGATTTTTTAGTAGAAAAATTGTAATGGTTAGTACACTAAGATCTGTCCGTAGTACATCTCCAGTTTTCTTTCTAATTGTTTTGTTAGTACATGTATCATGTCATGTCTATGTACGGAGATTGTTGGTAAATTTGAACAATGCAGCTGAGGCCATTTCTTTTTATTTAGGATTGACATGTCTTAGACATGTCTTCCAGCTGACAGAATCAATAAATCACGTGTGGCCAATGTTCCATCTAAGGTTCGATGGTCCGTGTGCAAAGCAAAAAAAAACAAACAACAAAAACTCGCGGCGTCGGTCAGATATCTGCGCGGCCTAAGCTTAATGGGAACATTGGTCGTGTCTACCCTTAACAGCTCTAGTCAAAACCAATAATGAATGGAAACGAATAACACGGTTTTAAACTAAAAAAACAAAAACAAACAGGTTAATTGCTTTTCTCGATTACCCCCCCCCGCTACCCATTAAGAGTTAAGACTGCGACCGTTGAGCTATAATTAGAACACTGTCTCGGAGATGTTGGGAGACGTCTTAAAAAGGAATGATAGTACTCCTCGTCCACTACGCACTTGTAGTACTTGGAGTACGCAGCGTCAATATTTAGTGTTACATTTATTAAGAAAATCTCGAGTGCCCGTTTATATTTCAGTTTGAGTAAGGATGTACCAAAGTAGACGCAAACACCAGCCGACCAACAAAAACGGACTGAGGCTGGTGCGCGGCCTTAAAGTGTCATTCGGCCAAATACTGCAGGGTTAAAATATGATGGCCTCAAATCCGGGGGCAAGATTCTCAAGACTCAAATCTCAAGCTACTGAATTTTTGATGAAAATTTATTTTAAAAAAAAATTTAAAAAAGAAAGTATGTTCTAAAAATTGGTTTGAAGGATACTGTATGTACTTATCTGAGGTCTCTATTTAAGACTCATGAGGGCCGTCCATAAATTACGTCACCCTAGGGTGGAGGGGGGGGGTCCACACATTAGTGAAGATGTGATGAGGAAAGGGGGTGTTTGAGAAATGTGACGTCACATCAAAACTCGCAATTTTAAATGAAAAGTGCCACTTAAATATTTGATTTTTTTTTCAGTTTATTTTATGACGTTTTTCATGGCTTCACGCATGTTATGATTTTAGAGTGCAGCCTCACACTAAACTGATAATACATACTTAAATGACAAAAAAGGGATGTGCTCATTTTCAAATAGACAATACGGCTTTTATGCGCCGCAAAGCTTTGTGACGTCATATTGAAAAAAAAAGGGGGGGGTGTAAGTTTTTGTGATGACGCGGGACGAGGGGGTGAGAGGGGTGAAAATCGGCCAAAATCGCGTGCCGTCATTAATCGACGACCCCATAATCTGGTAAAGAATTAGTTTTTATTGTTGTTGTCAAAAGTACATTCTGTTGTGGAGGTCAAGGCCATAGCAAGACGTAAAAACGAACTTATCGCGAGAGAGGTCAACTAGGCTTTAGCTCAAGTTAACGTGTGTAAGCAGAGAGAGGTCAACTATATTACATGTGTGTAAGCAGAGAGGCCAACTATATTACATGTGTGTAAGCAGAGAGAGGCCAACTATATTACATGTGTGTAAGCAGAGAGAGGCCAACTATATTACATGTGTGTAAGCAGAGAGAGGCCAACTATATTACATGTGTGTAAGCAGAGAGAGAACACCTCTTTATTACATGTGTATACGCTGAGAGAGGCCAACTATATTACATGTGTGTAAGCAGAGAGAGGCCAACTATATTACATGTGTGTAAGCAGAGAGAGGCCAACTATATTACATGTGTGTAAGCAGAGAGAGAACACCTCTATATTACATGTGTATACGCTGAGAGAGGTCAACTATATTACATGTGTGTAAGCAGAGAGAGGCCAACTATAATACATGTGTGTAAGCAGAGAGAGAACACCTCTATATTACATGTGTATACGCTGAGAGAGGCCAACTATATTACATGTGTGTAAGCAGAGAGAGGCCAACTATATTACATGTGTGTAAGCAGAGAGAGGCCAACTATATTACATGTGTGTAAGCAGAGAGAGAACACCTCTATATTACATGTGTATACGCTGAGAGAGGTCAACTATGTAACATGGGTATAAACAGAGAGAGGTCAACTGCATTACACTAAGTAGTTTCAAGCCGACTCCTACCGTAAACTGTTCCAAGTGTGTGGTCCAAATCTGGGCCAGTCCCCTCAGACATAGTGGGTCCCATAAGAAGAGTCCAGTCGAGATCGTCGTCGTTTGACTGTGTCCAGCCGCAGAATGGCGCTGTTTGATTGTCGAAGTTACAGTAGCGCAATCTGCCATGCTGGAAAGCTGAAGGACATGGATAAAGTGGCAGAATCTTCAAAGAACATGTTAACAGGTGCGGGTGGGGATTTTAATTTAAAGGTGTGATTCTAACAGTGTTGGACTCACGCAAACAGGTGGGATTATGACAGTGGCTCTAGCATTGGTTGACTGAAACAAACAGGTGGGATTCTAACAATGTTTGACTGACACAAACAAGTGGGGTTCTAATAATGGTTGACTCACACAAACAGGTGGGGTTCTAACAATGGTTGACTCACACAAACAGGTGGGATTCTAACAATTGTTGACTCACACAAACAGGTGGGGTTCTAACAATGGTTGACTGACACAAACAGGTGGGATTCTAACAATATTGCACTCACACAAACAGGTGGGATTCTAAGAATAATTGACTCACACAAACAGGTGGGATTCTAACAATTGTTGACTCACACAAACAGGTGGGATTCTAAGAATGATTGATTCACACAAACAGGTGGGATTCTAACAATTGTTGACTCACACAAACAGGTGGGGTTCTAACAATTGTTGACTCACACAAACAGGTGGGATTCTAACAATGGTTGACTCACACAAACAGGTGGGGTTCTAACAGTATTGCACTCACACAAACAGGTAGGGTTTTAACAGTATTGCACGTACACAAACAGGTAGCGTTCTAACAGTATTGCACTCACACAAACAGGTGGGGTTCTCCCCCGACCACTCGCCCAGGTCACGACACACCCTCTCTATGGCCCCGAATAGGACGTATCCCGGGTTGCAGCTGTAGTAGATCCTTGACCCCACGGAATAGTCGCCACCGTCAATCCACCCATTGGGCAGTGTTCCAGGTGCTGAACAGTTAGATATATCTGCAGACAGCATGTTCAAATGGTATAAGGCAAAAGATGTCAATATCTGCAGACAGCATGTTCAAATGGTTTAAGGCAAAAGGCCTCAATATCTGCAGACAGCATGTTAAAATGATTTAAGGCAAAAGGCCTCAATATCTGCAGACAGCATGCTCAAATGTTTTAAGGCAAAAGGCCTCAATATGGAAACTAGTTCAGTCAACAATACATTATATTTCATTTCTTTAAATAGTATCTTCTTAAAATGCATATTTATCTCCTCTGTTATCACTTGCTAATTTTCAAAAGATTTATTTTAAACAAAATTGAACGTACTTTACATTTTAATCGCGCTAAACAAAATTCAAACTCAAAAGTTTTCTCTATTGCTTTTGTTAGTATAAAAAAAAACGCTATATACTTTATAAAAAAATTAATATAACATATTGATATCTAAATTATACTAAAATCCTAAAAAAAGGAATAAGAGTGAGTACCAAACAAAAATAAATTTATAAGAAAGCTTCTTTTTGTTCGTGTGATAATTTTACACACACGTCTTTACCTCTCTTCATTATTATTTGAAATAATTTAAATAACTGGTATTTTAATAATTACACTATTTATGATTTTTTTTCTCGACATATTATTGGCCTGTAAAAACAAACAAACACACACACATACTACATCGGGAACGAAAAGGTTGATGGTGCTATTCACAGATTAGGCCAATGTTAAAAAAGAGCAATAGTAAGGGCGAATCCGAAGTCATGCGAGTGTTATCCTTGTTATTGTTGTTATTGTTGTTATTGTTGTTATTGTTGTTATTGTTGTTATTGTTGTTATTGTTGTTATTATTTTTATTGTTGTTATTGTTGTTATTGTTGTTATTGTTGTTATTGTCGTTATTATTGTTATTGTTGTTATTGTTGTTATTGTTGTTATTGTCGTTATTGTTGTTATTGTCGTTATTATTGTTATTGTTGTTATTGTTGTTATTTCGTTATTGTTGTTATTGTTGTTATTGTTGTTATTGTTGTTATTATTGTTATTGTTGTTATTTTCGTTATTGTTGTTATTGTTGTTATTGTTGTTATTGTTGTTATTGTTGTTATTGTTGTTATTGTTGTTATTGTTGTTATTGTTGTTATTGTTGTTATTGTTGTTATTGTTGTTATTGTTGTTATTGTTGTTATTATTATTGTTATTGTTGTTATTTTCGTTATTGTTGTTATTGTTGTTATTGTTGTTATTGTTGTTATTGTTGTTATTGTTGTTATTGTCGTTATTGTTGTTATTGTTGTTATTGTTGTTATTGTTGTTATTGTTGTTATTGTTGTTATTGTTGTTATTGTTGTTATTGTCGTTATTGTTGTTATTGTTGTTATTGTTGTTATTGTTGTTATTTTCGTTATTGTTGTTATTGTCGTTATTGTCGTTATTGTTGTTATTGTTGTTATTTTCGTTATTGTTGTTATTGTCGTTATTGTTGTTATTGTTGTTATTTTCGTTATTGTTGTTATTGTTGTTATTGTTGTTATTGTTGTTATTGTTGTTATTGTTGTTATTTTCGTTATTGTTGTTATTGTCGTTATTGTTGTTATTGTTGTTATTGTTGTTATTTTCGTTATTGTTGTTATTGTTGTTATTGTTGTTATTGTTGTTATTGTTGTTATTGTTGTTATTGTTGTTATTGTTGTTATTTTCGTTATTGTTGTTATTGTCGTTATTGTAGTTATTGTTGTTATTGTTGTTATTTTTGTTATTGTTGTTATTTTCGTTATTGTTGTTATTGTTGTTATTATTGTTATTGTTGTTATTGTTGTTATTGTTGTTATTGTTGAATGGTAATGTCCCTGGACGGAATTTTGTGGTTATCGACAAACACCCAAATCAGTGGGGAAAAAAAAGAGCATAGGCTACTGATAAAATGATACTCTATTATATTCTCAGCGAAACCCTTGATATGAAAGATTCAGCCTTACAAAGCATATGCTAAGAATTGAGATGAAAATTGTCATTCTTACCACAAATATTTAAAGCCTTAGGGGAAAAAGTCAACCTTACCACACAAATACAAATAATTGAGATGACAATAGTCAGCCTTACCACACATGAATGTACAAAGAATGGAGATTAAAATAGTCAGCCTTACTACACACACACAAAAAAGAATTGAGATGACAATAGTAAGCCTTATTACCACATATATACAAAGAATTGAGATTTTAAAAAAAGTCAGCCTTACCACACAAATACAAAGAATTGAGATAAAAAAGTCAGCCTTTCCACACCTATACAAAGAATTGAGATAAAAAAGTCAGCCTTTCCACACAAATACAAAGAATTGAGATAAAAAAAAGTCAGCCTTTCCACACCTATTCAAAGAATTGAGATAAAAAAGTCAGCCTTACCACACCTATACAAAGAATTGAGATAAAAAAAAGTCAGCCTTACCACACCTATACAAAGCATTGAGCTTGTCTTTGTCCCCAATGGAGAGCGCCAACCTTTGACCCATGACCACACCGGCCGGTAGATCTCTCATAGGGACCAGCGTCGGCTTCTGCTTGTCCACAGCGAACGTGTTGTTGGAGTAGTGCATGATGGAGCCGTAGTCGTAGGCGTAGGAAAGTAGCAGCTCGTGGCTTTGTGACGAGGGGTGCGGCAAGAAATTGGATTGGTGCTCTGATAAAATAATGAGTCAACTTTACTGACGCGGTAGATATTGTTTGAACAGATGCTAAGGTATTGAAAAAAAGGGGGAGGCGCACCGATACATTTTTTGGACCAGATTTCTTAACAGTTAGGTTAATTTTACACCAAAGACTTTAAAATAAATAGAAACTATTTTTTAAAGTGCATTTTGGGAAATGCCAAATAAATAATAATAAGTTATTTAAGTATTGGTTGTAAAAAAGCCAATGGGCCAGCTATTACGTATGTATGGTGTGCACTAAGGATATTTTTGACGATTGCAATTGCGGATGTTTTGAGATAAATGTAGTTAGGACAACTCATTGATCTACTGACGGGAACATTTTCTTTAATAGTATCGTATGTTCGGTAATCGGTTTTGCATTGGGAATAATTTGAGGAATACAAGGATTAAAGATGCTTTAGCACACACGTGTGAAGTTTAAGGTTAAATCGTTATATGCGACACAGGACGGTGAAATTGTGTGTGAGAGATGTGCAGAAAAGCTTTAGATATCATTGTAAATATACAGTTAGAAAATAATCATAATGAAATATTTTTTAAGTAAGAGAAAAATGAAATTTGAGTGGAGATCAGCGAAAACACCTTTTTGACATTTTTCATACAATTATAACATAAATTTAAAAAAAACATATTTGGTTAATTATTATAACTAGTAAATGTTAAACGTTAATTTGAGCTGGTAAATTGCTCTGTCGCTGTAGCTGTAACGCATATGTATTTATATTACTGAAATTAGAAACCATGGGAAAGCTACTCTACGTTTAACTAGTGGTGACGTTTGCTTGGATCACACGTTAAATACATATACAGATCATAGTTATATTGAGGGCTTCTGAACTTATTACAATTTTTAAAAAATAAAAGGCGACGCATGATGATCTTGTAGGTAACAAAAAGTTCAAGTGGATTGTTTTAAACAACCCGTAGGGTTGAACAGACAATGATCGAGCTACCTTTTTAA
Source organism: Ampullaceana balthica (assembly GCA_944989445.1). Lineage (NCBI taxonomy): Eukaryota > Metazoa > Mollusca > Gastropoda > Lymnaeidae > Ampullaceana > Ampullaceana balthica. The sequence continues at coordinate 200,246 of CALYLW010000265.1, read as the reverse complement.
AAAAACAAACAATATGCATGATTAAACAGACAAAGATCGAGCTACCTTTTAAAAAACAACAACATGTATGATTAAACAGACAAAGATCGAGCTACCTTTTAAAAAACAACAACATGTATGATTAAACAGACAATGATGGAGCTACCTTAAAAAAAAACATGTTTGATTAAACAGACAATGATCGAGCTACCTTTTAAAAAAAAACAACGTGTATGATTAAACAGACATTGATCGAGCTATCTTTTTAAAAAAAAACAACATGTATGATTAAACAGACAATGATCGAGCTACACATTTTAATCAATCCTTTTGATGGAACAGACAATGGTCGAGCTACCTTTTGCAATATTGGACCATACCACACTGACGTACTCATCCCTGTCACGTCTGCTCTGCTCGTGCCACAACCCCAGCGCGTGCAGTATCTCGTGCTGAATGACACCATGGACCAGACATCCGTCTGCTAGACTAATATCCTGGCGTCCACCCACACGACCCACAGGACTGTAGCACCTGTGTGGGATAAAGTAGGACAAGTGTGAAATAAAGCGCAGAAAAATTTGTGGGGGTACAGGCTGAGGACTATCTTTTAAAGGTTACCGAAAGTTGTGTGGTCTTTGAAGCTATTTTGAGAACACAGTTTCGTAGCATATTGGGTTCGTAAGGCATAAAGGGGGGTACTAATTAATCAAATGAAATAACCAATCAACGTCTTCTATAGCACCCCCACCCCACAACACCGTGACCCAAATAAGCTTAATTATTCTACTTAATTTATTTCACTCTTCGGTCGGTAGTCATTGTTAAATAAATATTATAAAAATAATTTTGCATTTCTTTTCTTATATCTGAACGAAAAGGTATTATTAAAAGGACAACAAAGGCATTTGATGCGGAAATTAACATATTGATTGAATTAATCTGCAATGTCTAAAGGGGCTATTAAAATATAAATATTTTATAATATAGATTAGGGGTGTGAAGATAAGAAAGCCTTCCAAAGAGGGTGAGAAGATAGCATTGAAATGGGATTCTTATGTTGATACTGGAATTATTTTAAAAAAATCCCAAGTACCATATATGTGTTACGTTCTCTTGTCTCAGAACTACTGTAATAGATGCGTCATAGTTATTTGATGTTTGTAGTTTTATTACTGTGTTACTCATTTAGTATCCAGATTCCGAAAAAGTCTAACTTATGTATTTGGTACTATCATACTATTATTATGTAAAACAGTTCATATCTTATCTGTTTACAGACGCTCCTTCTATAAAGAAGATTATTGCGTCCTACGCTTATCTATCGTTTGTGTTTAGTCCTGCATTTTTATTAGAGATTTAAATGTTGATAAAGTGATGGTTTTCCTGGATTCTTCAGGCAACCCATTCCACGCCCGAATTCCGGACGGGAAGAAGGAAAACTTGTATGTGTTTGTTCTTGCATACGGAATAAGAAAGGTGTTTTTGTCCTTATGTCTATCTGAGGGTTGTATTAAGTTATCTTTGTGTTGTATTTCTAAATTAGAATTAATTGCTTTATGTATGATTACTACTTCATAGCAATGTTCCATTAATATTTATATATATTTTAAAAGAATTCGGCCCCTTTCTAAAAAAAATGTTTTCGGAATGTTTAATTTAAACTCTAGCAACAGGCAGGAGATGTTTTTAATTATTAGATCGTGTTTATCTAATATACTCACCCAACTTCCGGTTTGATGAACCGGATGTAATCTTTTTCAGATTGTCGTCTCTTGAATCGCACGCAAGTTGAATTTTGAATGTCAGCAATGGCTACCTCCACCAATCTTTGAGCCTCGGTAGCTGTAAAAGTAAACACTTCATTCGTGATTAGGGATGCCGATATGATTTATTGTATTAAAATAATTTTATACCAGATACTTTTTTCTGTAATAGGAGGCAGGATTAGATAAGATGAATTTAAATAATTAAAATGATTTTTTTAGAAACTTGTAAATAAAACTTATTTTTAAAAAATGATTAAATTTGACACGATTTGTGATTTATGATGTGTAGGCTTATTTGAGATGTTTTATTTATGATTTTTAAATGTTGACTTGTGATTCGTCATTTATGATTTATGGTGTATGGTTTGATGGTTCATAATCTTATGTCTAGAAGTAGAAGGAGCGTCTGTAAGAGATAAGATAGTGAAGCTAGTACTTACGGAAATGGGATTCAAATACGTAAGGCACAGATCGGTTGTACCATGTTTTGTAATATTGGAAGTCAAGACTACGCCGCTGCAAGGAAAACACATTTGTACAAGATAAGATTTATTTGTTCTGTGGACAAGTACTCCTAATATTTTATTTTTGTTTATCACTGGTTTGTTAAAGACTGTACCTGAAATTTTTTAAAAACCAATTATTTAATCTTTTTTTTCAAACTGAAGTTGGCCACTCGGAGTCACAGAAGTTAGACCAACAACAAGATTTTGTGATTTCGTCGTATCGGTCTTTTAACGAGTCAGAGGAGGCGATTGGTCTGAATGGCACATGGTCTCTGCGCCCCGGGTCCGGCCTTACCCACCCCATACACAAAACGTTACAAATTTACACAGAGAAGGGTTAGTGGCTAAGATATCGCGGTCTTATGGTAAGATGTTGGTCACGCCCATACACAGAGAAGGATTACTGGCTAAGATATCGTCGTCTCATGGTAAGATGTTGGTCACGCCCATACACAGAGGATTAGTGGCTAAGATATCGTCGTCTTATGGTAAAGATGTTGGTCACGCCCATACACAGAGAAGGATTACTGGCTAAGATATCGTCGTCTCATGGTAAGATGTTGGTCACGCCCATACACAGAGAAGGATTACTGGCTAAGATATCGTCGTCTCATGGTAAGATGTTAGTCACGCCCATACACAGAGGATTAGTGGCTAAGATATCGCGGTCTTATGGTAAGATGTTGGTCACGCCCATACACAGAGGATTAGTGGCTAAGATATCGTCGTCTTATGGTAAGATGTTGGTCACGCCCATACACAGAGAAGGATTAGTGGCTAAGATATCGTCGTCTTATGGTAAGATGTTGGTCACGCCCATACACAGAGAAGGGTTAGTGGCTATGATATCGCGGTCTTATGGTAAGATGTTGGTCACGCCCATGAATTTCTACACATCTTCTTCTGGTTGTCTTTAATTAAAAACGTTAGTAGTTCTGTACGAGATTTGGTACTGCTATGATATTATGTAGGATATACTACCGTTGAACAATCCGAGTGATAGTTCGTTAATTATTAGTTTTATTGAACCCATCCTTTATAATTTTTTTTAAAATACCCAGTTAAAAACTAATATTAAATACACATTAAAAGAAAGCGTGAATAAAGTATAAATCCCATACATATTTTAAAATACCCATATTTAATTTGTATAATTGGGGAAGGGTTTGCATTAAGCAAAATGGACTACGTTGTTAGTAAATAGAATATGCAGTCCTAAGTGCTATTTGCAAGCAGGTCTGCTAATAAACATGCATTTTAGAAGTGAGTAAACAGAAAACATTTGCTTTTTCATATATGAAAGACATTTTTATAAAAAAAATCTTTATAAAAAAATATTAAAAAATAAAATAAAAACCATCATTCAGGTTAGTTCATGCAAGGGTAGAGAGTTCAAAGTTTGACTTGTAGATATGTAAACAAAATCTATTAGAAAGTTGTAATAGTGTGAGTTATTTATAAGCATTTTTCTCTATTATAACTTATAACAAATGTATGAGTTAGCTAGGAGTAGTGTAATTATCAATACCAACTTTGAATAGACGAATATTGTTTAGGTTTTATCAAAGGGAGACAGGCAGCGACACTGAGGTTGGTTACAAAGGGAGACAAGCATACGGGAAATGACGATTAGAGGATTAAGATACAAACACCTTTCTAGAGTGAGTGAGATCGGGACTGAGTCCTGCATGTAATCCCTGCTGTGAAACTGTTCCCCATTGATCCTGGTCAATCAACACGTGGTTAATATCAGAAACTTTTATGTTAAACAAAAACCGAAATATAACACAGTATAACATACGACTTATTGATGCTGGACAAATTGTTGTAGTTTCAAAAAGCTAAGTGGAACTCTAGTATGTTACTACGGTGCTAAATAAATTTGGTCTGTCAAACGACTCAAAATGTACCACGAAAGGATCTCTTGCTGTTGGGACCTAGAAGTTTTTGGTTGAAAAATCTACAAGTACAAGTTCTGTTAAATGACTAAAAATGTATTACTGCAATGATATGATGGATTTAAAAAAATTAGATTTTTCCTAAAAGAAATGCATTTATTTAACTAGCGTCTCTTTGCTGTCGGCTCAACAAGATTTCATTATCCAAGAAGTTCTTTTCCCTTACATCAAAGTTGTCGTTCTTTAAAAATCACATCCAAAGCCAATGGCAGAAGACTGAAAAGAGTGACAAGGAAGTGAGCTACACAAAAAGCCAGGATCTTGAAAAGATCATTTTAAAGAAGGAACTTGTTCCACTTACCCTATCTATGAGGATGTCCCCCTCTGTTAAAAATATGTTTACACCTGAAAATAGAAACAGATTTGTGAATAAGATAGTTGGGGGATATTAATATTATAATCGTCAAGTATACTTTATGTCTGTCTTAATACTTAATGAGAGTAAATCATATTTATATATTTTTTTAAATGTCGTCATTTTTTGAAAATGTCAAGTTCCTTGTTCTTCGCTTTCCTAATTTTAAAGTCCATTTCTGAATTATTAAAAAAAAATGTATCGTTTGTATGGGTTATTGAAACGATATGTAGATGACACGGGCTGGAGGAAAATTTCTCAATCTTTCGAGACACAAAAGTTGCTTGTATTGTATTTCAGAACTGAGGATATCGGATAATAACATATCCTATCAGTTTCTACTAGGGAAAAGTTGGGGCTTTGACAGATTTGTTAAAAAAATTTCTTACCCAGATTTTCCTCAGGATTATAATGTTCATATTGAGTTTGTTCGAGCTGAAATATACAACAGTACAAAACAAGTTTTAACATAATTTTTAAAATATTTTTAAAAATAATGTAACGTTTAATTTAATATTACAAACAGTGATTTGTGAAGGTCTAAATAGAAATAGAAACATTATTACTTATCTTAATCTAGCGATGGGGTCTCCAAACTATGGCCCGCTGGCTCTCTCATCCGGCCCATGGAGACCTTTTAATCTCCAAAAAAAGATATTTTTTTTACCTATAGTTTACCACAAAACTGTGTGTAGTTGGCCCACAAACCAATTGACAGTTAATGTGGCCCTCCGGCAGAAAAGTTTGGAGACCCCTGATCTAGCGGGTAGTCAGCCTTAAGTGGCTTACTTCAGCATGTCTCAAACTTTTTGTTGATCGATGCTTCGTAGGTTAGCGTAGGTCTATATACTATAATTAACACAATTCAGACACGTTCATTTCAGTGCTGAACAGACTAGTTCAAGAAAACAATACAATTATACAGAATATGAGAATATGAACACACAGTGGTCGGCATTGCTGATAATTTTTATTTTCAAGTTCACTAGCAGCTGTTTATAAAGTTCACTAGCAGCTGTTTATAAAGTTCACTAGCAGCTGTTTAAAGTTCACTAGCAGCTGTTCAAAGTTCACTAGCAGCTGTTCAAAGTTCACTAGCAGCTGTTTAAAGTTCACAACAGCTGTTTAAAGTTCACTAGCAGCTGTTTAAAGTTCACTAGCAACTAGCAGCTGTTTCTTCTTCTTAACAAGGTTGATTTAAACACTTACTATTGCTAGCCGAATGACGATTCTTACAAGATGGCCAACAGAATAGTCCTCGTTCAAGGTGACAATGGATATTATATCCTTATCATTTTTGGCTTATTACTATTATTATTATTATTAGTTTTTCAATCCTCCTTTCAACGTTACAGAAATATCGTATTAATCCCAGTGCTGCACGTTAAAACTGTCCACTGTCATTCAAAAGTTGTAGATGTCACACTTATACTCATATTCATATCAATATTTCGACATTTCACCCAAGACGAACGCTGTTACAATAAGCACATCAAAACAACACATATCTGCTACAGTAAGATAATTAGATTATCAAATATCAAATTTCTGCTACCATCACCATATCAAAATGTCACATTTCTGCTACAATCGTCACATAAGAATAACACATTTTTAGTACAATTAGCAACCCAGAATGTCACATTGCTGCTACTTTAGCAAACCGGAATGTCACATTGCTGCTACTTCAGCAAACCAGAATGTCACATTGCTACTACTTTAGCAAACCAAAATGTCACATTGCTGCTACTTCAGCAAACCAGAATGTCACATTGCTGCTACTTTAGCAAACCAGAATGTCACATTGCTGCTACTTTAGCAGAGGTGAATAATCTGCCCCGCCCAAGAATGAGCTCAATATTTGAAACACCAATTTGAGAACTGGTTGTACGACCACTGTGAACTTCGGTCGTGTGATATGAGTTGATCTCTGCAAACAGCGGGTATTTGCTAGCCATCTCCGAAGAAGTTTGAAGTCGTCTCGTCAGCAACATCTGACTGCGCATTTAACAGCTTGAAGTAAGCGTTTCAAATAAAAAAATTGCTGAATTCTTCTCTTTAAAGAACATTAGTTTGTGACGATTATAAGGGTAAACAGTTTTTTTTTCTTCTAGTTTTTAGGCAATCGAAATTAAAATGTATAATTTTTATCTGGAAATGATTGTCGAAAATTGACAGATTAGGAGTGTCAACAGATAACTTTTGTAATTGTCAACGAAATCTTGAATATCTCACTGGTTCAAAAGTTTTGTAAATAATTACGCACCTGCGCTCGTTCATTTTGTCAATTGTCAGCCCACTGTGATACAAAGTTTGTATATCCCAGCTCTAAACTTATAAACGGCTAAATTCTCACCCAACGGCTCACGCATCACTAATTTAGAAGACGAACAGAAGACTGAAGTTCGAAAGGTTCGTTTCTTGCAGCTTAACTTTCACAAGTTAGACATGTTTGATATTTTCAAAATGTACCATGATGGCCCGGGTCCTCATAATGTTGTTTTCTTCTATACTAAATACTATAAGCTATCAATATACATAATTTGCAATGTATGTCACGTCTGTCTGTCCCGTCTGTTTGTCCGCGACGCTACTAATTTTAGAGAGCAACGCACCAAATTACTGCACCAAAAAATAAATATTTTCGAACGTCCGCATAAAATTGTTCAGCAGGGAAATAAATGAATCAAATACAAATAAATAAAACAATGAAAGTTCTGTATTACGTTATTTTTAATCTAATGTGTATTTATTTTGAAAACTTCCGTCATTTTTGAAGGGTGATACGCTAGTATAAATATAAAATTTAACAGAATGTTTGTGTGTGAGGCGGTGCGTTGTTTAAAAGTGGAATAGGTTTTCAAAGCACAGTAATCGTCGTTTGAATGAACTTACCTAGCGTCCTCTCATTCTAATTGGTTACCGAATTTAAAAAAAATAAATATTAAATTAAATTAAAATTGTGTCCAAGAAAAATAGCAACTTGTATTAGAGATTTTAATATTCCCACTTTTCTGTATGCTTGTTAAATTCAGCTGCCATCCAACATTTTATTTTTAAAAATATAGACTAACTCATTTAGTTTTAAAAAAATTAGACTAACCCATTTAGGTATATACAATGCAAACTAAACTTTGTTTAATGTATGCAATAAGTTTAAATAAGAAATAATTGGGTTAGGCCACTTGATGTGAAACGTTAACCGTGCCAAGCTGTCTTTCACATACACACTGCTTTTATGTTTATTATAATTTTTTTGTTGAAGACCACGTAATTTATAGGCCGAAAAGGACGCCTACGCCATAGGCAATGACGGGATAGAAGCTGATAATCTCAGTCCCAAAATTCTTACAAACCTACAAAATGACGCTCTAGTCACTAGACCCAATGCTGTGCATTGCTGCATGGTACGATAATGCCGTTACAAACTGAAAGATCTATGTAGACGCCCATGCAATTCTTTTACTAAATAATGAGGTGATTAAGATTTTAAATTAAAATAAACGTTTTTCATTGGTGCTTCCACTCTTTGTTTGCGATTTCTTCATTGAATAAACGTTTGCAATAAAACTATCGAGTTAGAGTGCCCATCATGCTAATTTTAATCCATTAGAGCAGTGGTCCACAACCCCCGGGCCACGGACCGGTACCGGGCCATGAAACAAATGGTACCGGGCCGCCAAAGGAACATTACATTTTTAAAATTTTATTTACAGTGGTGTTTTTCTCTCTGGACTGTGCGTCTTTCTATACCAGAGGCAATAGCTTGTAACCCTTTTACACCCCGGCGGCAACCCGTCAAGAGAACTTCAATGACACATTAGCGCAGATCGGACAACCGCCTACAATCAATTTTTGCGCTCTTATAACGGCGCTCTCTTAACGGCGCTCTTTGTCGTGCATGCTTTAGCACCTGAGAATGAATCTACGCATTGTATCATTCACAGGGAAATGGCAAGCAGAAAAATGTCTCTGAAATTAAAAAGTGTATTCACTGATGTTGTTAAAGTTAAAGTTATTAACAACATGAAAGCACACGCCCTTATCTCACGCCTGTTTGAGCAGCTTTGTGAGGAGATGGACGCATATCATTGATGCCTTATTTTGTACACAGAAAAAAGATATTCAGAAGAAAATCACTAATCAGAGTATTTGAATTACAAGAGACATCGCTAAGATTTCTCTCAGAGAAGAAGTCACTGCTGGCAGCACATTTCAGTGACAAGGTGTGGGTCGAAAAACTGGCTTACTTCAAACTTACACTGTGTGACATATTCAGCAACCTAAATGAACTCAATCTGTCCCTTCAAAGGGAAAATGACAACTGTTTTCATGTTGACAGATAAAGTAGCTGCATTTAAAGCCAAACTGGAGTCGTGGGGGCGGTGCTTGAACAGAGGCATTTTGTATATTTTTCAAACATTAGCGGACATTCTAGCGTGACTGAGCCTGAGCATTCATTGCCCAGTTGGTGCACGATCAACTTTCTTTGTTTTTATAAGAATTTGAGCGCTTCTTCCCAAACACAGAAGACCCACGAACTGGTATGGTATGTATCTTGACCCATTTGTCAACAGACCAGGCGAGTCTTGCATGTCTGTGCAAGAAGAAGTTCAACTACTCGAGATTGTAATTGGCGGCGGCCTTAAAACTAATACATTCGAGAAAACAAACTTTTCCGGTCTTCTGGATTAAAGTTCTGGCGGAATATCTCATCTGTGTGAAGCGGGGTTTCTGCAGTGACAGCAACCAAAACAAAGCAACGGAATAAACTGGACATAAGCAGCAAAATTCGGGTGTCATTGTCTCCTATTACTATTACCACCATATTGAACCGTGTCGTTGCAGAGAAACAAGCTCATGTTTCTCATTGATTTCACGTTCTAGTTAAAATACTACAACATTTTAATTCATTTTTGGTTCAATTCTATATTATTTTTAAAGGCATGTTGAAATACAATGAAATTAAAACTATAGAATCAAAACGGTATAAAATACCTGTATAAACAATCAACGCCGCCCCTCCCCCCCCCGGTCAGGGGGCTGTAGTAAAATTATCAAACTTTGACCGGTCAACGGCGATAAAAAGGTTTGGGGACCACTGCATTAGAGGACAAAATGATATTTTGACAAGTTAAATTTGATGTAAACGCAGCTCATTCACCTGAAACAATGGCAGTACCAAGACCTTAATCCAATCCAGCTGAAACTATTACAGCCCCGAGCCTACTTACCTGAAACAGCGGCAGTCCTTTAACTCTTACGCCGAGAAGTCCTACAATTACTGGAAAGTAAACGATCCAACATAAACGCATTCTGAACATTCCTTCCTCGACGTCACGCAGTGCAGCTCTCTGTAAAATAAAGGATTGTTAATGAATCTTTTGATCCTCTTTCCGTCCATCCTTGAAATGTTGAAATGGGAAGGAGAAAAGAAAAGCTTATCAACCAAATTTAATCATTTAAATTACCCCCCCCCAAAAAAAAATAAATAAATAAATATTTAATCAAGACTAACTTGTCTTTTATCCGACCACCAAAAAAAAATTCTGTATTTTTTTTTGGTATTAGTATTAGTATTAACTGTAGGGTTCAACTTTTTGTAAACCCTCTTTTTCATTTATCATTTAGTCAGTTTTTAGTTTTAATCGGTGTTGTTCTTGTCGAATGTCAATATTATGAATATAGTACATCTTGTTACTTATAATTTATTTTAATACTGTATTAGTAATGCTTATTAATAATATTAACATTTATTTTAACTAGATTAATGATTTAAATATTAACTTATTTAATCTTCATCGTCGTAAGTGGGAGAAGCCCATAGCAATCTAGTTGTAGTAGCCTAAGTATCGCGGTGTTGCAAACAGATAATACAAAAAAAAACAACAAAAAACATTTTTTTGGTGGCCGGATAAAAAACAAGTACCGAAGACGGTAATTACGTTAAATAATAAAAGATCAAGGCCACGGCGGTGAATTATATGGATAGAAAAGCTAAAGTGAAGATTATCAGTGTTTAACAAGATTGAAAAGCATCCATGTTGTAGATTGTAGATGTCTGAAAATGATTCATTATGTACATAATTGAAGAAGACCAAGTTGTACATGATTGAATTTGAGCCATGTTATACATGATCGAAGATGCGCCTTGTACATGATCGAAGATGAGCCACGTTGTTCATGATTAGTTGATTATTTCGGACTGTTGCCCTCAGTCTAGACCTGCCAGCCGAATTTTAAAAAAATTTAGGCTGGCTTACACAATTTTTCGGCTGATATCCGGATTAGCCGGATTTTAAAAAATTCGGCTGGCTGACATAATTTTTCGGCTGATATCCGGATTAGCCGGATTTTTCCGTAAATTTATATTTGCAGCAAAATATTCGTAAACATCATCCAGGGATGTTCCAGAGAGTGTTACAGGTGCCGGTATGTTGAGAGATGGGCAATTAATTTTGAAGAAGTCAACAAAACCATCTTTAGCCACATTTTCAAAGGCAATCAAGTCTCTAAAGAACCAGATAACGATATCTCTTGTCAGTTCATGACTTGATGTTGCCTGACATTGACTGTTGCCTTCTCCATACTTACGGAAATATCCCAAAATTTTATTGACTTTTCTTTACTTTGTACTGACATATTGTGCTTGACACTTAAGTGAATATTCATTTTGCCACTTAATGAAATTCCGGCAAAATTGTTTAATTTTGAAATGTGACCCTTGTCACCCAATGACTGCTGAGCAGTGAGACACAGCTGACAATAAACTCGACCTTCATCTACATTTATCCCATCAGCAGAGAACAGGCCACAAAAATATTTCCAGCATTGTGCTTTAGAATTTCCATGTAGGCTAGGCGGTTTAGGTTTTATTTGTAGGTTTTTAATGAAATGCCTCTCTTCCCGGTTTAGATGACATTTGCTGACATTTGAGTTCACCTAAAATCATCATATAGTCATTAAGAATTGTTACATCAGAAATGGTGTAACGTAAAAAGGTAATCCTGCAGTCTTAGCACGTATATTATTTCACTGCGCATTTTAATCCTCTCTTGAGAACTATAGTTTTTAATTTTGCATTTATATATGTTATATTTTAGCCATTATAGCGTTAATTTGTGAGGCTTTTTAATTTATAAGGCTTTTTCGGCCCTTAACGCTACATAATCAGAGTAGAGTAGGATACATCCATTTTGTGTATCTAGCACCCTACTTGCTAGATTTTTTTTTACCTGGAACGACCCATGCTAAAACAAATCAATATCAAAAGACACAATTTCAGGCCCCTGTCCCGAACGACTGCCTAGGATAAGCTACAACTTAGAGAAACATCTGTTTGCACACCTTGGTGGTTGGCTTTAAAATGCCAGGCAGCCATAGTTGGGCTTGGAATGCGCCAATGGCTAATTGATATGCTAGGGACCAGCTCCAGGTTTATTTGGAGATAATTGAGAAGATTCACTCGGGGGAAAGGCGAGATGGTTAGACGAGGATTTTGTGAAGCGTAGCACAGAAATTATGTTGTTTCCAAGTACTGCTGGTTACATCGAATTAATTCTAGCATTCAGAAAAGCTTTTGAACAATCATAAGAGGTTATAGTTTTATTCAATATATATATTATGTTATAGGCCATCAATGTATATCGTTAACGTCATCACTATATACGTTTGAGAGCATCAATATATGTTATACACAATTAATATATATGGTTAAAGACCATTAATATATATGACTTAGGCCATCGATATATGTGTTAAAAGCCATCAACGTATGTTATAGGCGATTAATATATGTAATAGGCTATCAATATATATGTTATAGACTACTAATACATACGTTGTAAGCCATGAAATTTATATGTTACAAAGTTACAAGCCTATCAGTTACCGTTATTTTAAAAAAATACTCTAGGTGTGGGGATGGCCGTAAGAGGTTGCATGGTGTGCTCTGTGCAGATTGTGTACGTCTCTTAATAACAAATTATGTAGTAATTATCCTGAAATTCTGATAGTCTTCACAGATTCGAAGTATGCATCTAATAATACTGTCACCTAAATGTACATACATCTATAAAAACTAAAGGTCACCGGATTGTGTATACATCTATAAGCACTAACGGTCATCTAATTGTGTATACATCTATAAACACCGAAGGTCAACTTATTGTGTATACATCTATAAACACTTAGGGTCCCCTAAATGTTCACACATCTTTAAACACCAAAGATCACCAGAGAGTACATACATCTATAAACACTAAAGTTCACCAAAATGTACAAACACCAAAGGTCACATAATAGTACATGCATCTAACAACAACAAAGTTCATCTAAATATGCATACATATATAAACACCGAAGGTCGCCTTAATAATACAGTTGTAATATGACGAATATTACGAAGCTCCAAAAATAGTGGTGCACCAAAATCCCAATTATTTTATTGTTTATGTAATAAATGAGGTGTTTGAATACAGGGATTACATTCGGAAAATAAATTCAATTTGCAGAGGTCGTAGAACAAACATTATTGTCAGCAGTTGTAGATTAAACCACGTCTGATCTGCCACGTTTGAAAAGACACCTGAGTCTTTGAACGGTTGGGCCACAATGGTTTTCAGGTATTTTTTTTGTAGGGATTTCATTAAATGCGATTGTCGCGTCCCTTTCAGCTTTTATTTACCAAGTCTAAGGTACGTGACGAATCTCCACTAGATGGCGTGGTTTGTTTTTATTCAATTTTTTATTGGTCGCGTGATTTGATGCATTTCAACACAGGGACGCATTAAATGTTATGAGTAAGAGCAATAAAGGAAAAGTGGTAATAGAAATTAAAGCCCCCAAAAAAGACAGTGAGACATCGAGGGGGAGAATAAGAATTACTCGTAAATTAATGTGTGGAGGCCGTGCTTTATAAATAATGTAAGGTGAATAAGAATCTTAAACATGTTGTTGGGATAACAAATGAAAATAACCACCCGTCACAGGCATATAACATAACGCAATTATCTTATTTGAGATAAGGTTGTTTTTCTATAGCCATGAGAATAATGTCAGCAAAATATCTAGAATGTTCACTGTGCAGTAAGTATATATATATATATACTAGGATGTGCTGCGGCGCCGTGGCGCCTGCGGCGCCTGCTCTTTTTATGGCGCCTACGGCGCCCACCTTTTTCAAAAGCCCAACTAACTTGTCTTTGTATGATAACTACGTAATATTAAGCTTCATGAAATGTACACAAATTATTTTATAATAGGGAATGTAGGGCGCCTACGGCGCCCACTTTTGTTGTTGTCAAAAGCCCAAATAAGTTATCCTTGTTTGAAAAATACGAAATATTAAACTTCCTGAAATGTACACAAAGTATTTTATTATTAACAATCCTCAAATCTACTTTTGACATCATCCCCTTTTCCAAAATTAAAATATGAGCTAAAACAATGACGCCATATAATATCTTTTTACGGCGTGAAATTTTAGAAAGCAGCGCACTAAATTACTGCACCAAAAAACAACAACAACACTCTTTTCGAGCGTCCGCATGAAATTGTTCAATTAATAATAGTGTGGAGGGTGTATAATGTTAATCTTGAAACCAAAATGATTATGATTTTAAAGTCTATATTTTCAATTTAAAAAAAAAGCAGAGTGATGTCCCTTAGTGTTAGGCCACAGTGAGTCAGTCAGTGATAATTGAGGGTAAATATATATATGATATATATTTATATATATAAATACGGTATATATATATATATATATATATATATATATATATATATATATATATATATATATATATATATATATATATAGAGAGAGAGAGAGAGAGAGAGAGATAGTGTTTGTAATTTATTCTGTAAAATGACCTTAAACTTTTATAAGATAAATTAAATTTTATGATTACTATACGATATAGCATGCACTTACAATGATGGAAGTTAACGGAATAACACACACGCACGTACACACACAGAGTCATTTAACATTGCTTACTCGATAAGACTTCAGCATTTTCCATATCATACATTGAAATGCCAACATAGGTATCGACGTTTGGAGCTTTTAGATTAATTTGCCTGTACCAATATTGTATAACTACAACACGACCAACGGTGTCGTAAATGCTATCCACATTATTAATAATTCCATCAACACTAATGATGTGGACGCCGTTATCACCAGCAATACTCACGGTGCTTTCAACAATCCCAATGCCATCGCTACTACAAATTTTACTGTTTATTATATCAATATCAATAACACTGTGGTCGACAAGTTAACAACAATATCAATGCCATCGACACTGTCACTGTGGTGTAAATTACGTTTACAGTGTTATCTAGATATTATGAGCACAATTAAAGTGACGCTATGAAAGCAAAACTTTAAAAACTCTAATGTTTTTGTGTAGCTAATTTGAAATTGTTTCCATGTTGAAATAATGAGCTATACAATTGTGTAAATACCTAAATCTTATATATAAAGATCAACATACGCATTCAAAAAACTTTTCAAAGTAATCCTCACCATTAAGCGATCACAGATTTAAAATAACAGTTTCCATCACGAGTCGTAAGAATTGGTTTGCATACATTCACCAAGTCGCCATGAGTCGAACCTTGTATTTCATTCATCCAAATGAAGTATTTTGGGACTAAATCCAAGACACCGTCTTCATAGAATATCCACATCTATAGATAGCATCTAGGGGGAGAATACTCGTATTCTCAAATGTAATGGATACAATGCCCTAATTAATGAACCAAATGCTGGTTCTAAGACTTTGGGGACATGGAAATATTTGTCGAAGACCGCAAGTCATAGTGACGGGGGGAGGGGGAACGGAAGCCCAAAGAAACGTTTCGTATATCCGTTAGCAACATGACGAAAGGACAAGGGGAGAAAACTGTGAAACAGCAAAGGTGGAAGTAACCCAGGAGAAGAAAATGTGCTTGATTTTGGGGGGGGGGATTATGTTCTAAAATGGGCATGTTAACCTGGAGGTAAGTTTCAAAGTCTGGCTGGGTGTGAGGGGGTGGGTTAACACAGACGTACTTCTGTTTAGTGGCAACCCGTCTGGTAGTTTTTACATTTACGAGACCCACCTCCCCCCTCCCCCCCAAACATACCTCCCGCCTTTCAGGTGTGGCTAAGGGTAATCACCAAATTGGTAATTGGTGAATGAGTCCCCATGCCCACTTTTTTTTCAGGACTTACGCGACTGGAAGAAAAGAAAGTGATTTGGGGGCGATGGACGGGTTCTTGAAGGAAAACTGTCCACCGAGGTCCCCCGTCCCCCCTTACGTCAAGGATCCCACATGTCGGCTGTTGTTAAGCTGTTTAATGCTCAGTCAAACACACATCGTCGCGGGGCTTAGCGCGTGAGATCCGTGTTGACTAAAGCAGGACTGGCCATGACAGGCCCTAGTGCGAAGCACAAGTCTGTACCCAGAACCCCCAGGACTTTCGTCACTGATGGCACGTGGCGTCTAATCGGAGCCGGGTCAGTTGATCTGACGAAACGAATAAAAAGATTATTATTAAGTGGAAATCTTAGACAGAGATTAAAGGTATCCTTATTAGAGGATCCGTGATGCCCTCTTGTTAAGAACTTGATGCCCTTAGTATAAGATCTTGATATTCTTGGTCGATGCTGATCTTTGACATCCTTGGTAGACTACTCATGATAAATAATGTTCACTTTAAGCTGCGTGGCCGTGCAGATATCTGATCGACACCGCGCCGCAGTTTGAAATTAACGCGCAGCAAATTTTGTACAATATTGCACGCAAAAATGGATGCTGTGCAACTTTGCACACGATTGTTTTTTTTTCATTTGCACACTGCCAAACAAACCTAAGAGGGAACATTGATGATAACCTAAGCCCTCATGCACCATATGACCTTCTAAACCGTTTCCTTTTCATTTTAAGTCATTTAGGGAATCTTATACATATTAACGGCAATCTCGTATATATTAAGGTAAACGTGAAATGCTTTGAAAATGAATGTACACATTCAGTGTAAAATTAATTGCAATAAAAATGACAGTTAAAGTTCTCTACTGCAGACTTTCAACTTGGACTCAAAATTAAATTTTGCTGATCATACTCCATTGCATTTATAGAACACAATCCAGGGTGGCTACTGAACATATCCAGTGTGGCTACTTAACACCATCCAGAGTGACTACTGAACACAATTCAGGGTGACTACTGAACATCACCCAGGGTAGTTACTGAACACCATCCATGGTGGCTACTGAACACCACCCAGGGTGGTTACTGAACACCACCCAGGGTGGTTACTGAACACCACCCAGGGTGGTTAATGAACACCACCCAGGGTGGTTACTGAACACCATCCAGGGTGGCTTTTGCTTTCAAGGAAGCAATGAGGCTATATTGATCCAGGCGTCAGGAGTCAAAAGTTTGCCAGTGAGATATAACTCACTGAGATAGAATGGCCCTTGAATAGTTTTTAAGTGCAGACTGCTCATGGACTCCTGAATGTATATACTTTGGACGTTTTCAGCAAAGTGAACACATTGAACCCTCAAATAAGAATTAAAACCTCAGGCAAATTCCGGTCACATTCTTAGTTCATTTCGTTCAGATTTTCGTAATTGCCATATGATTTAAAAAAAAACAAAACAAATGTACTCGCATCATAATATGATTTTTCCATTCTTTAAAAATCTAAAGCTTTTACCATAATTTACTTTATTTAAAGCATAATGAAGCAACGGCCTACCTCAATATATCAAGTAAGCTAACTACATAAATTAAAGAACAAAGTCTACGATTAATACAGCAGAAAAACGATTCAACGTCAGATCAATATTACTGACGTGATTAAATCATGTGAGACGTGAATAAAGTGCATACTTGATGTTTTAATGAGCTATTTTTTAAAAAAAAGGTCTTAATTGTCTATACATGTATTTTACAATACAATGACGTCAATAACCCTACCAAATAGTGCGATTTTCACTAAGTAAAGTACTCGATAACTGCTCGAAATGATATTTCTTTAAAAAACTCTTAGTGGGAACATTAACATGTTCATAAAGTTCGTGTTATCCTTATAAAATGTGTAAATGACGTGCTTGTATTGTCAAGTAATTTTATAGGATGGAAATATCAACCGTTAACGGCACCTGTGTTGGGTTATATCTGAACACCACTGTTTGACGACCCATTTTAATATCAAGTGTAATAATGAATAAAAAGTTATTTAAAAAAAAATAGTTGAAACCTAACACAATTTTTTCGCATAAGTACAACAAGAAAAGAGATAAATAATTTTTCCAGATATCCGGAATAATTGAATTTTTATTTTAATTTAAGATGAAAGCGAGGGGCGACTATGATTAATAAAATTAAACAAGTAAAAACAAAGTTTTTGACTATAAATCCCTTATATTAGTTATATATGAGACATACGTAAAATTATTGATTATGTGCAATCTAATATGCACCGCGCCAGAAATATTTACAGACTGAAACTGACTGAAATCCCCTTGCGGGACGGGGGAGGGTTGTTGATCGATGACTGGACTGAACTCCAGCGACACCTGGAGGTAAACAATAGCGGACGGCAACATAGAGAATATAGAGATAAACTAAGAATGCATTAGTTTAATTACGGTAAATTTGATCGATCTGAACATTTGATACGATGCATTGTTAGGTAACACGAGACTATGTGCAAAATTTCAGCTCGATAGCATCACGGGAAGTGGGTCATTCTTGACTTTTGTTTTTCTGCCCACCCACGACAAGACGGTGAACTTAATACAAGGGATTTAATTAGTGTATTCTTTTCCCTCCATCTCTAAGGTGTCGTAAATATCGTTAAACAGAATTAAAATATGTTTTATATCATCGTGTCCATGCAAATTCATCACATCACAATACACGCACATCAACACACACTGATCATGTTCGTCGCACCCTTATTAACCAACAAAACAAATTTTAAAAAAAGGCATCGTATATTCGAAGTAACCTCAAACTTCAGGACAAATTAAGAATATGAAATACATGATTATTCAAATTATCTACACATAAAACTTTAGTTCATTTCTGAATGAATTTTGGAGACCCTGCAAGTTTTGGATTTTATAAATACTGGAATTTAAAAAATAAAAGTAGTTTGGCCATTTAAATTTCCATGGAACCTTACACCGTTAAATTTTAACGGTCCCTTGCAACTGCAGTGGTTATTACTGGGACTACAAGTAGTATAATAACATAACTAATGCGGTGAAAAGCAAACGAATTGCTAAAAATTACCTATTAGATTTAAATTTAAAGAATACATTTCTTTGAAATTGACTGAATGCTGCCTGGTACACAATTTTTTAAAATTAAAACCATTTTCAAAATCATTCTGCACGCTAAAACATTTTCATTACAAATTAAAAGATTTTTAAAAAAATGTATTTAAATCGATTGAAGAAAAAAAAATCGTTGGGGGCGACAGGTTCAATAAAGAGGGGCCATGTTTACTCGCGTGCAGCTATGGTGACACAAACCTCACATTCACGTCTGCTTGCAAAGCTGAAATCACGCACCGCCAGACGGTAGAAATTGATAGAAAAGTTACCCGGACACGGTAATGGGTGTAAGTTAGGATTAGCTTTGGTTCAGTGGCATAAGTCATGTGTTAGAGCCGCGGATGCGTCTAACCCAATTTTATCATAGAATGTCAGTGTCTGTGACATAGAATGCCAGTGAGTATGACATTGAATGTCAGTGTATGTAACAAAGAGGGACATTCAAGAATACGTAGATCAAGAAAGAAAAACATAATTCATGTATTATAAAATGAACGACGCGTCTATATTTTCAATCCATTAATTTCAGAATGCGCTGTGGCAAAAATGTCAAAGATAAACCACTTTGAAAGATAATACGTGACATTAAGCTATTAAGGGACGGGGGGGTGGGGGGGTAACACCAAACAACATCACCAGTAACCAGTGAAACTTCTAACATTCAGACGTCAACTTTAAGACACTAATACAAACAGCATCGCCATGTTTTCCGAACTGTGAAGATCTAATAGACGTCGACAAAGAACGACACGCCTTATACAGTAAGATGTTGAGACCATTATGAAAGTACCAACATGCGAGACTCGGACACTTCAAAAGTGATCAAAACAACAGGAGGAAGACACCAAAATAACTCGTTACACACCAGAGGAAAGTGTTAAAAAATGTTTCGACACCGAATCTTGAAAAATGAGCAACTAAATTTGGATGCTACGATCATCAAACGCTGAGCTAATCAACTAATGAATTCATGGTAACGGATGACATCACACTTATTTCAAGAAGTTTGAAGCACATTCCTTTCTCTTTTTGTTGAACGCCACATACTCTTGTTGTCTGCCATTGAATAAAACTTAAATTAATTGTAAAGAACACAGTGCGATTGGACTTTTGTATTGTTTGGTCGCGATCTTTGATGTTACCACATTAAAAAAATAAACGACTCAAATTAACCTTAAACCTATTCCTAACCTTTACACCAAAAGCTTGAATAATTTCATCCATAAAATAACTACACTTAGCTTCCCTACATATTTTATAGCCGAATGGATACAACACGTGAATGTTGGTAACAGGACCTCACTCTGACCATAAAAAATACAGTAAATTCACCCGAGCACCGAGTTCTTTAATACTTTGGCCAAACTTAATACACGTAAATATCTTCAATTCTATTTTGATAACAATCTTAATTCCTAGTTAATAAGATTCACAAACGATAACACCCGAGGTACATTGTAATAAGTAGGACTTGGTGAGTATTCCGAGTTCAGTTTGGGGTGGTGTAGCCCTTCACGATACACAGTCAGTGACATTAATTTATAACAGCTAGGGGGCCGTCCATAAAGTACGTCACGCTATAATTGACAATTTTTAACCCCCTTCCCCCCCCCCGTCACAAACTGTCACAAATCTAGGACCCCCCCTAAAGTACGTCACGATTTCAAACAAAAATGTATTTTTTATTAACAGAATAATTAAAATTTAATTGAAAACACCGTGACGTCACACGTTGCGGGGACCCCCTCCCCCTTGTCACAAACTGTCACACTTTCTTACACCCTCCTGGAGCGTGACGTACTTTATGGACGGCCACTAGGGTAAAACAGTGGTGAGTTAACTTTGAAATAAGCCCCTTTTGGGTTTATGTTCGCGTTCTTCTGCTGCGAGCCATTTATAAAACTGTCCCACCTGTAAGTCGGGTATGGGATCAAGTAAAATAATTAGTTTTTATATAGGATAATTAAACAACCCGTAAAAACAAAGTTTTTGACAATAAATCCCTTATATATGAGACACAACTTAAAAGTATTGTTTATGTTCAATAAAATACGCACCGAGCGACAAACTAGCATAAACATTTACAGATCTGGAATATATAATAAAAAGTATGTTCGATATAATACGCAGAGCACTGCGTGACAGGAAAATATTAAAAAGGTCGTTCAATGTAATACGCACCGCGCGACGGTCTAGCACAAAAATTTACATGTTACATAGAGATACATAGAGGTGAACTAAAAATTCAATTAATATAATTACGGTACATTCGATCGATCAGAAATATCGATACAATGCATTGTTAGGTGACAAAAGTATATGTGCAAAACTTTAGCTCGATAGGATGACGGGAAGTGTGTCATTTGTTTACTTTTGTTTTTCCCGCTGGACCAAGAGATCACGACAGACAGACAAGACCGTGAAGTTAATTATAAGGGATTTAAAAAAAACCGGACGCTCCATGCTTGTTTTCTCACATTGCCAAACAAATAATCGTTTAAATTATTTTAAACGTCTTTGTTCAGATTTTGCGGCGTAGCAGGGAGTAGTATTTTGCGAGTTGTAGGACACCATTTGTGTTCTGTGAGGCAATCTTTACTGGCATTTAATTTTTTAACGTTAAGTTTAAGTTTTTATTTTTTAAATTCAGTGCTAATTTTTTCTAGCAGAACGCACCGGAACGTCGTTCCGGCACCTTTTTTCCCCCCACATACTTTTTAAATTACTGCCTGGAATGTTTGGTCAGGTGGTGTTAAATATGAGTTTTGGGTATATTTAAAAAAAAATCAATGCTTAAATCTAACATTTATGACGATACGAAATAAAACGTCCGTGAGGCCTCACATTTGTTATCTGTCCATGATACCCAACTTTCTAGTCAATAGCTAGCAATTATCAAAGTATTGTAAATCTCTTACCAACTCTCAGAAATTATTCACGAATGTTCCAAAAACAAAGAAGGATTACTAAAAGTTTTGTTTTTTTCACTAAACGGGAACTGACGTTACTTGAACCGCACATTGAGTTGAGTTTCTGAGAATTCCAAGGCACCAGAAAATTGTATATCCCGGACTTGTTGCTATCAGCGCACAGCTCGTGCCAGTAAGATCCAGTTTAGGGCGGTCCAAGAAACATTTAGCTAAACTTCTTTCATGGTCTTAACAACAAATATCCAATAATTTGTAATGTATTATTTTTCCACTTTACGAAAAATAAAATCTTAAAATCATGTGAATTTTTTTAAGATAGTCTTTTAATGTCTTCACTAATCACCCAAGAAAAGCATCCCCCCAAAAAAATTTACAAGTCTAAATCAACAAGCTATACTACTATAACTATAACATTGCGTATTTTTCCATTCAGAAACGCTACATTTTTGTATCCGCTTTTTATTAGTTATCTTGTATACTTTCCACCTCAAAATACGCCCTAAAGCACGAGGAAATGGAAGACTTATCTTTTGTTGTTGTTTTATTATTGCGATAGTATAAGACTTAGAGATAATGCGAGACGGGAAGAAAGAAAACAGAGTTTCTGGTGTCCATTTTCTACACTAGACACAAAGACAAAGCGGTGTCGCTGGCTCGCGTGAAAAGCTCACTCCATATAAAAGGAGTGTGCCAAATGAAACTATTTTGAGCTGGCACCTTTGAAATATAAAACAACTGAAAAATGTTTTAATAGCATTGAAATTTGTCTATTAAAGATTATATATTTCAATAAGAGTTGTTTAAAAAAAATTCTTTATATCACTTGCATCAATTTCCAAGAACAACATTTCTAATAAATTGATGATATAAATTTTAAAAAAAATGTTTATTTTATAAATCA